>BLFK01000386.1:3394956-3402456 GCA_014634185.1 Astreopora myriophthalma | reverse complement strand
GTTTAAATAACTTTAATGGAAAAAGCTGTTTGAATGATTCCCAGCTGCAGGTCTGTGGCCATCATATTTTAAAGTGCCACAAACCAGAAAATAATATTGGATTGGACATTTGGAGCTTTTCTCTTTGGTACAGAAAGCGACAAACGCATCAAACCATCAGAGATTTCTTTAATCTTTATTTTGTTCGATTAGAAGATTCTGAAGAGTGGATCTCTGTGGCTTGGGAGAACTAATACGATGTTCGCAATACTGACGCTGATCGCAAGTGAAATCAAAACCTAAAAATCTAGTCCTAAAATGAACTATTCATGAACTGTCAAATAAAGGAAAACGAACTATTCATGAGCTGTCATATATAGGAAACCGCAATTGCTTAACTATTTAAAACCACAGAGAAACAGAGAAAAATAATCACGCATATTTCGATAATCACGCATTGTTCAAAGTCACGCAAGGAAACCAGAACTGTTCAAAACAAATCCTCCGGGGCCAAGCTTAAGTGCAACTATCATTCTCGATGAGTGGGCAGCATTTCTGTATGGGTCGCTTATATTCACCTTTGCTGGTCTTCACTTGTACATTCCTAACAACACCATCTGGCCCAGGAAATACATCTGTGACTCTTGCGAGATCCCATTTTCCCCTTGATGCATTGCAGTCTACCAGCAGGACTACGTCGCCGACCTGAAGTTGTCTTGTCTTGAACTGCCATTTCGCCCTTCTCATCAAGGTTGGGTAGTACTCGCGTACAAAGCGCTTCCAGAAATGGTTAAGCAGCATTTGAACAAATTCAAAACCTTTGCGGAGGTTTGTTGTCTCTTGGTACGGGCCTTGGGATACTGTTGCTGTTGCTCGACCAAGGATAATATGGTTTGGAGACAACGGCTGTGGGTCGTTGGGATCATTGGAAGGATATCCTAGTGGTCTACTATTGATGAGGCATTCAACTTCGGCGAAATATGTAGACATTTCGTTCCAAGAAAGAGACTGAGAACCCACGATTGCTTTCAAGGCACGCTTCGTTTGCTTGATCAGACTCTCATAAATTCCACCTTGGTGTGGACTGAGGGGTGTGGTGAAAATCCAGCGAATTCTGTGGAGAACAGAAAATTCTTCAATTCATTTTCTTCCTTCTTGTACTAGCTTCTTCAGCTCCTTCTCGGTTCCAACAAATGACTTGCCATTGTCCGAGATCATCGTGCGTGGCCATCCATGGTGTGCTGCGAAACGCCGCAGGGCATGCATGAATGAATGGGTGGACAGATCTTCTACAATCTCCAGATGAATGGCGCGAACCGTTGCGCAGGTGAACAGTGCTCCCCAGGCTTTCTTTGTCCTGTTTTGTCCAGTTTTCAAGTTGAAGGGGCCAAAAAGATCAACACCAGTCACAGAGAAGGGAGGAGAAAATGGTTTCAACCTCTCGGGTGGCAAATTGGACATCAGGGTACTATGTGGTGGCTGGCGAAGCTTTCTACATATTCTACAATCCTTGACCACGCCCTTTGCAAGGTTTCGCCCACGACTTATCCAAAACTTGCGGCGACTTTCTGACAGGGTTCTTTCAGGTCCACCATGTGCAACTTGAGTGTGTACTTCTCGCATGATCAGCTTGGATATGGGATGACTTGCTGGCAGAAGTATGGGGTGGATCTCTTCATAGGTAAGGGGTGCGTATCTTAACCGTCCTCCTACTCTCACCACGCCTTCTTTAACAAATGGTGCCAGATCGCTAAAGCGATTTTGCCAATCTTCCAGATCCCTCGGTGCCAATATTATCCAGTAGCGCTCTGCTTGATCTATCTCTTCTGGGATCAGAGGTCCTTCGCGTACTTCGTTACTGGAAGCCTGGTTTCTTGCTTTCTCCTTTGCATTATACAGGAAACGCATGCAGTAGGCAGTAATTCTGAGCAGTCGTTGCCAGCTGGAGAAAGTACTTGGCTTTAAAATATCTTGGTTCTGGACAACGGCTCCGATCGGTTTTTGTTTTGCATTCTTCATCTCGGGGTCATTTGCCATGGGGGTGTCTAGTTTCTTTGCGGGCCATTCTTCCCTGGGTCTCCCAAGAAAAGCGGGACCTTTCATCCATCGGCCATCGAGTTCCTAGGTGGAAAGTCCTCTGCTGAGATCATCTGCTGGGTTAAGGTCGGTCGGAATGTATCTCCAATGCTCCTCATTCCATGTGGATTGGATCTCTGCGACACGAACACCTACAAATGCTTTCATAACGGAGGAGTCTGAGCGAAGCCAATGGAGAACTACCTTTGAATCAGACCATAATTCCACGGACTCGGGCTTCTCTTTGAATTCTTCATAAATTGTTTTGGCGAGCCTTGACGCCATTAGAGCTGCCATCAATACCAGACGCGGAATTGTACTTTGACGAAGGGGGGCTACTCTTGCTTTGGCTGAAATCAAGCGAACTTCAGGAACATCTGGTGTAGGCCACAGCAGGTATGCAACAGCTCCATAAGCATTGATGCTGGCGTCTGCGAAGACATGCAATTGAGACGGTCCACTTGTAATACTTGGCTTAAGACATCTTGGAAATTTCACGCTCTTTAGCTTCTCTATATCTTCAAATAAATTGCGCCACAGGTCTCTGATCTCTTCTGGTAAAGGATCATCCCAGTCGAACTGCTTTGATCTCCAGATATCCTGCAGGGCAACTCTTGCCTTGATTGTAACTGCTGAAGCCAGTCCGAGTAGGTCGTAAATCTGAGAGATCTTCGATAGGACTGATTGCTTGGTGAACGCTCTGCTGATTTGAGGTTCCTTCACTGTAAAATTCAAGGTATCTGTTTGAGGGTTCCAGCCAACTCCCAAGGTCTTGATCTGCCCTCTCTCTCCATCCAAGTTGATATCTGTTGCCGCTGGTGGGACCATACCTTGGCTGGGTGTTGCTTTCCCAACTCTGTCCTTTGGCGTGGCTGGCTTGACTGGATTGCTGTCTCGTTTTTCGTTTCTTTCTGGCTGGGAAGGGCAGTACCATTCTTTTATCTTAAAACTTCCCTGGGCAAGAGCTTTATCAAGCGCCGTCATTTGGCTTGCTGCTAACTGAGGGGACAGACACGAGTGAATAAGATCGTCCATATAACGATCACGTCACAAAATTACGGCAGCATAGGGTTACTCACTCTCATTTTCTTTAGCGATCTTCAGCATGACATCACTGGCCATGTCGGGCGATGGTTTGTCGCCAAAGGTCACTCGTGACAGGAGGTACTTGGTAGGCTGTTTCTTGGTTTGGAGATTTCGCCATAGGAATCGATGAACATGAGTGTCCCTCTCTGGTAGAAGGATCTGTAGGTACATTTTGGAGATATCACCAGCGAAACCAACAAGGTCTTCACGGAAATGCAGCAGGACGCCTAGCAAATTTCCAATGAGGCAAGGTCCTTTGCAAAGGAACGAATTCAGAGAGGCTCCATGATGTTGGGAAGCGGGGTCAAAGACAACTCTAAGTGGAGTGCTTGGTTTGTCTGGTCGGTAAACACCATGATGTGGCAGGTAATAAGACAGGTTTGACATCAGACTGCGATTCTTCTTCGGTTAGTGGGCGAGCCCAGCCGTTTTCTATATACTCCTCAATTGCGCGGTTGTACATCTTTGCCTTTTCTTCATTCTTAGACAAGCTTCGTTCCAAAGATTCGAGCCGTCGCTCTGCTAGTGGATAGTTGTTTGGTAGTAGGTGAGAATCCTTCTTCCATGGTAGGCCTATGACATAACGATTCTCTTCTTTAGTGCAGGAGGCTTCATATAAATCCATAGCCATTCGGTCTTCTGTGGACATTACTGACTTCGGACATGAACAGTCAGGTGCCTGTACTCCCAGAGTCTCAAATTCGTAAAATCTTTCCATGTTCAGTTTCTGAACGAAGCTGATGGAACAAATCTGGGTTGTTCCTTTGGAGCTGTCTGAGCCAATTACGTGCCATCCTAGGCGTGTCTGCTTCCCCACTGGCTGGAAAGGCAGACCTTGACGCACCTCTTCTTCAGCATGAAGATGGCTATACTGGACGCCTAATATCAAGTCAATGGGCCCAGCCTTATGAGGAAAGTCGACATCACATAGGTGTGAGAATGACTTCAGCCATAGTCTATCGAGGGCAGGAACATTTAAGATGGTCTTGTCGATTTTATGGGCTTCAATAGTGAAAACTTCTTCTTTGTCCAGGGGGGAGATCCAGAATTTCAATCGCCTGCTTGCCTTCTGCTGAACTCTCTCGCCGCCAACAACTGCCAGGTCAATTCGCTCATTTCTTCCCTGAAGGCCTAGAGCTTTAGCAAAGTCCTTTTGTATCACGGTTGTGCCTGCTCCGCTATCCACGAGAACATTCCCTTCCCGGCCTTTTCCATTCGCTGCTTTAAATTGGACTCGAACCACTGGCATGATACTTCCTTTATCAAGGATTGATGCCACTCTGCTGCTAGTGGGAGGGTCTGTATGGAGCAAGGGGTGATGAATTCGGATGCAGCCGTTCTTTCCGCATTTATTTCTGGACCTGCATTCCCTCGTCGGATGGCCTCTCACTAAACATGAAAAGCAAAGGTGGTAGTTCTTCGCATGTTGTATTCTTTCTTCTGGTGAACTATCAGCCATAGTGGGGCAGTCATGGACTCTGTGCTCTGCCTGACAAATGTAGCATTTTGGGGGTTTTCTTGAGGCCTTTGTATTTGAATAAATTCCTCTTCTATCTTCTCTTCGAAAGCCGGAGTTTCTTGAAGTGTCCATCTTAAGAACATCACCGAAATCGGGATCAAATTCCGCCTTGACACGTTTCCTCACAAAATTGCTAATGTGTTCCAGTTGAGGGATTTCGCTCTTTTCTCTGATGTCTGTGGCCACATTTTTCCACTTTTCAATTAGATGATCTGGCAAACATCTAATAATCTTTCGGAGATTGTCATTGGCGTTGACGTCGGCGAAGTAATTGATTTGGCGAAGCGTTGCTAAGCAGTTGATCATGTCAAGGGAAAACTCACGAAGGGCCTGTCTGTCATCGGGCTGAATTTTTCTTCTTTCCGTGATTTTTCTGATAAATGCCCTAGCAATGACGCTTGGCTGGCCAAAGTTTTCCTTCAGCATTTTCAATGCGGTGGCATACATGATTCCTTGTGAACCAAGACCAGATATCGTGCGTTCTGCGTCGCCAGTGACGTGCATTCGCAATTGCACCATTCGCGTGTCATCTTTCAAGTAAGGCTTGTCGTAGATGTGGATTCTAACCTGTTCAACGAATTCCACATATTGTAGTGGACTTCCATTGAATGGGACCAGCTTTATAGTTGGAATATCCTTGCTTGCTTCCAGCTTGTATAACGCATCCGCAATTGACATTTCGTGGACGGCAGATGGAAGACGTGTTTCTTCAAATTCCACCAGATCACTTATCCACACATCGACGGGGCATGCTATTTCAGGAGATTGAATAACTCCAGCTCACGTGACGTTAGGTTGGCGGGAAGAACTAATACTTTCTGAGCCGATTCCTCCTTTCGATTGTCCCATCGAGCTTTCTTCTGAAAACGCAGCATTAGCAGACGATTCGTTTTGCTGCAAATTGTTACCAACGTCGGGAGAGGAACTTCCTTCCAAATCTATGTGGCCATCTACGGGCGGTGGTGGATTATGTTCCTCCAAATTGCCGCTCCCTTGTGCGGTTGAAGGCGCTTGTTGTTGAACAATGCCAGGAACAATGTCTTGTTGTTGACCACTCGTGCTATCCTGCAAATTCTCGCCAGCTCCGTGGGATGCGCTTGGCTTCGAACTTTTGCTCCCTTGTGCGATTAAACCAGGCGTTTGTTGCTGAACAAAGCTGAGGTTGGGAACACTGACTTGCTGTTGACCACTAGCACTTGGGGCACCCAGTGTTTTGAAGTATGTCTCAACTTCTTCTTCAATACCGAAGACATCGTCGGTGAGCAGATTTTCCCACTCGTCTAACTTTGGGACTTGGCTGGGGTCTACATAGCTGTAAAGCTCGGCATGTACATCACAGGCCAACTGAAAATCCTTTCACAACTCCTCAAGTTGGCTTGAGGTGACTTGAAGGTAATCCTAAGAATTTGGGTAAAATTAAAGACCCAGTATTGGCCATGATGCTTCACGCGCCCCTGTTGTTGTTTTGGTTTTCACGGGAGCGAGGCGTCTATTGTTTTTCGAGTGATCTCAGCACGCAATGCATAATGGCCAATACTGGGTCTTTAAAGGTTAAGTAAAGGTCACCTTAAGCAGATTTGATTGACAATACTAAATGAAAGTCTACTAAATGAACCCTTAGTCATCTTTAATTGGCACTGACAGTTGTTATGAAATGGTTCATAAAGAAAGAGTAATCAATCCAATAAATTACACTTAAAGGTTCATTTCAGGTCCTTCATGCCAAAATTAAAGCTCAATTAAATACGTCAATAGTTAACCATTAGGTTGACTTTAAGCTCGATTAATTTTGTTATTCCATCCTGTGCCTATATAAGCACGACACTATAAGGCTGGTTGGGTGGAATCGTACCACCAGAGTACAGCACACTTCGCTCCAAAAAAACAAAACAAACATAATACAATTCAAAACAAATACACACACACATCTCATTAAACCCCTCATAAACCAACATCTCCCACCATCTTGGATTTGCCTTTGTACACCTACTTTAAGTGCATCTCATTAAAAACCCTTGCATACCTTGAAGGATTACATCTCATTTAAAAAAAAACCATTTGGGTAGATTTTTCCACCATGTGAATAACTTTGTCTAGTCATCCCCCCTATACTACTGCTGGCTTTAGTGATTAGGTGTAAAGCGCGTATTTTAGTGATTTTCACGTCCTTCAGCTAACATAACGGAAAGAGACAACAGCATAATCAGAATCAGTCTTCCATTCAAAGATCAAGTTTTGGCTAATGCTGTTCGGAGACATTTGTGTGATCTTAGTTATAAGATTGGCCTTACTTTGCAGCCAGTTTTTGTGAGCAGAAAATTAGAGCAAGACTTTAGACCTAAGGAAGCCAAGCTGTCTGTTGTGAATCAGCAATGCATTGTTTATCATTTCTCATGTGATCTGTGCGATGCAGATTATGTCGGTTACACAACCTGACACCTTTTCCAACGCATTGCTGATTCACAACTATTCGGCAATTGGCAAGCATCTCACTGAAGCGCATGGTGGCAGCGATCGTTTGAATGAAAGCCATTTTAAAATTCTTAAGAAATGCCAAAGCAAGTTTGATTGCTTAGTCTTTGAAATGCTTTTTATCAGGAGACTCAAACCTAATTTGAATGTACAAACGTTTTGTTTAGTTTTTTAAATTAGTTCTTTGTAACATTGTCCTTTTAGCAGTATTTATACACCCTACAATCATGCACATTATTTTAGACTTGATAATGACGTTACGTTAACATTGAAATGTCGTCTTTTTTAGCATTTTACAATGTTTTTAAGAAACGTTTTATCACAGTTGTTTGTAGTTAAGAGCCGATTTCTCAAATTTTCAAAAATCG
>BLFK01000386.1:3385170-3387670 GCA_014634185.1 Astreopora myriophthalma | reverse complement strand
AGCTGCCACTGTAGAGCTACAAAATGAAGCACAAAAAAACACTACAAGGCCTTTTGCTATCAGCCTTTAAAAGTTTCCGTTTCCTAATCACGAAAAAGCCGTAAGTGATTAGCCTTGCAATGTTTAATTATGCCACATGAACACTAGCTTGTTGAACATTACTAAGCCAGTTCAAAGCTCTCAGTTAGTGGGAACGCCCAAATTTGAAAGCAAAACACAAGGAAACAAAATGAGTGGAACTGTGCAGAGAGAGGGTAATTTTAAATTTGGGTTCATGGTTTCAAGATTTCGCGGTTCTCACTATTCTGGAGCTTGGAACAGGCCTGACTGCAAAGTAGTCTTTTTGTGTGCTGGTCGGTCGTAGGATCATGCGCGGTCGTTTCTTGTAGGACTGAGAGAAGTCGAATGGCTTTCTGTGCTTCTCGAGTATCGTATCTGCACTTGAAAAACAAAAATTTGACTGTTTTGCGGTCATGGAACATAATACATGTAGACATAAAATGCAAGTGTGGCCCCAAACAGCTTGCAATGTCTACTCTACTTGCTACTGCATCATAGATGGACCCTCCAACCATTAATGTTAGCCTTTTGCTGTAGTTAGGAAACATTATAGTAACTGTGTACTTTGTTCTTTATATTTGCAAAGATAACAGTCATGCAGTAGAAAATAAGTGGCTGTTGAAAAAAGGGCACTAAGTTGTGTTCTGAACGGCCGCGACTTCTCAAATCGCCCACGGTGAAAAGAAAAAAATGCCGGAGGGTAGGGTTGGGTCAAGTTTTTGCAGATTGAAGAATGGGATCCCGAAATGTGGAACACCATCTTTTATAGTACGATCGAGTACAATGTTTTACAGAAACTGTGGTAAACGGCTTGAGGATGACGGCCAGTTTTGCTCCCACTGTGGCAAAGGTATGGAATTTAAACGTGCCTTATTAATTGTTTCTTAGGAAATTGTGTGTTGAGTTGACATATTCGCTCAATCTGTTCTCAGTGACCACACAAAAACGTCAGCTATCTTGAGTCTGTTTCTAGGTGGCCATCATTTTGGCCCTTCAATTGCTTGTCTTTGTGAAGCAAAAGCATAAAAGTCTCGGAAACTAGAATTTGCAATATGAAGTGGCAATCGGCAAACAGGCCGATTTACATGTACTTTCTATTAGAACGAGGATACGAATGACTAAAAATTAATGTCTACAATGAAATAAATAAGAAATTGGTGTCATTGGTTATTTCCTCTTTGCAACAGCAGGAGTACTCGTTTGATAAGCTTCCCTTATAACTTACTTTTTTTCCTCTTTACTGGGACTTGATTCAGCATCTACACATAACGATGTTCGGAGTGAGCCTTCTCATACAGGTGTGAGACACATTGCTTTGGCATAGTAACTCTGGAAAGTCTTTTTCAAAGGTTTGCAAGCTATTTCATAGGAATGTGCATAACAATCAAAATCAGGTCCAGCATGCTCACTGATCAAAGGGGCATGACTGCCATACCATGCATTCCATTGTGATATGTGGATTACTTTGTAGAAGAGGAAATGAAAATTGTGGTTTAGCAATATCCTAACTTCATGGATACCAACAATTCAATTATTTGGGTTTCTAACTGCAGTTCCCTCTTCAAGTGCTACAACAGCATTTTCAAGTGCTGTCGGTGCCTCTGCAACTGTATGTGTCAGTGGTAAAACCATCAAGTCATTTGCTGCATATCGTGAATCCAAAGGACATCAGTGGAAACAGTCTGTGAGTAAGGTGGCAGCAAAAGGAAAGGAAGAAGAGGTACACTGTACCTGTAGGGATTGTTCTGGTGGAATTCAATACCAAAAAATCAACGCTAAAGCCAGTAAGAAGGAAAAGGGTCATGCTTCGAATATCTAACAAAGCCCCATATATGGATGTCCGTACCCAGGCAGAGGCGAAGTTAAAAGCCTACAACAGCAATTTTTACAAAGGGAGGTGAGTATCGTTTATTGTACGAGAGAAATCGCAGACAAATCCTTTACATAAGTTTAATCTGTTACACGTATATTTGCGGACGGTACAGCTGTAATTACAAAATAAATAATGACATTAAAATAAACGACTAAAACGAAAGAAATACCGAATACAGTTAAAGCGACTTGTAATAAAAAAGGAAAACAAAACGGAAAAAACGAAACTTACATATTTCTGGGCATGTAATCCTACGCTCAACATCAAGAAAGTCAAAAAAGGCGAACAAATAGGTCAAAAGGGCGAACAAACACGTAAAGCTTTCCACACGGAAACCTTTAACTGCCGAAGCACAGAGCACATGTTCTTCATATCATGTGACCTTCACCAAGGGGGTTAGGTGGGGAGCCTGGAACGACAAACTGTCCCTTACAGAGTGGTTGTAACGGTTAACAAAAATTAATATCCTCAAAATATAAGATAAATTGTCCACCTTATTGAACCTTAAAAATTATCACTTTTACTGATGTCCCTATAAAGTTATACATATTATCCCTTCTTACTTTC
>BLFK01000386.1:3377670-3380170 GCA_014634185.1 Astreopora myriophthalma | reverse complement strand
ATGGGAAGCCCGGCCGCTTTTTATTTTAATTTTTTTTTATCACACTGCAACTTTTAGGCCCTTTTATACTGCGTCGGTTACAGATGGAAAAGTAAGAAAAGTACTCATTTGTTTGCAGTAAAAGCAAAGTAATGATCAAGTATATCGAAAATACAAATTCAATATATTTAGACTATTTTTTGTTTTCCACCGGCATTATTTTGGTAACGTGCAGAGAGAAATGCATGACACGCGCTAGCTACCAAGAACATTTCCTGCGCCTTTCATGCATAACCATACCAGCAGACATTTCGTAAAGATGGGTGATTTTAAATGTGTTTGTTCTTTTCAACAATATTCTAAGAAAGAATGTAACCTTTCTGCTCGAAACAAGAGTGCTAGATCTATTTTTATTGTAAAGAATTGTTCTAGTAGCACAAAAGACCACTTGTATGGTTGTTATAAAACCTCCCGGGAAAGAGTCGAGGAAGACGGTAAATTATGTTTGGCCCGAGTTGGATTGTTCGACGAGTGCGGAAAAGATCTCACTATTTGTCCCGAGCACAGGAACAAATTTGGCTTGGGATGGCGGCCAAGTAAAGTTTGTAAATATCCTGCGCATCAGATCAAACAGAAACCGTACAGAGGGATATCCAGGGAGATGTCGAGAAAAATATACCTACACTTCGGTGTGCTTTGCGAGACTGGACAAGGTAACTCATTGTAATAATGTTGAGTCGGAATAAGTTTTATCATGCTTAAAATAGTTAAAATAGTTAAATGAGTTAAAATAGTATTATTTTGGTTTTCTAGGGATATGTAGGAAATGTTTATCTCATTACAGCGAGATTGTGCGCTGCTCCGAGGAGACAACTAGTGCTACACAGGTGAAATACTGTGAAATTAAAATATTAGTGCTGTTCTAAACTGGTAGTCATCCCAGTAAATTTAGTTTTAGGCTTTCATGCAACAATAAGGCAACATTTCACATCCAATTTTTATTTCGAAAAGTCTTGGCAGCGAGTGCCAGTCGAATGTATGCTATACTCTATTTGCAAGTGTATAATGGTGGAGGAATGGAAAATTTTCAAATAAATTGTTTGCAGAACACTGAAAAGAATTATTTGCAAACGCAATTAACCAAAATAAATTGTATCCAGCCCCCCAAATAAATTGTTTCCTGCTGCAAAAAGGAAAAAAATAAGTCGTTTGCACGCAAAACAATGTTTATCTCTCTGCCCCGCGAGAGAAATAATTAGGGAGTTTAAGCAAGGACGGCAGCAATGGCAACGGCAGCTACAGAAAGGATAAATGAGGAAATATAATCATGCTGCACGTGCAGCACGCACTTTAGTAGAATTCTTTGACGTAGTCTGCTAAACAACAACGTGAAATTTCCAAATTTAAGGTTTTAACGACAACATCAACACTCAACAGTAAATCTTTCATTCTCTATATTTAATTATACGGCGCCCCTACCACTGCAGTTTTAGCGTTGTTTGTCAACAATATAGAATGCAAACAAAAAACAAAAATCGCCAAATGTTTGTTTTTAAGTTACGTTTTATCTGCCGTAGCCATGGTAGAGAGAGCTTAAGCAAGCGACGTTTTTGAGCCACGGACGGAAACCGGAAATAAAGATTTAGCATGTTAGGACGGTGGTCTCACTCAGATTTTCAAAGAAATCGTCTCTTAGTGAAAACATACCTAGCAATATAAATGTGGTAGTGTGAAGACAAGTTAAATAGGAAAACAGCTCATTTCCGGTTGCCGTCCGTGGCTCAAAAAATGCCACGTGCTTAAGCTCCCTAATGGTCCGTCCCCAACAGCTTATATTTTGTGCCCTCAAAGCATGGTTATTATTGTAACGACAAAAGACATGGTTGTTGTACCCTTCAACGCCTAAGACATCCGAAGAAGGTGAAAGGTGAAAGATAATAATTTGACTGTCTTCCCAAGGCACACCCTATTTTCATACTGAATGCAGAAATTTACTTTTGATAGGAGATTCCTACCGCCAAGCTTTCTGAAAAACACCATGGGAAGGATACACCCCTAAAGAGATCCACAAGGGTACAAGTGAGTATTTTAACTGCTGCACCTGTAGCAATAACTTGATTACGTACGACCGGCTAAATAAATATAAAACAATTAAAAGCATGTGAACATCAACAGTGTTGAAACGCGCAAACCATTATGGATGTACTTTTTAGGAAGGCGTGGTTGGAATAAAAGCGGACTTATTTCCGTCAAACGATCGATAATTGAAAAATGTTCCTGCATTGTGCGATTACATCCAATTCTGGTCTTTTAGGGCACCCAAAATTCTTCCCCACTAGTTTAAGGGACAGCCCATTATTCACCCCCAAAGTTTGGGGGTGGGGGAGGGGGGAGCTGAAAACGTTTGAAATAAACTGTTTACAGAGCCTTAAGTCCTGAAATGAATTACTTGCAAAACAAATTGTTTGCAGCTGCATAAAGGAGCAAAATAAATTGCTTGCAATCAAAAAAATTTTCATCC
>BLFK01000386.1:3371839-3377660 GCA_014634185.1 Astreopora myriophthalma | reverse complement strand
CCCCCCCCCCCCCTCGCCAGAAAATTATCCATTTATCCGTATATATAATTTTCTTTTATTTTAAGAACCGACCGGGTATGTATAAGGAGGAACTGGAGCCTCCTGATCTTTCCGTGTTAGAAGACGAAATGTCGCGGCTGGTTGTTGAGGATGACGAAGAGTCAGATTACATGCCTACACCTATGCGAGGAGAGCATTCCGGTTTAGAAGCACTAAATAGAAATATCGCATGTTAACAGAAGGAAGGATCAGCCCAATACGATTCCAGCTTACTCAACCACTAGATGAGTGCGCAAAGAGTACTCAGTATTACATAAAGCGTAAAGCGGCAGAAGTTATCACCGCCAGCCTTAACTGCATTGCCCCTGGGCAGTCAAAAGAGTTGTTTGATCTAGTTACCGTTCAGACCGTAGGACCAGAAGACGAAATTCCTAGCGACAAGCTGATAAAGGAGCTGATTTCCCTGTACGAAGAATCAACCTCGTGGTACACAAAGATGACAGTACTTTCCGTTTTCGTTAAGCATTACACGAAATCGCAGCTACAGCAGATGATACCAGGCTTAACCATATGGCGGTAGACCAGGCAAGGAAGTATGCAGCAGTGGTTGGAGCCGGTGTGAATGAAGAGCGGCAATCTGTGGTTCGCTACAGGCTTGACAGCCAAAAACTTGATCACTTCCTGGACATCATCAGTTGCCCCCATTATATTCAAGATGTAGCTTACGACACTAAAAAGCTACAAATGTCAACTGGTGAGGTGTTGCAGATCCCAAACGTGGTGCGCACCGTGCTAAGCTCCCGCATGGTTGCACTATATCAGAACTACTGCTGCGAAATGGAGTTTGAACCTCTCACAAGATCAACCCTTTTTGCTGTGCTTAAAGTAACGCTATACTATCTGCTTGTTTATTATATGCCTTTTCACGTGTTTTTTTTTCTCTCACAGTGTTGACAGGTATGACTAGCATATGTAGATTAGGCCCGGTTGAGATGCCGTACTTCACATGAGCCGAATCGAATTCGAATTTAGACCGACCCAAATTAATTAATCCCGGCTGAATTGATTCAGACGCCAAACTTAATTCAGCCAAAATTAATTCCCCTAAAAATTGCGGATTCGGGTCAGCGGTGAAACATACCTTGAAAACACAGCTGAAACATGGCGGACGCTGGCAACAAAATGCAAACAAGAGCCTTTTTTCTGCGAAAAATACTGGAAAACTCAGCAAAAAGAAGAAGAATGCAAACCGCATTGACCTATTTTGCAGCAAGGAGAAGACAACTGATAACCGTATGTGTACTCTCTCTTCTTTCCGTCATATCTCGTCGAATGACAGTGACGCATCAATACAGCCGCTCTTGCCGCCGGCTGGAAAGAAACAACGGATGGTTTAGCACGGTTTGGTCTACGAATTCTGCCAAACGCTTTAATAATTTAATTAATTTAATTTAATAAAGGCTCGCAATACCCCACGCTTCTACCAGCCATCCAACCTGAGGAATTTTCTTCTTCCTCAAAAATCGAACAGTTGTTGCAAATGGGAAGTTTACATTTCAAACATTTATATTTTGTCGTGCTAATACACGAACTACACATGTCAGCTTCGCTAGAACTCGTCAGAAAGTTTTGCCCGCCAGGCCGCCATGTTGTTTTTTTCTTCAACACTCTTCTACGCATGCTTTGAGGGAAAACAGCTGGAAAATACATTATAATAATTTATGCATTCGATTCGGCTCATGTGAAGTACAGCGTCTGAATCGAAGCCGGTCTACAGCCATTATTCCCGGCTGAGCCAGGCAGGAAAAATTGCTGAGCCGATCCGAATTAAAGTGGCCATTCTGAATTGATTCAGACGCCGTACTTCACATGAACTTAATTCATTGAATTCGATTCGGCTCATGTGAAGTACGGCGTCTGAACCGGGCCTTAGCCTTTTCACTAAAACATGCCGTACCGTTCTGTACAATCTTTCAACAGGTGTGTGCCCCATCGAAAAAGAAGAGCCTCTCAGGCCTCGATAGCGTGACAAGTGAGGGATCGTTATCCTTCAACACTTTGGAGGCCGCGGTTCATACTATCGAGTCACTAGGTTAGTGCAATTGCGCAGATTTATCATTTGTTATGAAGGTGACCAAACGTGCATGATAGTCAGTAGGTTTGATTAACACTGTTCATAATTTTTCATTGTATATGCAGGCATGTCTACTGAATGGATTAACAGCTCTGTTAAAAGGCTCCAATCAGCCAAGGCATACCTTAAGACCGATTACAAGCTGCATGTTACCGAGGAAAGCCCTTGCGCAGGCGTATGTGCTGTCCTCCGACGAGAAAGACTTCCTCGTCACTTGTACGCACCAGCATAACATTATATGCGAAAGATGTGAGGACACCAAGTCAGCGCTCAAAGAAATATCGTCAGTCTTAGCAACGATCGACTGCACCAGGTGACTACTAATCAGCCATTCAGCAGCGATTTCATGGCCCTACTAGCATCTCGGCGGTCAGGAAGAAACTATCGCGAGCTCTTGTCAAGTATCTCTATAAAGCTGTATATAGTATTATGTATTATTCAAATCTACAGGAAAACAAAAATTTGGACCATTATGATATCGGATTTGCACAGTCTATATACGCACAAGTCGTTTTAGGCAACTAAAAATTGCAACTAAAAATTGCTTTTACTTGCATGATATTAGGTGCGTACACTGGTCCACATTTTTGACGCCTGCAATCAAGATTGGTTCGCTGTGGCCTCAGTGTTGGAGAGTGTGGCTTCCGAGATAGTAAACATGGAGCCTGGAGTTAAGGAATTGTTTCTGAGAAGTGATAACGCGGGCTGCTACCACAATGCAGCTCTCCTTTCTAGTGCCGCCATTATTATTGCAGGTCAGGGGCTTGTGTTGAAGGACTACAGCTTCAGTGAGGCAAACAGTGGCAAGGATGTGTGCGACCAAAAGATCGCACCACTCAAGCCGCACGTTGAGAGGTATATTAACGAAGGTAAGATTGCCACATTCATGCCCCACGCAAACAAATTTGATATTGTCTGTCCGTGGTTACAATTATCAATGAAACTACCATGGAGTCTAAAAATGGATAATAAGACAACAGTGGACACAGGTACGACATTGCACCTCATAGTATAAAACCCATGCCTGAAGACCCAGTATGCTTCGCGCACCTCCACTAATTTAAAGGCCACAGCACCTGAAGCTTCAAACATGTACTTACTCATAGCCTGTGGATATTGGTTTGAAGGTCATGATGTTACTACCGCAGCGCAGCTGAAGGAGGCTATCGACTCGTACAGGGGGGTTAAAGGCTGCTGGGCTGCTGTATGTGAGCTCGACCAAGCAAAGCAAATGTTAACACCCATAAAGTGGGCGGGCATAAGTCAGCTAAATAATTTCCAGTACGAGTCTGATAGTATCAAGGTGTGGCGCGCATTTCGAGTAGGAGTAGATTTCGGAAAAAGGCTCTTCCCACAAAGTCAACGCAGCAAGTGACAGGTATAAAGGTTTTGAAACCTTTTCGCGCACCTGACACCGCAAAAGACGCGTTGAAAAAGCCAGATTCTCGGTCAAAAAATCAACTATCAGCGACAGATGTGGGTGAACGTAACTGCAAAGAAACTGAAAGCGCCTTGTTTTCATGTCCTGAGGAAGGGTGTAATAAAGTCTACCGCTCCAACCGCTCCCTTGTCAGCCATCTCGACTTCTGCAAGCACCAGTACAAACTTCACCAGGAGATGCAGTACGATCACATCAGACGGCAGTGGACGGCAAAATGCTCCTCTCTGAAAGCAAAAATACCTAAGACCCACAAGATCTCCAGTGCTTCTACCGCCGACAGTTCCAACAGTGTGCCTCGTGGCTGGGCCCTCAAGGGAAGGAAGTGCAGCAGGTTTACGGAACAGGCGAAGAACTTCCTTCTCGAGCTATTTCTTCTTGGTGAAGAGACTGGGCGCAAGTTGACCCCGCCTGATGCTTCAAGACAAATACGCACACTATGTCGGGAGGGTACTAACCAACGCTTGTTTGACAAAGAGGAGTGGCTCACAGCTCAGCAGATTGCAAGCTATTTTTCTAGACTAGCGACCTTAAAGAAAACCAGAAAACTGCCTCAGGCCAGCGACATCAACGTTGGTGATGAAGATTTAGAGCCACTGGAAAGTGAGATTCGGGGGTATAATCTTCGCAAGAGGGCGAAACATGAGCTAACTCTGTGAACACGCCTTAAACTAAAGAATCACACACCCTCGCAAGTAGGGTTTTCTGGGAGGGGGTGTCTTTAGTCTGGTCCTTCAACCCATATGCCTTTTTGTGCAGAGGTCCCTACCTTTTCATTAAAAAAGCCTGAGGAGTGGTAAGGCTGGATAGTTCATGTGTAAATAATAAATAAATAAATAAAAGTCAATAAATAGACCCCTGTAAAGCATTCTTTAGTGACTGGGATATCTCATCTATTCAAACAACTCATCGTCCAAACAAGTGGCTAGTGTGAGTCTTGAAGAATCCCTGAGCAATTTGCAGCCGCAGCCATCATTCCAAAATGTTGCATACGGTTGTGTGTATAAAGTCAGCAACCGGTCGGTAGTTTCCCACTATCTTAGATCACAGTTATAACCCTAATATTGTGTATTCAAATATAATAAAAGCCCAGAATGACTTCACCAGAATCAGTAGCATGTTTTACTGGATGTCAACAGATGTCATAGTCCCCTATCTGTCATTCGCCCGTCATCGTGAGCGATTTACCGATACAAAATATCTGTTTCGCATGGCTATACGTTCGTAGCTTCACACATTTTTGGTCACATCTATAAACTCCTAAACAAATAAACTTTATGGAAATAAAGTAATTTCAAGCAAAAACATGGCCGCATCCGAGATATTTTAAGCGATTTTCACTAGAAATGCGAATCATGAAAAATCTCGATTTTTGAAGGTTTTCTTGAATGCATTTTTATTTCCGAACAAAGTTATCGGATCCTCTTCAAATTTAGTTGACTCGAATAAGTATACTATTCATTTTAAATTGGCAAAAAAAATTTTTTATATCTGCACCCAATCGTCTCTGAGCAAGTTGTAAACTTCATGGGCGAATTTACCATGGTTTCACTTAAAACTGTGTGTCATTTCATGCGAACCACTGTATCTCGTAAACTGTTCGGACTTTGGGAAAAATATTTGGCAGGCTTTTAAGTTGGACTAATGCCAGTATGTACACACAATAGTATCAAATTCTGGAGGGTACCATGTGGACTAAAATTTTGATATTGCATGGATCTCATGTGGACACGTTCTTAAGGAAGTAATTGCAATGTGAGGGCGGTCTAGGTTTCAAACAAGCTTATAAAGTACTTTTTCCATTCAAGAGTGTGTTGTGATATTTGCAAAATGAAATAGTTTACCGTTAAGAAACTGTTACTTAGGCCTCGCTACTCGTTGTACATTACGTGTAGCTGTACATGTGTTGCTAGTACTGTAGTCAAAAAATAGGTCCGCAATGCATACTTGTGTAGGATTTCATTGAGGATGTAGTTGGGGAAGCAAAACTGTCGCACTGTGAGTCAACGATACTTACGTCTGGAAATTAGGCCTGGAATAAAATAATGGCTTTCCATCCCTCCCTGGAAGCTTTTTGGTGCGTCCATGAACGTTTAGTCGTGGTTTTCAACAGATAAGTTGCCTCTTGGTGGCTTAGGCCATTTATTTGCTTATATGGCAATACTGGAAATACTTGGAGCAGTAAATATTTCCTTAACAGTTATTGAAAACAAAATCAAAAAACTTTCTGCTACTACTTTTACACATGG
>BLFK01000386.1:3356839-3364339 GCA_014634185.1 Astreopora myriophthalma | reverse complement strand
AGATAGTTATATAGATATGATAATTATCTTAGTCTGACAACTAGTCACATGTTTTTTCGTTTTAGGTCCTGTTGGATGAATTAACAGAGGCTCCTTGTCCAGCCTTCCCCAAACCGGAGTACATAGCAAGGAACGCAAACCTCCTGCGCCAAAGTTTGCGACCCGAGGACCTGAAGACCATAAATTTCGAGCTAGTGGAAGATTGCATTCCAGCTGGATTCTTCCAGGCGGACGTACAAGTGAAGGACCGGCGCCACTTAATATTTGCCTGACCAGAGCAGCTCAACATATTGGCCAGTGCGAAGTCCTGGTACGTGGATGGCACTTTCAAGCTTGTAAGACATCCGTTTAAGCAGCTCATTAGTGTCAATGCATTTGTGAGATCCGGCGAATTTGCAAAACAAGTGCCGCTGGCATTTGTTCTGATGTCTAACAAGAAAGGGAAGGATTATAAAAAGGTCAGTACTGCTTTTGTTATGACCAGTTCTTATTTTACATACATGTATATAGGCCACAGAATATAGCATAATATGTAAGCCAGAAAACTCTAGGAACTATAAACCTCAATGTTCTTACTTACACTTCTCCCTGACTTTCCACATTTCTTAATTCACTTTCAGGTATTGAGGAGACTCATTGAGTTGCTACCGAGTGAACCAGCCGTCCGACAGGTTACCCTCGACTTTGAGAAGGCCGTGTGGCTGGCATTCCGGTCAATCCTACCTGCAGTGCAGATGCAAGGCTGTGTCTTTCACTGGACACAAGCCATCTGGAGAAAGGTTAGTTAAATCAAGCAACAACAAGACAGCAAATTACTTAAAATTCTGACAACAGCAGATGGTTAGAGCAATACATGACTCAGTGACATCTCGGCTTATTAGACAATTTAAAATGACTTTCTGCAATCACTTAATGCCATACCTGCATTGCTAACATATTCTGTTATTTCTTTGTAAAAGGTACAAGAACTGGGACTCCACATGGCTTATACCAGCGATGACAGTGTTCACCACTACATTAGGAGGCTGATGGCCCTTCCCTTCCTGCCGTTTCACGAGATCGCACCAATGTTCGTTCGCCTCAATGTACAGGCCCAAACACAGCCCGTTCATGACCTAATAGACTATATTAAAAGGCAATGGATCGAGAACACCATCTTCACACCCAAGGACTGGAGCGTCTACCGACAGCCGATTCGCACGAACAATGATATCGAGGGATGGCATAATGCACTAAATAGAAGAGCTGGTGGGCAGAGCGGACTTCCCCTGTATTCGTTGATCGAGCTACTTGACAGAGAGGCCAGACTTACTGCCGTCACCATCAGGCTCGTTTCAGACAACAAACTTAAGCGTATGCAACACAAACTCTATAGAAACCTCCAAGCCAGGCTCTTTGACATCTGGGAGCAACACGACAACCGCCAGAAGATCGCCATCCAGCTCCTTAAGACATGCTCACACCTAAACGGCCCAGCTCGTGTGCAATGAATTTTACATGTCATTTAGTATTATAGTTACAGTAAGTTAAACTAGTTGTAGTATTTTAAGTTTGTATTATTTCAAGTCAAGTTTACATATGAATCTTAATTTCGTATTATCATCGCGTAAGTTAAGCTAGTTGTAGTACTAGTTGTGGAATCGCTAAATAAATAGTCTGTGTCACGTAAAGCTTACAGGTAATTTAGGTAACATGTAAGTTTAGTTGTGGTATTTTGAAATAGTTCACTCAGTAGTCTGTATTAATGAATAAATGATTGCAGTCCTCTCAGTTATTGCGTTCGATGTTACTCTCCAAAATCTAAAGATAAAGGATTTCGTTGTTATTTGCAGCAAATTAAAATCTTCAGCCACCGTGTGCGATACAAGATGTGTTGTGTTACGGGAAAGTTTTTATCGTAAAATCTTACTTATCACACGCTGGTGCCACGGAGACTGGATACTTTCTTTGGTTCATTTCACTTGAAAATCAGTTTTAAATAATATTTTCTGTCAGCAAAGAGTACACACACTCTGACTAATTAAGTTACCATTGTTTGCGAACTGACTATCCGACGTTTGCGAATCAACCAAAAGCGTTTGCGAATCAACCAAAAGCGTTTGCGAACTGACCGTTGGCGAAACGACCGGTTATACATCAACATTTCTATTTCGATACTGTTCAATCAGAACTGGTAGCTGCCAATCCTTGCTCGTATCAAATTCAGGAATCTTTCCAGAAGTTGACGCCTTCTTGTGGGACTCGCAAATGCTTTTAGCTTTGATTCTGCATCACTATGTTCTTGCTGTAATTGTTTGATTTCTTTTTGCAGCTCTGATATCTTTTCTTTTAGCTCCGGATGCTTCTCTCTCAAACCACAGGCGTCATGGGAAGGGCAGGGAGGTGAAGTACATCTCAGTCTTGTACGTCCAGATTTATGACAATTTCCACAGATCCTTGAGTGAACAGGTTAGGGCATCATTTTCGCGAGTGGCCTTGCGTAATTCAAGACAGTAACTTCACCCCTTCAGGATTGCCAGACAACTCCACCACCCTGTATAGACCTTTGTTTTTCAAAGATAATTTGCCCAAGACTAGAGATTGTTTGACACTACTCGACCATTCTTAAATTCAGCCATTCTTTTATTCATACAAGCATTGCACATGTCAGTCAATTTCTAGACTATAATTATTTGTATTTACGGTATGGCTTTTCCTGAACGTAAGTATGCTAGCGTTTTGATTACACTGCAAACCTTTGATTGCAAAACAGTGTAGAAAGAAGGCTCTGAGCAAAAAAAATTATTTTGGCAATTTATTGTTTCCCACAATCCTGGGAATTCTAAATATTTACAATAAAACAATTTTCACAAAATATCAATGTACACGAGCTCATAGACACCTACTTGCTTTCAATTTCTCGAAAAGGTTTTTAATTAAATATATGGTGTTAAGGGGGTTTGTGACTATTCTCTACAAACTGGTAGTGAATATAATAAAATAATGTAACTGTGAGTTCCACCAACTAACTGAACTCGGTACTAGACGTTCAAAAACTGTTTCGAAAGGGCAAACTACAAAAACAAAACCTTCGAACTCAACCATGTGCAATTCCCCAGAGGGGCATCACGTGCCCTGGAAGTTCCAATGGTAGCCACACTGGCCCCTAAATGAGGACACTACACAGAGGACTCATTTACAAACATTCCGGCTACCTATACAATCAAATGCAACAAATGTTCTTAAATATCTGTTTCTGGTCAATGTTCACGCGTGAAGTTCAAGGCAGTTCTTTGAGTCCATCACAACGCCAATTAAGTTTCAGCTTTGCCATACATCTCAAGTAAACACAGCTTTGTCACTGGACGTGTAAGTATGCTGTTTGCGGAGATCAAAGGTTCTCCCCTCCGTTGTCTCTTGGCGCGTGTTGCCACAGTAGACCTTGTCTTCACTTTGACGGTGCACACCAAACCATCTCGTCTCACGATAACGTCAAGGACTCGCCCAAGGGGCCATTTGCCTCTTGGAAAGGATTCGTCAACTACCAGGACCAGGTCACCGACCTTGAGGTTCCTTCTCGTCTCATTCCATTTTTTCCTCTCAAAAGTGTAGGTAAGTACTCTCGGATCCACCTGTGCCAAAAGAGACTGGCCAAATATTGTGCTTGTTGCCAGGCACGCTTGCAGCTGTTATCATCTTTACTGAATACGCCTGAAGGCAGACTCGGACATGACCGCAGGTGTAGTAGATGGTTGGGGGTTATCGGCTGTTCATCTTGAGGGCTATCACTGTTGCGCGAGAGTAGTCTAGAATTCAAAATATTCCCCACTTCAGCCATTACCATCGAGAGAACTTCATCTGACACTATCTGCTCCTTTAACATGGGTCGAAGTATTTGCCTCACCGATCGAATCATTCTTTCCCATACGCCGCCCATGTGGCTCGCTGCTGGGGGATTGAAAATCCACTCAGTCCCTTTCTGACTGCAGAAACTGTTAACCTTTTGTTGATTCCACCCCTCTAATATGGCTTCTTTCAGCTCTTTATCCGCCTTTACAAGGTTTGTGCTTTGGTCACTCCTTATTCGCTCAGGACAACCACAAATTTAGGGAGTTTCCTTGCATGGGTACTCACGTCCCGTTCGTTACTCCCTTTTGGCCATCTCTACCGTGTTAAATTTATTTTTTTTTTTTATTACTATTGTAACTGAGTAGAATGCCAATAAAGCTGTTAAAAAAAAACAAAAAAAAAAAAACAAATACTGATGAATCTTCTGAGTGCACTGACCATAGAGTCAGTACCCAAGGAATGAGCTATTTCAATATGGATCGCACGGGTTGTTAGACAAGTAAAGAGGCATCTGTACCTTTTTACACGCGATCTTACTTGTTTCACTTCAAGCGGTCCAAAACAATCAACGCCAACAAATGTAAACGGTGGCTTTTCAGGGGTAAGACTTGTCTTCAGGTAAATCTGCCATGAACTGCTTTCCTGGGCGTGCATTTCTCTGTTGACAGTCTACACATCTTCTTAACACACGTCGCACTACTGACCTTCCTTTAATTATCCAGAAAGTTTCTCTCAAAGACGAAAAAACACATTCTTGGCCCATGTGACCCAAAGTCTCATGATATTGCCTGATAATTAGATCTGTTACATGATGTTTGTAAGGGAGGATGATAGGGTGCTTTCTTTCATAGGCAACTGGAGCATTCTGTAATCGACCACCGACTCATAGTAAGCCTTCTTTAAGCTGTGGGTTTAGCTGACGCAGGGAGGTGCCCGCTTTCCGTAGAGTTTTCTTTACACATCTGTTTCTCTCGTGGCCTTCTATGGGCGTGAGTATTTCCCCGACGTCTGGAAAGGACACTTGCTGCACTTGCCCGAGTATTTCCCTCTCAGCTACTTGAAGTTCAGCTACCTTCAAATATCTGCATTTCATCACTAGCACCTCAACGGGCTTGACTGGGGAGTCCCTTGTCGTTAAGGCACTCTTCTTTCTCAACTCAACTTTCATTTGAAGATACTTCTTGTAACGTAACAGCCATGCTACAGCAATTTTCAACTTCCACCAAAAAGGGTAACTAGATGCCAAGGACTCCAAAACATCATTCTGGACAGCAGCAGCATAGATTTGAGCTTCCTTCCTAACTTCAGGATCATCATCCTTCAACGTTGGAATTTCAATCATTCTTAGCCAGTGGCTCTCAGACTCCCAGAGAAACTTTGGTCCTTCAACATAGCATCGAGCTTAAGTCCCTTTGAGCAGTCACCTGCAGGGTTGTCATCTCTGTTCACATAACGCCACTCAGACAATGAGGATCCGTTGCGTATCACTGTCAGACGATTGGATTCAAATGTATGGAATCGCTTTGACTCATTCCTGATGCAATTCAGCACCGACATTGAGTCCGTCCAATAACTCACACGCTGGATTACCATGTCCAATTCTTCTCGGATTATTTTGGAGAGTCTCACAGAGATTATGGCAGCTGTGAGTTCCAATCTTGGGATTGAGATTTCACGAAGAGGCGCCAATCTCGCCTTCCCCATCACAAACGCACAACGAATTCGATTCGTTTTAGACCAGTGGGTCTTCGTTTTAGACCACAGGGTCTTCGTTCTAGACCAGTGGGTCTTCATTTTAGACATCCCTAATTTCACGTACCATATATATATATCTGTCAGCTTTGTTTTGATCAGGAGTCAAGCGCATCCTGTTTCGGCACTGGGTACATCTCACCATCCGCTTTAAGAGGCTGTTTCCCTGTAAATATATTATAAGGTGCAATTTTGTTCCCTGGTCGCTATTGAAGATTAGAGGAGCAAGCGTTGTGTGGCAAAAAATTTGGCATCCTTGAACTAACCAGGCTCAGTACATTGCACTTTGAACTCGTATTCTGTTGAACAATACCACTCTTTTTCATCGCCTCCTTGGGTAGAGAGGCGGTTGACACTTCAGTGTAATAATGACTTGCGTTAACACCAATGCCTTTTCCACTAACACTACTGAGTTTTTTTTGAAATGCCATCCTTGATTTAAATCAAAACACAGACGTCTTGTATGTACTGTTGTTTTACACATTTTACCTTAAACATAACTTGTGGATAAGTTTGTTTTCAGAGGGTGTCCTCACCAAAAATAATCAACCTATACAGCGAGAGAAAAAAAATACTTGCAGGTCACTTCTTTTCAGTAAAGTTACGTAATATTCCCTGCCTTGAAACCATACAAGAGGAAATCGTTTTGTTTGTTTTAATTTACAATCGACGTGTAGCCAAGGTCAGCAGTGACAATTTTTGACCACGTTAATTAACCCTGAATGAAGAAGACACAATTTTCTCCCCCGACTCGCCCTTTGTCTGGATCTTGTCGTTATTGTGCCATCCCACGTTATCACTCCACAGGTGTTTTGGTATGAGGGTATATTACATTGAAACAGACAAACTGATGTCAGTTAAAACCAGCTTCCACAAGCAACTACACAAGTGCTCAAATTACAAGGCCTTTTTGCTATGACTTCGGAGCGAAAGAAAACGTGCACTATCTGTGGTTTAGCGGACGGGCACACCCTTATCGATTGCCCGTATAAGTGTCATTTCTGTGGTGACTCCGTGAAACGATGCAAATGCATGAATTCGAGTTTGGCCTCTGTGGTGATGGAAAATGAGACCCCAGAGAAGGACAGCCGTGCACACCTACCTTCGACATCGAAAAGAAAGACTGAAAGCAGGGATAGGTAAGCCGCGTATGAAAACTCTTAATGCTTCAAAATTGCAAACGTAGACGTATTTTTCTTTTTTTACTCCACATGATCGCATTACATAAGGTTACATGGCGTAAGAAAGGAGTGGAGAAGGGCATAATATAGTAAATTCAAGTAGCTTAAATGGTGTTCAAAGCTCTTAATGATCTGGTTCCTGACTACTTATCCTCCATGTTTACTAGACTGTCACGTGACCTCTTACCGAAAAAATAAGGTGGCTCTGAACCTACTCCACAGAGTTTTTTAAAACTCTGCAGAAAGATGAGGCTTGATATGCTGATTTCAATGCAGTAGTAAATCAAAGTGACACTATCGTTAACTCGTGGATATGGCAATGGAAGTGGCTGTTGATGCCATGGGTTCAACTAAAAAGTGGCTTTTATTTATAATAGTTTGGAATGGACATTGCAGAGACGCTCTTAGGGCTCTTCATGCATTTGTACCCCAGGGGGGAGGGGAGGAGGAATGTGTTACCAGCGCAAGGAGGGTCTTCGCCATCACATTACCGCGGGAACGCTTGTCGGAAATTTGAATGAAACGCCTAAACCAGCTGTGAGTGGCTTGAATTTTGATACCATTTCTAAACCTTTTAATAAACATATTTTAGATTTGATCGCGGGCAATCGTAAACGAGATGTTTATGAACAAAAATACTGGCTTTTAGCCTAGAAGACCGTAAGCGAGACCCAAATGCGGAATTTACACCCTAAGCGAAACGAGCGTCAGCCTACGGAAATATAATTGTTGACCATTG
>BLFK01000386.1:3347075-3352142 GCA_014634185.1 Astreopora myriophthalma | reverse complement strand
TTTTGTGGGAGTTTTATTTTGCAGGTTGCCGATTTTTTGTGGTTTGCGGGAATTTTTGTGGTTGAAAATGACTGAAATTCTGCCTGGAACTAATTTTTGCGATTCTCTTTTTCAAGCAGCAGAAACCTTAATATTTTCAACTTTTATTGTACGGCTTGTTAAGTCTTATTTCACTCTACTTACATAATAGAGACATATCACTGTGATACCTTACTGCAACTAAACACTGTTTCATTAATAGTAATTAATAAGGTTTAATAATACAGACTAGACACAGACTACCATATGTATCTAAGCTCTGGTTGCTTTTTCCCATGGAAAATCATGTTACTGTTCTCGTTCAAGTACAATGTATATCACCCCAGTGGAACAAGTCTATTAAAAGAGGAGTTTTTAATTTGACTGACAGGAGTTAATTTTTGCGGCGTTTTATTTTGCGGGACTTTTTTTTCTACGGGAACTAATTTTTGCGGATCGAGGTAAATTCGCAAAATCCGCAAAAATTAGAACCCACAAAATTTTCATGCTACATGGTAATATGGTAAAATGATGCAATAGTGGAAGAATGAGATAACGACAGACTATCGACCAACTATCGGTAGTTCCTATATTGGCCATCAACTGATACGACGACCGATAGATCGGTGCGCTATGTACACGAATGTCAATCGAGATAATGACAAAGTGTCGATAAAACATATCGATAGAATATCGGCCGATAAGCAGTGAAATATCGATGAAGTATCGGTGATGTGTCGGTGAAGTGTCGGTGAAGTGTCAGTGAAGTGTCGGTGAAGTGTCGGTGTATTGCTATCTATATTGGCCGACAGCCACCTCGGTTGATACGATGACCGCCATAGCGGTACAACATCGACCGAGTCATCCCCAATTATCGACCGAGTAGCAACCACGGCTCGACCAAGATATCGACCGTCAGTCGACCGACATATCGACCATTACCATCGATCGAGGCCCCCTATAAGACACAAGATCCCTCTTTTGTTTGTCTCACAATCTAAATACTTATTTGTGGAGAAAAATGCATTTTTTTCTGACGAGGACGAAAAATTAAAAAATTTGATTTTTTTGTATTCAATGTCAACCTATGTGTAGTTAACCAATCATGTACGTTATTCAACTCTACACTAACCATTTGTTCGATCGCCTTTTGATTGTTATCAGCATAAAGTATATTAGTATCATCCCCAAAAGGATAAAATTTTAGTTTGTTAAAAGTAAAAATAGAAGAGGTCGAAGCACCCATCCCTGGGGCACACCACAGGGAGAAATAAGTTTTGTTGATAAGTGCTCTCCAATCTGAATTGTTTGTGTTCTATATTTGAAATATGATTGAAACCAGTCATTTATCAATCCCCGGAAACTGTAAAAGTTCAATTTATCGAGTAATATTTCATGATTGACCGTATCAAATGCTTTTTTTTAGGTCAATGAAGACACCGCATGAGAAGTACCGTTTATCCATATTACTCAGTATATCTTCGACAATATCAAGTACTGCACGCTCTGTGGAATGCGACTTGCGGAAGCCATACTGTGAGGAATACATATGGTTATTTTTGTCAATAAATTCCTTCATCTGGTAGTAGAGAAGTTTTTCAAAAATCCTATTAAAATTAGGCAAAAGAGATATTGGTCGATAGTTTGAAGGGTCGGTCTCGTCTTCACTTTTATATATTGGCGTTATTTTGGAAATCTTAAGTTTTGAAGGATAGGCACCAAGCATAACAGATAAATTAAAAATATGAGAAAGAGCTGGAGATATATTGCAAGAACACTTAAGCAGTTGTGTAGGGCAGGAGTATAAGCCACAGGATTTATTATTTGGTAGGGATAAAATTTCCTGTTTAACTTCTTCTGGTGTAATGGGTTTCAAAAAAAAAGGAAGAATCAGGTGAATTCAATTTACTAAGATAACTCATATACATGTACTGTAGTTTTCTTTCTTTGGCAATTTACTTGCTAGTAATTTGCCAACATTTGCAAAATGTTTATTTAGAATATTTGGTAATCAGGAAGGATTTTGTGTTATTTGATTGTTATTGCTTCAGCTTCGTTAACACTCTACTTTTTCCCCTTTGGTTATTTAATAATTCATTTATTGCTTTCCATGTCTTTTTCATATTATTTGTACTTTTCTCAAAGAAATCAAAGTAATCTCGTTTTTTTTTTTCAAGCGAATAAGGTTGGTAATTTTATCTCTATAAGATTTATATTTGCTGTGTACGCCATTTACATATAGCTTGTTCTTTATTTTAATTGATGTCCTTGTTCCTTTTTGTTATCCACAGTTTTGCAAGTTGTTTAATGTTACGTTTGGATAAAATTTCAACAGGCGCATGGTTATTCACGACTATTCTTGCAAATTTATTTATGGGGTATCACGAAGAGCAATGGATAGATAATTACAAAGATTCTCAGTTGCTATATTACCGCAGATACGTTGATGACACTTTCTGTCTATTTCACAATAAGCAGAACGCAATGAAATTTTTAAGTTATCTCAACTCTAGACATCCTAACATTAGGTTTACTTTTGAAACTCAACTCAATGGGAAACTCCCCTTCCTGGATGTTCCGGTGAATAACTCGGGGGCTTCTTGTATCACTTCAATATATCACAAGAACACTTACTCTGGTCTTCTTACGAATTTCCTTAGTTTTACTTGCTTCAGGTATAAGGTTGGTCTGATTCACACATTGGTTGACAGAATTTTTAAGATCAACAACACCACCACTGGACGGGAAAAAGATCTTCAACAACTATCTATAACTCTTCAACGCAACTCCTTTCCTAGTCATCTCATAGATAAAGTCATTGAGGGGTATAAAAACAATTTTTCTTTTTGACCTACTCAAAACAACACCGCTTCTACTGGGGAAAACACTACAAGTATTCGATACTTCGAACTGCCATATGATTTCTCTACAGTCACACGCAAAAAACTAACACTTGTTAGACGTTTATTGCAAAGATATAGACATCAGAATTGTTTTTTCTTCTTTCAAAATTAAGAATTTTTTCAGTTTCAAAGATCCTATTCCAGATGCATTAAAATCTATGGTTGTATATCAGTTTACTTGCGCAGGATGTAACTCCTGTTACATTGGCAAGACGTCACGCCACTTTGCAACAAGGATAAAAGAGCATCTCTCGACTGATAAAAATTATCATGTATTCAAACACCTGAACGATTCACTTGGTTGTAACCGCAAGTGCTCGGTTGACTGTTTTAAGATTGTAGATTCAGCCAAAACTAGACAGTCTTAAGCTCAAAGAAGCGATCTACATCAGCCGCTTAAAGCCAGAACTAAATGCGCAAATACAACATAACAATGATTTTTGCTTCTGCTGACTTGTTTTTATAATTAACACTTATGCACTTGCACGCGCAGAATTGTAACTGTTGCTGTATTTTAATTTTCAAATTGCTAACGTAAACAAATTGTACACATAATTAAAACTAAAAAAGAAACGACACATTAAACTGATGATGGCATGAGTCATGCCGAAACATGTCTTTCAAAAGTTGTATCGTGAGCTTGAAATTTCTTTTTATTCACGACTGTATTCAATTTTCTGTAGAAAGATGTGAACAGGTCATCAATGGTATTTGCTTTTGAGGCAATAATATCATCCCTGAGTCCATCGCAGACAAATCATTATTAAATTCCTTAGAGGAAAATTTAGAGAAGTCACGTTTTTTAATTGCAACAACAGACCATAATGAAAGCTTTCATGAGTCAAATGCAGGAGCAGGCGCAGCAAACACAGAATTTGCAAGCAATGCCCATGGCACAGCAGCAACAACAAAACCAAAATCGAGAATAAGAAGGCATGAATTTTTTGTGAGAGCCTCGGACTAAAAATTAGCCACTTACAAGAGATCATGACCATGTGAACTTGGGGACTAGTTTTTGAACAGTATTGCAATGCAAATTTTGTTTGTGTTTTTATATATGTTGGTAGGTAATTTGATGCATTATTTAACATACAGCTGAAGTTTATGGTTGATTATTTTACCTTTCATTTCTATTGTCATACTGCAATTGCTTTTTGCACTTTTGAGAGTGATGAAATGAGATTCAATAGTTGAAATTAATGTTTGCTACATTGTATGCATTATTGACATTAAACCAAGACTGCAATAGAAAGCACTCTGGTTGATTCTCTGATTGATTACTTTTTCTAATTTTGATGCCAATACTAGTCCATTGTTTGCTTGAATAAACCTTCTGAAACTTCAACTCTATTTTAAGCATCAATTTGAAAATGGCAAATTACCAAAGATCTTTGGTAAGCATAAAGGTCAAGTAATACGGGCGACAATTTCTCTCAATTTGTCGTGCAACATTGTTGCGTTGCAAGTTGAAAAGCGATTTTGCCCGTATTACCGCTTGCGTGTTCAACTTGTCGCGCAGCAAATTTCAGTGTTGCAAGTTGTGGCTAAAGTGAAAAAATCCTGCGTTGTGATTCGTCAACAGTCTATTTTGAGTGTGGACAAACAAAATGGCGGACCCGCGTAGAAAGCGAGCGATAGTCACCCTTGGGTTAATTTTATTATTAGAGGAAGAGGAACACCCCCCCCCGTAAAACAAACCAGAAGGTTTACATGAGGGACTGGATTGCTTTGCGGGAAGAAAGAGGGTTTTCCACCAGCTCATAAGGGAACTTGAAATGGGAGATCATGCGGCTTACAAAGAATTTTTCTGCATGACCAAACAGCAATTTTGTTTTCTGGTGGAAAAAACAACAGCCTACTCCAATCAGTTCTGTCCGGAGTACGATAAAGCCAGACGAACGTCTTGCCGTAAATTTACGCTTTTTACCAACTGGAGAGTCCTTTCAGTCCTTCGAGTACTCGTTCCGCATTTCGCGTCAAGCAATTTCTTCAATCGTTTCAGAGACAAGTCGTGCCTTGTACCAAGCCCTTTCACCTGAATTTTTGAACGTTCTAAGCACAGAAAGAGCAAGTGGGAGACATTGGCCAACAAATTCGACGCTAGACGGAATTTTCCTCATGGCATAGGAGCAATCAATGGGAAACG
>BLFK01000386.1:3335609-3338109 GCA_014634185.1 Astreopora myriophthalma | reverse complement strand
CAGTTTGAGGAATACAATCACCGAACTTGAATGTGTAAGTTATACAATGATTATTAAACTCTCATGAAATGAACAGTTGCATACAGTATAATTGTAGTGTCATAAAAGCCTTGGATAAATTTCTAGATAACGCTTGCACTCGGTTAAATAACTGATATGTCCCCTCTAATTTAGCATTTAGCAGAGAAGGAAATTGAAACTGAAGAGGAGACTGAAGAACCAAGCATACAAAGCCCCAAACATTCCTCAGAATATTACACCTGGTTCAGCACTGGAACAGATACGGAAGATGAGGTTGATGGTAAAGACAATGATTGGGGTCCAGCAGGTGAAACCACAGAGGAGGAAGATACCACTGAGGATGACGAAGAGATGCCAGAAGATCAGAATTACATCAAGTAAGACTGGTGTGATGTACATGATAATGAACATTGCTAGACAGTGTGGATTTATGCTTCTGGGTCATGCACTAGCTCTATTCATATATTTATTATTTATTTATTTATTTATTTATTTACTTATTTATTTATTTACTTATTTATTTATTTACTTACTTATTTATTTATTTATTTATTTATTTATTTAGCTTAGCCATGGCATATGCCTTTGGCAGGTTCACCGCAACAGCGTGAAGCAAATTACTGCGGGGCCAGTCTAGTAAGTTCTTACATGATTGCCTCAGAGAACAATACAAGAAAGAAAAGAAACACTGCACTTACAGTGTACCCTAAAATCAATAGCAGCTTCTACACCAATGTGCCCGTGAAAATTACTGGCTAACAAGAACTGTACTACATAATTATGTAGTATTGTGCTATAATAATAATGTTATGTGATAGAGCTATCGAGAATAAACAAGTCCTTGATAGGTGATACTCATGTTGCAGTAGAAAGGTTTGCTTATCCTGTAATAATCGTGGGCTAGTGTTGTGTCAAGCATCCTTTCAAAAAAAACCTCCAGTAGAGTAATGATCAAAGATAGAAATAAATTGGGGGGGGAATTGGAAAAGAATACAAACCTACACAAAGTACATCAAAATTTGTTTATTCCATTTTTCTTATTGTTGCAGGGTTGATACAGGCACTCCCGACCACATATACAACCGGCCCAAATTTATTGTGTTTTATGACATGTTGCTGAAGATCTTCCTGCTATTCTGTTTCAACTGCAAAGCAGAAAACCCAAAAGTGTCCATGCGACAAAATGGCACCATGGTGACAGTAAGGCAACAGTGTGCCAAATGTATCAAAGGCTATGTTTGGAATTCCCAAACTTACATGCCACATGGTAAATACCCCACTGGCAATGTGTTGCTGAGTTTGGCTGTCTTGATGGCTGGTGCCTCCACCAGTAAGATGTTGCTAGTGTTTCGTCACATGGGGCTGGCCTGCTACTCGTCACATACCTTCTTTGTGCACCAGCGGTCATTCCTCTTCCCAACTGTGATCCACCACTGGGAGTCATACAGAACTGCCCTGGTTAGTAAGTTGAAGACCATGAAAGATGTTGTCTGGTCAGGAGATGGACGCTTCGACTCAGTTGGCCATGCAGCCAAGTATGGCGTTTACACAATGCTATGTACAACCATAATGAAGGTTGTACATTTTGAAGTTGTTCAGGTATGAAAGCCACATCTTTGATGTGACTAGGTGTATACGTATTGTCAGAGTCAAAGCCATGGAATTTTTAGACTAAGAAATTGCTCTGAGTGTGATTTGGGGTCTCATCTAAGTGTGTGAGTGGCTGGTGCCAGTATACTGCAAGTGTCATGTCCACTGTACAAATGAAATCAGAAGTGTTGTACAACTTGTGATGGGAACTCAAAGGTTGCTTCATTTCAACATTCAAAGTGGTATTCAGGTGCATTCTTTACAGTGAATCTCCGTACCTGTATATATTTTGATAGGCAAATGAGGCTGGTTTGACCATCAGTGTCTTCATCTCTGACCGCCATAGAGGGATTGCTAAGTGGATGAGGGAAACCTGCCAACAAACAACCCACTATTAACACATTTGGCATGTGGCAAGGTCCATCACAAAGAAGCTCCTGTCAGCCAGCAAGGAGAAAGGCTCTGAAGTAATTCAGCAGTGGATGAAGGGGATCCAACGGCATCTCTATTGGAGTGCCAGATCAACCAAACCTGGATTTGGCAGCCTTATACTTGCCAAGTGGAATTCCTTCCTGCGCCATGTCTCAAATAAACACACAGACCACCCTGATCCTCTATACAAGAAATGTAATCATGGGGAACTTCAACCAAGAAAGATCAGTAAACAGGACTTAGCCGAAAAGTTTTCGCTTTTTGGAGTTCAAAAGCACTTGAAATTGCTAAATATGTGTTCTTTCGTGTTCGTGGTGGAGAGCATCATGCCCTCAGACCATATTCTAACGAAAACTTTCTTTTCTCATACAATAATTTAACTCCGTACTCACCTTGATCGCAGTACGTGAAACTCCCTGACTACACACCATCGAGAGCACACTTGTCTCGTCCCAGT
>BLFK01000386.1:3328109-3330609 GCA_014634185.1 Astreopora myriophthalma | reverse complement strand
CGCCTGGTCCTGCGATAAATTTACCCGATTCTGGGAGAGCAATTGACTTTTTTATGCTGTTTTTTGACATTGAACTAATTGAATAAATTGTTCGATTTACGAATGCCAATGCCGAGGTCAAAGGAGCGAGAAATTGGCAGGCTGTCACGAGCGAAGAAATGAAAGTGTTTCTAGCCTTCCTGATCATTTCTAACGAAATGGAACTGATGCAGTCATGGAACTGATGCAGCATTTGTATAGAACTAACCATCACCTGTACATGGACAACTTTTACACAAGTCCAATACTTTTCAGACTTCTTAAGGCCCGAGGAGTCCTAGCTGCAGGCACAGCGAGACCAAGACAAGGGTATCCTACTAATGAACTCAAAGCTGCTCAGTTGAGATCAAGGGGCCAAGTTGCCTGGCTGAGTTCGAATGAAATGTTAGCCTTGAGATAGAAAGATAGAAAAGATGTTTTCTTCCTTAGTACTATCCATGCTCCTCCTGAAGTACCTAAATGGGTTGACACTGGAACAGCTCCAGACTCTAGTTTGTTTTTATAACTGCAGCAAGAAACAATGTTTTTGAGCTAAAAGGAATTTTTCAAAGGATTGTGCAGTTAATTGCAACTTTTTTATAACATGTTTGAAGCTGCATGGTGATTGTGTACAAACTGACATTTTCTTTTATCTGCAGTAAACTTTTGACATTGTTAAGTGCTTTTTACTTTATATCTAGTGAGAACAATGAGGACAACAAGTCATTTTATTGACATTTTATTATCACTGAAGGTAGATAAATCTTTCTTTATTGACATCTTGCATTGGTATGATACATACAAGAGCATCATACAAACCTACAAGAATAAATGTTGTGATAATCAGATGTTTTGCGATTTTGCAACTTCAAAGTATTCTATAATCCTAGGAATTAAATTTTTCTCCTTGGAAATACCTTTAAATGAAAGAGAATTCATCAGAGATTGAGAATATGTGGGATTTCTTTTTAAAGAAATGTCTCCTTCTGGGTCTAAAATTGATTCGAAGACAACATACCAATTTTGGGTGCAATTCCCAAAATGCTTTGACCTGTAGCACGCTTCAGGTGTACAAATCGCTTTAGTGACAAGAGGCGATTACATTTGGTTGAATATCTCCGCATCAAAAAACCCTGTGACTATGAAACCTTCTCTAAACCTTGCAATTGAACTAAAGAAAACAGTGAGCTAAAATAAGCTTGGGTCCGAACAATATGTTTTAAACAATTTTTTCTCCAAAAATATAAAAATGTGAGAAAATGGCGCGTCACGCGTAACAGTGCGCAAGTGAAAATTAAAAACAACAATAGATTATTCTTGTCTGCGCACGAAAGGGACAGGCTGACATGTATGTGTAGGCAGCATGTCAAGCTTAAAATTGTCTTTGATGCTTGTATGAGATACAGAAAAAGCATATTGGCAGATTCCGAAATACACGAAGTGAATGTATACAGTCATCTTGGGGACCTTGTAAAGGAAAGCCTTTGCCCTCTTGATGATGAAAGCAGGTACAACCGTATGGAATGTATACAGAGAGCGTGTCTGCGTTGTGGTGTCGATGAGATTAAGCTTCTTCCAGAGGAGACTTCAGATGAAGGGGAAGTTGTTTGGAAGAGATACGAGTATGTGGAAACTGGCAAGACTGGACCCGATGGTAAAGAACAAAAGAAAATTGCCCTTGTACAGAAGAAAACGCCACCAAAGGAACTCTTTGACTACTTGATCCAGCTTCTTGGGCCCTACCCATACCATTCATTTCTTGCCAAGTGGCAAAAGGAACAGTTTGACAATCTAATTGAACAATTGAACATCTCCCCGCCAACCAAGCAGTATGCGTGCATGATTACTCTGAAAATTATACCTGTCACCACCAGAATGACATACAGTCACAGTACTTTGATATGGGGAAAGTAAGTCTTCATGTGACTATTCTGTATAGACCAGTTTCCCCTTTGGATGGTGCTGAAGTTGAAGGTGGGGCAGATGTTCCTATAGATGAGGGTGGGGCTGATGCTCGTGTGGATGCGGTTCCTGTGGATGAGGGTGGGGCTGATGTTTCTGTAAGTGTAGGTTAGGCTCATGGTTTCCGGGGTACAGATCACACCGAGGATGCTCAGGTAGTTGGTGAATCTGGTGGTGCTAGGGGCATGCATAACCCTGTTGAAAATGAGCTAGATGTTGATGGTCCTAGAATTATAAAAGAACATATATTTGCTCTGACGGATGATGCTACTCAAGATCATCATGCAGTAGTCCACATCCAAAAATTGATTTCAAATTATTTGACAAATGATCTCAAATTAAATATTACGAAGATGCACGAGTTCACTGACGGCTGTGCGGGGCAATACAAGAGCCGCCATTGTCTTGGTGATGTTTCATGCTCTTTGGCCAACCTTGGTTATGTGGTGCAAAGAAATTACTTTGCAACGTCCCATGCCAAGGGTGAACAGGATGCCGCTGGTGCAAACGTGAAGCAGAA
>BLFK01000386.1:3307394-3309391 GCA_014634185.1 Astreopora myriophthalma | reverse complement strand
GATACTGTACTTTCAGTTATACCTACAAGAGTGTCAAGTTTATTTTTCCCTTTTCCATAGTCTTTCCTAATTAATTTTTCTCCCATTATTTTTTTAAAGGGCATCCCTTATTTTCCTTATTTTTTTGTTCAAAGTTGTTTGGCACATGACAGTAAAACAATATTTTTGATAGTTGTGCGGTGGGCAATTTTTCTAAGGTTGATTTAAGACAATAATAATTTATTTCCTATCTCCTATCTGTTCTATCACTGGCAGTTTCCACAGTCCAGCAAATCAGGCCATGTCCAGAAAAATTGTTAGTGAAGTCCGTTCAGTATATGGCAATGGCAAGTGGGAGAAGGCATCAATTAAAGGTAATTCCTTTCAACTTTCCATAACTTAAGCTACTTGCATGTAGAACCTCCATTTAGCCTTAAGAAGGGAGGGGGGGAGACTCTCTCTTGTTATATGCCCAGTGGTTTCCTTTGGGCTTCCTTACCACTAGCTTTTTAAGTACTTTAAATACTGTGCTCTGTATTGAGTCAAAACAATAAACTTGAACTTGAGCTGTTTGCTCGAAAATCGTGCACAGAATCATGTGCTGTTCATTGACTGGTGTGTCTCTGTTTTCTGTTTCTTTGAGGGTTATAGTTCTGTTTATTGCTAGTGTAAATTGAACTAATCGGTTATGATATGAGCAATTTGAGTGCAGGAATTAATAAACAATTTATTTGTTATAGATGCTGTTCATCAACACTGGAGATCTACGCGAGATGATGCAACAAGAAAAGCCAATAACAAATATGAGGAACATCGGAGACAAGTAAAGAAGAATAATCGCTTAAAGAGAGTAAGTAAAAGTTGTGTGTGATTTGAGCCAAGCGCTATTTCAATGTTGATGGCGTAAGATTGTCTTTGTAGTCCTGAGAACGACTCTTTTTTTTACCATTGTATGTTGCCCTTCAATGGATCTATGTTTCATTGACCAACGAATGCATGGACTGACCATCAGGATATGATGTATTGTTAGAGGAGTGACCCTTTTATCAGTTATGTCAAAAGTTAATGTTTATTGTACTAAATGGACATCATTATCAGAAAGTTTTAACTGGTTTTCCTCCTTTTTTTCCATTTAGAAACTTGCCAGACGCCTTTCTACTCTGCAGAAGTCGACGACGCCTCTTTCGGAAACAGACAAAGCAAAAGCAAGGGAAATTTTGTCGTCTCTGGAGGCACTAAAGTATATGTCCTCAGAGGACAGCGGGGATGACATGGACGCAACAACAAATGGCCCAAAGCCAAGGAAAGTAAAGAGGCTTCCATGGGAAAGGAGCAAGCTAAAAAACATTAAAGTTCGTCTTGACGAAGAGTATTTCAAAGGGCTGTCAGAAAGACAAAGAAGAACTAGTGCACGCATCATACGTACTGATCATGATGCATTGTCAACGCGACCCTGCCCAACTGATGGCCCTCGCTGGGCAGTTCGGTATCATACCGATTAAATGGACTCCTTTACAGCATAAATATCCACGAGAATAAGCAAACAATGTATAGTCTCCCTTAAAAGGAGATGCCTAATTGACTAACCTAGTTAAAATAAGTGTCCATTTCTATTTAGTACATGCTTCTTAAGAATTTCAAGAGCACAGTGAGTCTAAATTGTTAGAAATTTTTAATATTAACATAATTATTAAATTAGTCTTAGGCGATTTTATATGCCACAGTTGTAAGGCTTTTTATATGTAATAAATATGAATTTTACGGAAACGTTGCACGTCGCATTTGTTGGGGGAAACGTTTTGTACAGATAAGAACACAAGATGAAGAAAGCTTGCTCGCAAAAGTTAGCAAAGCTGGAAAAAAAGTGGGTGCGCGTGAAAATTCCTTTCCCTTCTGAAATGCATACCAGCAGAAGGAAATGCAAAGCGTATATATATATATAGCATTGGATGGAATTAATGAGAGACGCGTACAGTCAATAAGTAAAATACTTGTACTAGCTTCAGAAAAAGCTGTTA
>BLFK01000386.1:3297394-3299894 GCA_014634185.1 Astreopora myriophthalma | reverse complement strand
TTTATCAGCATATAAGAGATTAGTATCATCTGCGAATAAGTAAAATTTAAATCGATTGGAGCTATTAGATATGTCATTTATATAAATGAGGAAAAGTAGGGGTCCTAACACCGACCCCTGTGGAACTCCTGATAATATTACTTCCTTCTTGGATATATTTTTAACACCAATTTGTGTTGTTTGTTGTCGACCTACTAGGTAAGAAGCAAACCACTCGTTCACTATTCCACGTATCCCGTAATGATTCAGCTTTTGCAATAATATTGAATGATCGACCGTGTCAAAGGCTTTCCTCAAGTCAATGAATATACCACACGAATACATCTTTTTGTCCATGTTATTTTCAATTTGACTGATTATATCCAGGATAGCATGTTCAGTAGATCGTTTCTTGCGAAAACCATATTGTGAATCATTAAGTACATTACATTTCTCAAGAAAGCATTTGAGACGATAATACATCATTTTTTCGAAAATACGGTTAAAAACAGATAGAAGGGATATAGGTCTATAATTAGAAGGGTCAGATTCATCATCATTTTTGTATATTGGAATAACTTTAGCAAGTTTTAGCTTGGATGGATAAATTCCACATTCGATTGATTTATTTATGATTATAGACAAAGGTTGACTAATGACATGTTGAGCTGATCTTAAAATGCGAATAGGTAAAGAATACAATCCATAAGCTTTATTTTGGGGAATAGTCATTATTTCAAATTCAATTTCAGAAGGAGACACGGGGTTAAAAAAGAATGAACCGGAGGAATTTAGCATTGGAAGATATTCAGTAAATTGTTTTGATGGATTTGGCATTTTAGAGGCCAAATTATATCCAACTGAAGAAAAATACTTATTCATTATATCAGGGAACGCAGAGGAATTATAACATACTTGTTTGGTTCGTGGGCATTTTAGAGACCTTATATCTTTTCGGACCTTGTTTTTCCGGCCTAGAAGACCATTGATACCCTCCCAGGTTTTTTTAGTGTTTGTTAAATTTTCTTCAAAATATTTGTGGAAGTGCATTTTCTTACTTATTCGTGTAAGCGTCAATACCTTGTTACGATAGATTTTGTAGGCATCAATGTCACCTGAACAATAAAGAGAATTCTTTATTTTAATTGATTTTCTGATTCCCTTTGTTATCCAAGGTTTTGAGAGTCGCTTTATCTTGCGCTTTGAGATTGGCTTTAAAGGAGCGTGTTTATTGAGAAGATTATTTATTTTGTTATAAAATAGAGAGAAAGACTTATTCACATCACTTCCTTTTAAGACTGCTTCAATCAGGTCAATCTGAGAGAGGTCCTGTAAAAAATTTGTCTCAGAATAATTTGAGTAATCACGAACTAGCTTTCTATAACAATTATGATTATAAATATTTTTAGTGGAGAGAAGATAACAGAACTGTGAAAAGTGATCAGTTAGATCTGAAATTATATTACCACTAGTTATGTTATCTTCTATATTACTCAGAAAGATATTATCAATAAGTGAGTATGAATTGTTGTGTACTCTCGTTGGTTTGTCAATTGTTGGAGTTAAATTAAAACTTTGCAGAGAAAGTATGAAATTTTGAGCATATTTGCAGGAGGAAAAACGAAGAAGATTTAAATTAGTATCACCCATCAAGACAATTCTCTTCCCAGAGGCACTAAATCTTTCAATTGTTTCCTCAAAATATTCCTGGAAACGCTCTGGTGAATTGTGCTGTCTAGTGGTAATCATGCCAAAAGTTTCCAATAACATGCGAACACAAATCAAGGTTCTTTACAAGCAAGATCTCCACCCAGCTGAGATATTTAAATTGTTGAAAGGAGAAGGCTTACTCGTCAGCTTCGCCAGTGTACGTACGCAACATCTGTACCGCAGGCCAAATCACTGTGGGCTCACAAGTTTCCAAATTTGTCGACAGCATTCAAAAGACATTGCACCGTGGCTGGGCTTAAATACGAGCCACTAAAGTGGATGCTTACGGTCGAAATGGAAGAAGAAAATGCTTGAAACTAGCTTATTACTTTTAAACCCGGCAAGGATTCAGTATACGAGGTAAGACATCCAAAGACTGTTTTGTACGACTCAACTCTGGAACCGATCGAGACATGCACTGCTCTGGCTAAAACCACACACAAGACATTTGAGAGCTTTTCAGTTTTGATTCCAAAACAAAATGTAGTGTTTCATAACAAAATGTAGTGTTTCATGTAGTGTTTCAGACATTTGTCAAAATACTTAAGTATTTTCAGCCGATAAATGTAACGTATTGATTGGACTTCAATGATAATGCGTCGTTTATTTTGTCAAAAAGCTAAAAGAGATTGACTTCGCACCCAACTTAGGGAAGTGTTACAGTTCACCATGGGTGTGCACATCCATGTCCACAATTATCATTTATACATGTTAGTTGTGAAATCACTCCCATATATATGTTGAGCCTTTTAAAACACGATATGTGCTGATTGAAAACGAATCAAGCAGGATGGCCGTTTATAGCACGTGT
>BLFK01000386.1:3283479-3288047 GCA_014634185.1 Astreopora myriophthalma | reverse complement strand
TCCAAAATAATACATGCATATAAACCTTGAGTACTCCCTTATGCATAAGCGCCATCTCAGAGGGTCCCAAAGGGTATTGTTTTTGAGACTTTGTGGTCTGAAAACCGGTATAGACTTTGGTCATTTTGGAATTGGGTATGGTTTTTAAGGAAACTATGTGGGAGTGTATGAACACATTTATCGTTTCAGTCCCAAAGGAATGAGAAAGAATGAAAAATATGTGAATTCAAAGTGGATTTTAAGAAATATTTTTGGTGAGCCTTCTAATCTAGTAATGATGACAATTTCTTAGAAGCCAGGTCTGAAAATGGGTGTGAAAAATGAAATTTTATGGTTTGACATACGGTCAGGATTTGGAAAACTGGGCAGCACACCTCCACCAAGAATCCCCAGGAGTACCCCCTGGATAAGAGACCAGGCAAAATGAGTTAAGCTTGCCAGATGTAAGTAGTTTAACTAAAACTGATTGCCATTGTGTTCCAGAAGAGTTAAGGACACTTCCTAAACTGTGGTAATTTTGCCAATTAACATAACCCAAAAAATATGCAAAATAAAATATTCTATGAATTCTCACATGGTTGAATTAAACACAACGGGAATCTCAATAGATTGATGCTGAGCAACAGAGAGTGTGAAAGGAGCGTGGTTGGGTGCAGTCCAGGGAGCTAAGAGAGTTACCATTGTTGTACATGTATGTAAGGAGGTATTTTAGCTGCCAATTGAAAACATTACTTTGGAAAACTGCCTCTTCCTAGTGCTTAATGCATTAAAAATAAAATAAAAATGTCATGGCGGCTATCAATCATGAATAATAAGGTCTATGAAATATATAAGATTAAGAAATATGTTGGTTTAATTGGTTATGTACTTGTGGGTACACACGTTTGACACCAGACCGATTTGAGCACCTTCTTTCAATGGTAGGACCACGAATTAAGAAATATACGAGGAAGAGAGAGGCAATAGGTCCAGCCGAAAGACTTACACTCACTCCGCGATATTTAGCAAATGAAAATGATCAGCAGTCACTCAGTTTCTCATACAGAATTGGTAAGGCAACTGTCAGTAACATCATCCATGAAAAACTGACTGCAATATGGTCAGTGTTAAAGGATCGATATTTAAGGCCACCAGAAAAGCATGCAGATTGGTTACGCACTTCAAAAGAATTTGAAACTGTATGGAATCTCCCTCACTGCGTGGGAGCTATTGATGGCAAGCACATTGCCATGCAATGTCCTAGAGAAAGTGGCTCCCTGTATTATAACTACAAAGGGTTCTTCAGCAGTAGGCTCATGGCTGTCTGCGATGGAAATTGCAATTTCACTTTGGTTGATATTGGGCGGTATGGTAGTAACAATGACAGTGGTGTTCTTAGCAATTCAGAAATGGGGAAAGCATTTGAAGATGGCACCATCAATTTTGCAGCCGCAGTACATCTTCCAGGTTGTAACCAGTTACCTTCACTCCCTTACTTCATTGTTGGAGATGAGATATTTGCCTTGAAGCCTTGGCTCATGCACCCCTACCCTGGAAGGAATATCTCTTGAGGAGAGGAGCATTTTTAACTACTGGTTGTCCAGGGCAAGAAGAGTAATAGAGAACTGTTTTGGAATTTTCATAGCCAGATGAAGGATTTTCCAAAGCCCTATTCAAGCAAGTGTTGAAACAGTTGTGCAAATTACACAAGCTGCTGTCTGTTTACACAATTATTTAAGACAGACAGAACCTGCCATATATTGTCCAACAGGCTTTGTGGATAGCTTTGATAGTTCAGGTAATATCCTACTAGGAGAGTGGCGAAGTATTACTTCAGCAGATGGCAACACAAGCGCTATGCAAGATTTACCACCTCTGAGGGGCTGTAGATAAGCAAATTCTGCTTTGGAAACTAGAGAGGCTTTGAAGTTTTATCTTAACTCTAACCAAGGGGCAGTTTTGTGGCAGTGGGACTATGTGTGGAGTAGAGGGCCTATCTCGTAACACGATAATAAACAGCAATAATTGTCTTGAACAATATGCAACACATTTTTCTAACTGTAAACAAGCAGGGTCGACTAGCATGTGAAAGAGATTCCAAATAATTTAGCTTGAAATGTCAATGAATATATCATATTTCTAACTTTTAGCACAAAAGTTCTATTTTCAATTGATAGAACTGTTATGAAGAAAATGGGGATTTGTTTATAAACAGTTGTTTGTATCTCCCTTGGCGTGTCCTCATTGACCTCAAAAGTGCTTATCGACATGTGCCCATTCATCCGTCCAACTACCCTGTGACAGGACAGGCGTGGCAATTCCATGGTGATAACATTCACATATCTGTACGACTGTAAGCTTCCATTTGGGGCCGCAGAAAGCCTGGAAATATTTCATAGATTAACACAAGCGATCATGCAAATGATGAAACGGCGGGGATTTACGGTTTTGGCTTATCTTGATGACTTCCTTGTTATAGCCGACACTAAGGTTGAGTGTCAACAAGCATACGAAGAACTGATTCAACTCTTTGGCGAACTCGGATTTCAGATTAACTGGGACAAGGCTGTTGGGCCTTGTCAGCGATTAACTTTTCTAGGCATTGAAATTGACAATGTGCACAGGCAACCCACGTTGCCCGGGCGCAAACTCTGCGAACTGCGATTGTTACTTAGAGAAACAACTGCAAAGCGATCTATCACAAAATGGGACTTGCAGTCTCTCGTTGGCAAGCTCAATTTTGCCGCACGAGTTGTGTTTGGCCGAAGGACATTCTTGCGGCGCATGATTGACACTGTTAACCGCATGCAGAGCCCACATCATCATGCCCAGATAAACGCTCACCTGAGAGCAGATTGGACTGGTGGACAGAATTTCTAGGCACCTTTAATGGCAAAACCTTTTTCGTAGCTTCCGAGCCGGTTCCCACCAAATAATTCTCTACCCACGCCTGTCCGATTGGCGGAGGAGGCTTCTTTCAAGGTGCAGTCCATGCTCAGGAACAGCAACTTGATGCCGAGCTGAGGAAATACCGCGAACAGGCTTTCGCGCAGTCCACAGCAGCTACTTACAAATCACAACTACATGCCTATTTTCGTTTTTGCCTTTACTTTGGTTACCGACCAGTGCCATGCTCCTCTCATAATTTGCTCCGCTATGTGGTCTTCCTAGCGCGGACTCTCGCCGCCTCTAGCATCACATGTTATTTGAATGTCGTGCGCATCTTGCACCTACAAGGTGTATTTCCCACCCCCCTGCAAGACCCGCTGTTTAAATTTTAGAAAGAACTCCTCATGAGGGGGAACAAGTGTCTGCATAGCAACGTTGTTCGGCAAAAGCTCCCTATTACACCAGACATTTTACATAAACTCCACGGACAGCTTGACCTCACTAACTCGTTGGATGCGACATTTTGGGCTAAATGCGTCATCGCCTTCTTCTCTTTCTTTCGGAAGTCTAATCTACTCATCGTGTCCACGAACTCCTTTGATCCCCTGAAACACTTGCGCATGCGTGATATACGCGTTTATAACTGGGGTCTGATGCTTTTAGTGTGCTGGTCAAAAACAATCCAGTATCGTAATCGCACCCTGTTGGTGCCTGTTCTGAAGATAGATCACTCCAAACTCTGCCCCCATAGAGCAATTGTCCACGCCTTTAAATTGTTAGCCGCACAGGACTCTGCTAAGTAAGTTAAGCCACTTACTTATACTACATTTACTACCAAACTGAAAAAGTTGCTTGAGCAATGCGGGTTTGACAGCTCCTAGTACTCTGGACACTCTTTTTTCGTCGCGGAGGAGCCACCTTTGCGTTGAAATGTGGAGTCCCCAAGCACTATATTAAACTTCAAGGCGATTGGCTTTCTAACACCTATGAACGATAGCTCGATACTTCTCTGCTGTATAAGATTTTAGCCGTCAACATGATGAGAAAGTCTATTACTCACTGATTTTCCCACCACTTCTTTGGGGGTTTTGGGGAGCATCGCGTTCGGTCTTGGGCAATAAAGACCCAGTTACGTCCAATCGAGTTGGTGTGTATTTAAAAACCGATCAAGCCATGCTAGCTAGGGGAACATATCTCCAGGGTGAACTCTTGCCAAAGTGAAAGCTTCCTCTTTGTGCCAGATTTTTGGGCATAGTCAAAGTTTAAACGCTGATAATTCCCATAGCTCAGGTTGGCTGCCTTTTCTCTTAACAGATTTAAGCACAGAATCATTGTGCTTTAATCAGGAAAACCAGTAAAAAAACGTAATATCTGCATCAGTAAGTCATCAATGTTGAAACGTAGCTCTTTTTGTCTGTTCAGCTTGCACAAATTTCTTCCTTTTCAGTTTGCTCTCTTTTAATCTTTTCCAGTCCATTGTACAATCTTTCAACTCGGTCTTCAGCATCAGATGTTGATGCAAATAGTGAAAATGAAGATGTAGATTGTGAAGGAGAGTTTACACCGCAAATATTGTCGCTGCCATTACAAGTTTCAACTGGACAAACGCGAGAAGTACTGAATTCCATTGGGTGAAATTGGCGTGTGTTAACGTTTGATGCAACTTTCAAGTTTGTTCTAAGCAAGGACGAAGGAGACAA
>BLFK01000386.1:3260979-3273479 GCA_014634185.1 Astreopora myriophthalma | reverse complement strand
ATTTGCAAAAGAAATTGGAGGTCCCTGCTCAGTCTAGTCGTAGAAAAAAGGCCCCTTATAGTGCGGCACTTTGTGAGCTTGTTGTTGGTTGTTCTTCTAGCAGCTGCTCTGGACTCTCAGGATCCAGTTAACAATCTGATTTCATACAATATCCTAAATTCTTTTGATATACCAAATCTTGCAAAAATTGTAGCACTTGTGGTTTAATTCTCACTGCTTAACAGTTAGCTTCAGATGGCTGGCACCTTTTGTTGGAGTGGCCAGTTACGGTTAAAGTTGTACTGTACTTCAAATATCCTCATTTCCTTGATTGAACGTTGGCTCCTATTTGAGATTTGGGAACTGAAACCATTCATAACTTTAGCAGGATTCCCACGAATGAACTCTGATATCGCCCTTTTAGTTATTCTTTTGTTTGTTTTCTTTTTCATTTCCCATTTCTGGCAGACTGAGGTTTGTTTTGTTTCGCAGGTCACGCAACATGATGACTTCAATAGTAAAATGATACTGGAAAGAAAATTTCCCTGCCTTTCTTCGAAGAGAATAAGAGAGCTGTTGAGTAAACCTTGTCTGGTAGGATATTCTAGTAGGATATTCTATTTAAATCGACCACTAACAAATGCAATTAATTAATGCATGTAAGTTTGTATGTATTATAAGCATAATTAATGCCCAAAAGTGTGAAAACGTGCTCCAGGTTTTTTCCTCTTGCATGCTTCATTTCTACGGGCCAAGCTAAAGATTTTACTCTGATAAAGAACAATTTCCCATTTGTGTGAGAGTTTATAAGCCTACCCCACCCCTGAGGGGAGGTCCTTGTAGGCACAACCATATATGGACTATTGACACATGTGAGAGAGGAGAACGAGTTTTGGTATGGAGATAAACAGAAATTTAGTGAGTTTGCAATTGTGGTGAGATTAAAACATTAAAACAACACAACGCAGTTCTTTTAAGTGTACCATTCAAGTGTTTGGGACACTGTTCGTGGGATACCTTTTTTTTCTTTTACATACACATGTTGTGATGTTTCAAAAGAAGGTAAAACTTGGTGAATCAACTGAATAGTAAAGATGGTATTTTGCATAATATCATTCCCTCCTTGCCAACAGTTCGGCTGGATTTTAAACTTTTCCCGATTATGTCAATAAAAACTCCCTGGAACTTTTGAGTATTAATTTTGAAAATAGTTCACCAAAGGGATCTTTTTAGCACATGAAAAGAAAATTCAAATTTTTGCTTCTGACCGCAGATCTCGAAAGTTACTGACTATGGCTCTCAAGAATTTACAACATTCCTTTTATCCGAATTAACCCATTGTCAGATAATATGGAATTTTTTGTAGATTATCACACAGTAGAAAGCAGGGCTCAAAATTGCGACTCACTGTTCACCAATGCGACCAAAAATTCAGTGCTGGCGACTAGATTTTCAGAATTAGTCGCGGTTTGTCGTTTTGAGTTGATTTGTTTCGAGTTAGGCGAGAACCTTGAAGATTTGAAAGAAGTGAACTGTTTCCATCGTAAATATTTATACGTTCAGAGTCGTAGATAGTTTAGCTTGTAAAATATTGAAATTAATTTAATGTTTATAGTCTATAGCATTAAGTTAGTTTAAGTAAGAATAGTTTTATTCGCATTCGTACATTGCGTGTCAATATCTTAATTAAAATCATTAGTTGTCTTTTGAAGAAGTCTATGGTGGCTAATGGCTCTAAGGAGCGTGTGTTAGTTCTGTTTTGTTTTATTTTGTTTCTTTCTTCTCAGGCCATTGGGACCCATGTCACATTTTGGTGTCAGGAATGGGATTCTGTTTCCCGTGGTGGTTCCATAAATAGTCTTGAAATGCAAACGCGCGACGCTTTAACTAGCACTTGCTTTGCTATGGCAGAGAAAACTAATGATTATAATTCATGGTCTTTAGAGGATCTTAGGGCCGAAGCTAGGAAAAGATCTATTGTTTTTGTTAGTAAGGACGGGGTTAAAACTCTGGCAAGTAAGCTTAGGACACACGATACAATAATGTTGGATGAAAGCACTGTGGCACATGAAGAAGCCACGCCGAGGGCGAGTGAAGATAATGAAGATGACCAGGACATACACCGTGTAACCTTCAATCAACAGTTACAGTTATTGCAACTGAAAAGGCAAATAAGATTGGAGGAAAGGAAGACAGAAAAAGAGAAGTGGGAATATGAAAGACAGATTGAAAGAGAAAGACAAGAGTCTGAAAGGCAGAAATTGTGCGACGGAGAGGAAAGGTTTGTATGAGAGGAGGAACACCGCAGAATTCTTAGAAGGGAAAAGGAAGAGTCTGAAATACAAATGTCAGAAAGAGAACAAACAAACAGGAAGCCTAGGCTTATAAATATAAGGGAAATGCGAGAAGGCAAAGATATTGACAATTACTTCAGAATATTTGAGGTGAATGCAAAGGCTCAGTCTATACCAGAGGGGGAATGGGTTGGGAACGTAGTTCCCAAGCTTACCAAGAAAGCTATGTCTATTTATTTTATAGATAAGGATTTTGAACCTCTGAGAAGAAACCGGATAAAGATCTTGTTCAATGGCTATATAGAACACAGAGTAATCTTAATCGGTGGATGACTATAGCAGAAGCAACTGGTGATCCAGAAAAGATTTTAGAACAGTTCATGATCAAGCGTCTTGATGCGGTGCGTCCCAAGCTAAGGGCATCGTTAAAAGAACAAAAGCCCAAAACCACAGAGGAACTTGGCAATCTTGCAAACCTGTCCAGTCCAGGAAATGCCCACCTGTGGAGGGAAGGTATGCTACATATCGTAAGAGTAAGGGTTTGAGTCATCAAAAATCACCCTGCCCAAAAGAGGAATCGCCTAGTATGGAACTTGAGTCCAGGTTCCAACCAAAGCCTGCCCCCTCTACCCCCACCTTAATGTGTTCAAATGTGGCAAGCCAGGGCACACATCATTTAATTATAGAAGGAGTAGCAGAAGGCCAGCACAAGCTTATTTATGAATTAAAGGAATGATCCTCACACTTCCTGGACAATTTAAGCAGACCATGTTAGGAATGTTGACCTGTATGGATATCTTCCAAGACTGTCAGACACCATCAGGCAGAGGCGCATGAGACTCGCAGGCCATTGCGTGAGACACCCAGAGCTCACTGCTAGCGAGCTAATCCTGTGGGAGCCCACTCATGGGAAGAAGTCCAGAGGCAGACCTCACGCGACCTTTATAGATACACTGAAGAGGGACTCTGGACTGAATAACACCGCGGAAATCTGAACTCTAATGATGGACAGGGTACAATGGGGGGTGGCTATCCAAAATTCTCGTGTTGGCTGGACTTAGCCGCCCGTAGTAGTAGTAGTAGTAGTAGTAGTAGTCTCATATATGCACTTGAAAAATTCAAGTGACTTCAATGGGATTCGAAGTCACGACCTCTGCAATGCTGGTGCAGTGCTCTTACCAACTGAGCTATGAAGCCACACAGTTGAGAGCAGGTCAATTTGTTGGGCTCATGCGTGTTTTCCCATGAAAGGAATGATGAATGAAAGAAATGATTGTGAAGTGTGGTTTTAGAGATGAATTGAAGGAATGATCCTAACACTTCCTGGACAATTTAAGCAATTGTCTCATATATGCACTTGAAAAATTAAAGAGACTTCAATGGGATTCAGTTCTTTCATTCGTCACTCCTTTCACGGGAAAACATGCATGAGCCCAAGAAATTGACCTGCTCTCAACTGTGTGGCTTCATAGCTCAGTTGGTAAGAGCACTGCACAAGTATCACAGAGGTCGTGGGTTCAAATCCTGTTGAGGTCACTTGAATGTTGGTTCTGTCCGCAACAGGTTAACAAATTATTGTCCTGCTGGCCCTCGTTGAAACTGTCAGTGCACAAGGAAAGCATCTTCAATTAGTAGGAGTACTAGACAAATTACCTGTTGACTGTCTTTTGGGTAGATCCTCTTCCAGGCGAACTTTATCACGGGAAAATGTCCTTGAGCAATGGGAGAGAAACACCCCACATATTGGTAATAAGAATAACAAGGCTTTTGTTTTAACACGCTGGCAGAGGGCTTTACAAGATGCCCAAAGAAGAGTGGACGCCTTGGTAGATTGGGACAACAGAGTAGCATTAGGGACCCTTTCAACAAGAGAATTAAGGCAAAATGGGGTAAGACAGGGTGACTTTCCAATTCTCTTTGAAGATAAGAAGCCCAGGGAAATAACTGAAGATAGTGCAGAGAATGAGGGACAAAACTGTCACGTCTCACGACAGAGAATGGACTTTCTCTGTTGCTGTCTTGCGTCTGTGGCTATTGCTTAGACTCAACTACAGGTCTTGCTGCTTATCCTCTCCTCTCTTCCGTATGTTGGGCTTTAGCGCATCAAGTCTTGTCCGAATATTCCTCCCCATGAGTAGCATGGCTGGCGTCTCCCCCATTGTTGCACGTGGTGTTGTTCTATAAGCTAATAGGAAGTTCGTCAGTTTCCAGGAGAGGGGTTTCCTTTCAGTTGCTGCTGCCCGCAGGGCTTGTTTGAACATTTGTACGAACCGCTCGGCCAAACCATTCGTAGCAGGGTGGTATGGCGTTGACCGTATGTTTTTGATGCCATTGTTGCTCATGAAGGATCTAAACTCTTCGGCTACGAATTGGGGCCCATTGTCGCTGACTAGTTGTTCTGGTAAGCCGTGGGGAGTAAAAAGCTTCCTCAATTCTTCAACTGTTTTGGTGGCCGTTGTCGAATTCATCTTTACCACTTCTGGCCATTTAGAGTGAGCATCCACGACAACAAGGAACATTTCTCCTAAGAATGGTCCAGCAAAATCAATCTGTATCCGTTGCCACGGATGAGTTGGCCATTCCCACGAGTGCAATGGTGCAGTTTCGGGTTTTTCTGGGTGAGTTGACAGCCCATGCATTCTTTTGTCATTGCTTTATCCATTCCCGGCCACCACACGTAGCTTCTGGCCAAGGCTTTCATTTTGACACAACCAAGGTGACCACTATGGAGTTCATTCAATACTTGTATTTGGTACTTTGATGGGATTATCACGCGTGTTCCCCACATCAGGCAGCTGTCTTGGACAGTAAGTTCATCTTTCCTTCTGTAATATGGTTCCAACTCTTCCTCACACTTTGTTGGCCACCCTTGCTTTGCGTGTTCTAACACACACGATAAGACAGGATCCCTTTGGGTTGCCTGGCGGATCATATCCACGCTGATTGCAAGTATGTCAATCTGAGACATTTGGAAAATCTCTACTGGGTCCACCATCGTCTCACTGCTCCTTGTTACAGGTAGGCGTGATAGCCTGTCGGCATTTCCATGCTGGGTGGTGTTCTTGTATTCAATGCTGTAATTAAACCCTGCAAGGAAGAGCGCAGGACGCTGCAGGCAAGCAACTGTCATTGCTGGTATCCCTTTCTTTGGATGGAAAATTGAAGTCAGAGGTTCATGGTCTGTTACAAGTGTGAAATGGCAACCAATTCAGTATAGGTGGACCTTCTTAACTCCCCACACTAGTGCCAATGCTTCCTTATCAAACTGAGAATAGTTCTTCTCTGTCTTACTGAGGGTGCGTGATGCAAACGCAATGGGTCTCTCCGAGCCATCATCCATAATGTGTGACAAGACAGCTCCAATGCCAACTGGTGATGCGTCACAGGCTAGTCTTAAGGGTCGTCCGGGATCATGGTGGGTGAGGACCATGTCTGACGCGATGATTTAAGGTTTAAGGTGGTGGCTAGGTTGGGCAGGAACTTGTGGTAGTAGTTCACCAGTCCCAAAAATGGACGAACTTGTTGGATATTCTCTGGCCTTGGAGCGTTGACAACTGCATCAATTTTCTCTTGTGTTTTGTGTAATCCATCTTTGTCTACTTCATGGCCAGATAAGGTTACTTTCTTTTGGAAGAACTCACACTTTTCCCGGTTTGCTCGTAGACCATGTTCTTGTAACCTCTTTAGAACTTCTTCCAGGTGGTCAAGGTGTTCTTGGTCGTTCTTACCAGTAATGATGATGTCGTCCAGAATGCAACTTGTACCTCCCACTCCGTCTAAGACTTGATCTATTGATCTTTGCCAAATGGCTGGGGCTGGGGTTATTCTGAATACAAGGCGGTTATATCGGTATAACCCTTGATGAGTGTTGATCGTCAAATACTCTTGTGAGTTTTCATCTAACTCCATCTGGTGATAGGCCTGTTTAAGACCAATTTTAGTAAATGACTGTCCTCCCGCAAGCTTTGCGAAAATGTCATCAATGCAGGGGAGTGGGTATTCTTCCACCTGCAGCTGAGGGTTTATTGTGTTCTTATAGTCGCCACAGATTCGTACGGTACAATTTGGTTTGACTACTGGTACAACAGGGCTGAATTTGACTTTATGTATTATAACTTCTCTTTCCAGATGCTTCAGCTCTACTTCTACCTTTGGTTTAATGGCGTAGGGAACGGGTCTTGCTTTGCAAAACTTAGGTTGGCTACCTTCCTTTAAGGTGAGTTTTGCTTTTGTTGACTTGAGCGTGCCAACTCCATCCTGGAATACTTCACTGTAATCTTCAAGGAGCTTCTCTAATCTTTTCTGAGTTCCCTGTGTCGGCTGCATGTGTGTAATGGAATAGATGAGCTTCCAGTCAAGTTGGATTTGATGCAGGCAATCTCTCCCAAACAGAGCAGGACCGTGAGTGTCTACAACATATAATGTCAAGTCCTCTACTTGGTTGTTGTGTTCCACACGAACATAAAGTTTGCCCTCGGGTGTAATCCTTTCTCCTGAGTATGTCTTCAGAATGGCTTGTCTTTACAAGGGGTGTTTTTGGGAAGAATTCCTTTTATTTCTGAAAAGGTAGTGTGGATATTGCTGAACCTGTATCCAGCTCCATCTTTAGGCTCTTTCCATTCACCTTTCGTTCCATCCAGATAAGATTATCAACTGTCTGTCTGACATTATTGACTTCTAAGGATCCTATTAAGCTGTCATCATCCAGCTCTTTGTCCACCCCCAAGGAGTGTAATTTTTGGTTCTCTTTCTTCGGTTTTCCCCAGTCGGTTGTCTGCTGATTCCTCCCTGAACGGCAAACTCATCGGATGTGCCCCACTTTCCCGCACTTACGGCAGTTCTCATTCTTAAAATGGCACTCTTCTGATGAATGTAAATTCGAACCACATCGGTAACAAGGTCGTTTTGACTTTACCTCATCTCTCGCATTTTCCACTTTTCCTTTTTCCTTGTTCAGTTTGTTTACTTATGACTCTTCCCTTGTTGAGTCTTTTGCCGCTGCTTCCATCGGTAAGGCAATTTGTGTTGCCTTGGCCAATGTCAAATCATGCTCAGAGAGCAGTCACTTCTGGATAAGTTTGTTGTTTAGTCCGCACACCAATCTATCCCTCAGTGAGTCATCTAAATTAGTGCCGACTTCACAGTGAAGGGAAACTTTCTTTAATTGAGCTGGGTAGGCACTTACGGTTTCACTTCGAGTTGATGACATTTATGAAAACGGAATCTCTCTGCGATAAGTAGTGCTTCGGGGCACCGATGCTGTTGTAGGATATCTGTAGCGTAGGGCCTGAGCCCGAGTTAGCTCGGGCATGCATTGTAAGTCGGGGCGCGAACATGCTTGTAGTCTAGCTTTCTAGTTGTGTTTGGACTGATGATCGATAAGCTGTTTTAGAGACTCGTTGTGTCTTTATTAGTGTTACATATCAACAATGGCATTGAAAGACAAGGAAGATGGTTTTTTCTGGAGCACACAAACTGCGTGATAATATATATGTTTTGTTCCCCATAAGGCTAAGTATTACCGCTGCGTGTTTTTCTTTGTTGATTTCATTAGCGATGAAGTACTGTTCCACTCACTCTACGTACGCATCCCAGTTGTACGTAGTTTTGTTGAAAGCTTCTATCTTTCCAATCGACATCATTATCGTGCGGTGTTCAGTAGTTTCTTCTCACTGTGTAAAATCCTCGTCGCCAATCTGTTGTGTCTCACGACAGAGAATGGACTCTTTCTCTAACGCAACAGTCCAATAGTTTTATTGAACATGGCGATCTCTTGACATTCAGTAGCATTCAGTGCCAAAAACAGCCACTACTGAAAATGAAATCGCAATAAATATCCTTGATAGAGACCGAAGGCAATCAGTGAAAGACCAGATTATGGATGTGCCCCTCAAAAAGGCTCACAAAGCAGCCTTTGAAAGGGCCCCTGATGAGGCAGATAGTTATCATTACCAAAATGGCATTTTGTTCCACCGTGAATTTGGGGAAAGGTATGTTGACAGAATTGTTGTTCCTGAGTCTTATCGTAATGACATTCTGAGAATTGGACATGCTGTCCCTTTGTCAGGCCATTTGGGGTAGCTGTTGAAATTTTATCTCAAGACTTTTTGTCATACAGTGATAGCTGTACTAGAATAAATAAATAAATTACGAGAGTGCTGTTCCATTCTAGTAGAATTGTGTAAATGAGGACTAACGACAAAACAAGAATTTGCGTCCCAGAATCAAGGAAAATGCATTCCTGGGAGTTCAACTTTTCAAAATTTTCTTAGACAGCATGCCCCCGGACCCCCCTAGGTGCTCGGGCCTTCGGCCCTCAACTAATTTGGGTACCTGATTAGTTTATTGCAGATGCCCTTCTACTTGAAAAATTAATAAAAACCCTGAAAGAAAAGTCAATCATCCAGTTGTTCTTCCAGAGAAGACAATTAAGAAAAGTGAAGAGAAAGTGGGTGTTGACAACAGAAAAGAAGTTGCCCTAAGGAAACCCTCCAGGAACCGACAGTTTCTACCTCAGTGGCAGGAACATTTCAGCTGGGTAGTAGTAAATGACCTGTGAAACGTGTTGCGCTTTTCCCCACTTGGCGGGCAAATCAGAATTTGTTTCAGGATGCCACACAATCAAGAAAGTAAGTTTACAGAAACATAGTGTTCGGTGGTGGTCACCTTTGTGCATGTGATGCTTGGCTTGCAAAGCAACAGCCGGTCCTAAATTCCCCGATCCCACAGGGACTGCAAAGAGGGGGAAAGGCTGTGGAGGTGAAAACAAGGAAAGAGATTGAGACAATTCAACACCACTTATCTAATTGACAAGGAGGGACTGCCGTTCAGCTAATACCAAGCAATTCTTTCCCTCTTAAACAAAAATGGCCTTGACATTAACACGATGTATGCAAACAATAGAAGCTGCAATGACTTTTTTTTTATTATTTACACAAGTTTCATTACAATAACTTACTAATTCACTAAACATAAACAAGAACTACAGTATAACACAACTAATTCACACTCACTCCAATACACACACTCACGAACAAATTTACATATGGCATATGACTTTGTTGCCATTATAAGTGAAGTGATGACTGAGCAACTAGCAAGTGAAGTCAATACAAAAACCTACAGAAGTATTATGATTGAGGGTGCGACAGATGCAAGTGGCAAGGAGAATGAGACTGTTCACTGCAGATACGTCAAGGATGGCCAGCCTGTAAATCGATTGGTGGGGCGCAAGGCAGTGGCCCATCCTCATGCTCAAAGTGATTTTCTGAGTAAATGAAATAAACTGTATTAAGCAGAGTTTAAAACTTGGTTTTCTAAATTCTATAAGGCATGATAATGTTATCGATTTGATAATGTTATTGATTTGATAATGAAAATTACGGGTAGACTCATATTTAAGACAACGTTTCGGTGTCCTCGTGACACCATCATCAGGTCAAAATATAATATTTAACAGATAACAAGAATACTAATGTTCAAGTTCAAATTTAAAGTCCCTAGAGGCTAGGTGAAGAGTTTTGTATTTGTCAAGTCACTTTGAATATTTAGACAAGGTTTGTGCTCGTGAATAAGGAACATTTCGTACAGAAGACACTTAAATTTGCCGGAGCATTTCTTAAGAATGTGAAACATGTTAGATGTTATTGTTCTTGATTGACGTTGACTTTGGCTGTGATTGAATATTGATCCAGATCTTTTATGCTCCCCAGCCACATTCAAATTTGTAAACTAATGATTGTTCGTTGATCAAAGCGGGCTTGATTTCTTTGTTTGAGATCTCCAACTTTTTGAGAAATGAAGACTGGGCATAAGTCGATGTCTAACAGCTCACCAAGATCCTTCAACTGTTTGTGCACAGAGTCAGCTGATTTTTGTTCCTTGAATGGTAGAACAATTCCTACTAATTGTAGGTCAGGTGTAGATTTGCATGAAGGTGTTTCTTTGCATGTTGCGGTGGCCCACAACTGTCACGGCAAAACCAAATCGACCCACGGCAAAACCAAATCGACCCACGGCAAAACCAAATCGACCCACGGCAAAACCAAATCGACCCACGGCAAAACCAAATCGACCCACGGCAAAACCAAATCAACCGCATTCCCGGATGAACACATGCTTGCATATGTTATGTAATAAAAGAGAGTATTCAACATGGAGGTCTTATCTCTTTCCCACATAGCATAGCATGGTAAAGGTAGGGTTCTTTCCATTCAATTCAAGGGATTCACATTTCTGTGTCTTCAGAAGGAAGACGTGGTTTTTATGACTTGACAAAGAAGCTTCATGTCCGATATAAGAGTATGCTACGGTTATGGATGTGTGGGTATTACACAACAACAATATGACAGTCAATCCATTAATGCATGGCGAGTTTTGAGTTTATCGTAGCTGTGGCTTAATTTTAATTGTAAGGATATCCATCGGCATAAGAATGCACGATTTTCTTTGGTTATTGGTGAACGTATAACGCATATCTTTCATCTTGCAAATACAGTGTATAGTCCATTAATTACAGTGTATTCAACTATAATTGCCCCTACTTAAACCAACCCTGAGCTTCACGTCCTCAATAAGAGATTCGTTGCGTGAGTATTCAAATCAGCATGCCTCTTGCATTTACTATCTCAATTTAAAATTTTTCAGAAGAACGTGTGTAGATGCCCTGCAGCTGGACAGTGTTAATTTTTTTCCCAATTTAGAGTCAACTTAATAAAGTTCTGAATTGTGATTAGGGCTAGGAAGGAGACACTGTTCAACTTGTTTATGTCTTAGTCAATCATGTATGAATGTAAACACTTTCTAAGTATGACAACGCAGCAATTTGCATAGAGGTCCAGTTATGGAGTATTGTTAAAATCCTGTCTGGCTGTCAGACTTCTAGACAGCATTCTAAGGAATGACTGAAACCTAAAAAGTTCCTGAAATAAAAAACAAAAACAACAAATTATAAGAAATTGAGAAAAGTATCTGCAAAAACAAATATTGTTTACACTTTAGGGTGGGAAATCAGTAAACATTGACCTACCACAGCAAGTTGCCCACATAGAGATTGTAGCAAGAACTTTTCAAGGATTGGTTTCTTTGAGTTGGATATTACCAGAATTCTGATCATCTAAATGCAGTGCAAGAGGAATCCTGGTGATCTACAATCTGCGACAAAATTAGTTGACACATTGTGTGTGAAAAGTGCATTTTAAGTGTAAAATAAAACTATCATTACAATCATGCTCTAAATTATTGAGAAGACCCCCCTCCCCATTCAATGTTGCCAGTTTGTACCTAGATGTCCCAGGAATGACGGTACAACATTGTTTGGGGGGAAGGGGGGTTAATTGGACTAATTAAGCAGGCTAAAAGATAGAACCAATGCGTCATAGGGGGTACAAATGGTTAATGTGTCAACTATTTTGTCGCTGATTGTAGATTACATTTTGCTTCCACTCATTTAGTTTTTGCAAATAAGTGTGCTATCTCACTCAATCCTTGTCACTGTCCACTAATTAAAAAACAATCTTTTTAGCTTTTTCTTGGCCAACTTGATCAAAATGTTGACCTGATGGGGTTTTTTTTATTGCAACTAATTTGGTCCTCTGGAATTCATGGTAACAAAGAAGGTCCACTGCCAGGAACAAATTCTGAAAATGATGGATCTACCCACACCTCAGTAAAGTCATTTGCAAGTTATAAGAAAAGTAAAGGGAAGGAATGGTAATGGTAACAAAGAAGGTCCACTGCCAGGAACAAATTCTGAAAATGATGGATCTACCCACACCTCAGTAAAGTCATTTGCAAGTTATAAGAAAAGTAAAGGGAAGGAATGGAAGTCTCGACTTACAAAGTCTAGTAAAGAGGAAAAGAAGATTCCCTTTCAGTCGTTGCATCTTTAGGTAGGCAAGTGGATCACTCAAGTCAGTTGTTCATTGTCGTAAGAAGAGGTGCTCCATTAAACAGGGTGTTGTCAATATGGGGCAGAGAGGTAAAAAAGAACTCTTCCAGTGTGAAGCAAATCCTGAGGGTTCATTTCAGTGCAGAGCAAGGCATCGACTCTGGAACACTGGCAAAGGAATTCTTTACCATGACTCTCCCAAACATTGCTTCAGTCATCTTCCCCAGTGGTCAGCCAGTAGATTCTACATTCCATGTTCAGAATGGAAACTTTAAAAGCTGTGGAGAAATTGTGGCAGCAAGTATAGCCCAAGGTGGTCCAGCCCCATGCTTCCTTGA
>BLFK01000386.1:3253479-3255979 GCA_014634185.1 Astreopora myriophthalma | reverse complement strand
TTCCACCGCTACATTATCGATCTTCGCAAAGAGCACAGTTATCCTCTTCATGTTATTGCTAACATGGACGAAACGCCACTAACATTTGACATGCCGCCAAATTGAACCATCAACAGCTCGGGAGAGAAGACGATCAAGATTCGTACGACGGGTAATGAAGAGAACCGCATTACAGTCGTGTTGACCTGTGCTGGCGACGGAAGCAAACTGAGACCGATGGTAATGTTCAAAAGAAAAACTCTCCCAAAGGTTGCCAACAAGCACAGAGTTGTAATAGCTGCTCAAGAGAAAGGTTGGATGGACGGTGAAGGAATGAAAACATGGATTGAGAAAGTTTGGCGTTCGAGGAGAGGTGGCTGGAGAAGGAGCCCGCTTGTTTGTGACGCGTTTGAAGCCCACGTGACTGAAAGAGTGAAAACAGCACTGACACGAGAAAACACGAACTTAGCAGTAATTCCTGGCGGATTAACCTCAATCTTACAGCCGCTCGATGTCTCTTTAAACAAGCCGTTTAAAGATGGTGTTAGAAAGAGGTGGATGGAATGGATGGCGGAGGGAATCCATGAATTTACAGCGAGTGGCCGCCAAAAGAAACCATCCGAGGAACTGATTCTTTTGTGGATCGCAGGAGCATGGCAGGACATTTCCAAAGAAATGATTGAATGTTCATTTCTGAAATGCGGAATTACCAACAGTCTTGATGGTTCAGAGGACGACTTAGTTTACGAGGCCGACGATGATTGCAACAACGAACTCGATAACTCGTTTGCAAGAGAACTGTTTCAGTCAGACTCTGAGTCCGAGTTTGAAGGATTTGATATTTGAACACTCAGTCGAACTGTGAGTAGATTATTTAGAAACAAGTGCTGCAATCGACATTTAATTGACATTAACAGCAAATGCTACTACAAGATAATAGCTACTGTTGTAAGTTAAGTACCGGTCAGTTTGAATTTTATGCTAACTAAGGTATATTCCATTACGCACAAAGGCGCTTGCATTTTGTAAAGAAAATTTTAAGTTAAGTATCGTTAGCTTTATTGACAGCAAAGGAGGTGAAAGATGTTGTAACCATCATTTCGTTAGTTTGCCAAGTTAATTAAAATAAATGATGTTATACAACTGAACCTTCCTGTTGAGGAGTTTATTTTTCTTTTTTCTCAAAATTTGGTCTGAAATTGGGGTGCGTATTATACACGGGCGCGCATTATACACAGGTAAATACAGTATATATATACATATTTAACAATTATTCCACGAGCGCGCGTTGGATGTGAGATGATAGATAGCCAACGAGGTGCATAGCGCCGAGTTGGCTATAATCATCTCATATCCAACAAGCGCGAGTGGAATACTTGTTTTATTAAAAATGTCCCCAAGATTAGACAAATCTTCCCGAATTTCAACTTGTATTGTTTTCCTTCGCATTATTAAACTGTAAACACAGATGCTCAAATTGTCAAAATAAAGTTTAGAAGTTACTACCTTGAAATATTTTCATGCCATACTTTGCAGCTCTCTTTGTGCTCCCTGGTGTTGCATTTTGTAACAGTTCAATGACTTCTTTTTTATTTAACTCCGGCGCGAAGCAATTTTCGCCGGCCGCCATTGTTTCCTCAGGGAACAAAATTCAGGAAGCAACTAGATCACATCGACTTAAACCATGTGAAACTTCTTATTTTTCATACATGGCGTAGAAATCACACTTAAACTTTTTTTCTGAAGTTAAAAAACAGTTGGCATGAAGAGGACTCGAACCCGGATCACCGGACAACCGAACAGGAATCATATCCACCTAACCACCGATGTCACTCCGCCAAATTCTCGACTTTTTTGACTAGAAATTCTAACCCTAATATAAAAGCTAACCGTAAGCTATCTAAGCTAATGTAGGCTAACCGCAGCGCTATTTAGGCTAACCGAAGTGCTATTCAGGCAAACCGGAGCGCCATCTAGGCTAACCGAAGTGCAATTTAGGCAGCATCGTTCATCTGGTTTAGGTCAATGTTACTCGCTATACAAAGAACTGAGTGACGCGTGGTGTAATATGTCATGGGCTGTCCATCTGGTTTACGTCGATGTTATCTATTACTTTCCAAAAATTTAAGCTGAGGCATACACTTACCATATTTGGTGGTTATGGTATATTAGCTCATATACCATGATAGCTAAGCCAATGAAAAGTCTTGAATTGCATTATCCAATGATTCAGTTTTTAATAAATATATATATCACGTTGAACTTGCATAGAGACAACAAACAACAACAAAGGAAATGTTTGAATATTAGCCAATGTGTGACGTGGGTCCGGATGACCCAGGAAACGTAGAACAAAACGTAGAACAAAAAAAACTTACACAAACCCCTTCCCACAAACACACGACTCGACAACATAAATTTTAAAAAAAAGTACGGATGATTTTAATTTAAGAACTAATTTAACTTACAAGTATAACAGTTACAACGAATAAAACTAATCATTATATATAAAATTAATCTT
>BLFK01000386.1:3226957-3241957 GCA_014634185.1 Astreopora myriophthalma | reverse complement strand
CTGTTAGTTTTCAAAACCGCTTTATACATCGCCTTCTTCGTCTAAACCGCCGTATCATTGCTCCGTTTCAATAAACTTTGTTTACATCCTTGTCGTCGTGAGCATCATTAGTGTAGCAAAAGTTCCTAAAGCACGTCAAGAATTTTCAGTCCTAACGTGGGATTAAACGATCAACCTGTGAGTAACGTTCCGCGCTCACATTCATTTCGAAAATTCTCTTGAAGAAATTTGTGGATTCAGTGCGTGCCATCCAACGCAACGTTCAAACGCTTGGTTCGCCTGAATTACTATCGAAAACGTCTAAAATGGCAACAAACGAGGCCACGTGGTCAGACAGAAACACTGAGCGAAAGTGTCAACGTCACACTCAGAAACAGCGATGACCGAACGGAATTCACCCATCACGTTCTGGAAGATATCGAAGAAGAAAATTTGGAAACTCTCAGAAACGAAAAGGAAAACGAAAACGCCAAACACTTCGATACCGATTTAGAGGAAGAATCTCGAAGGATCCCAAAATTAACGGAAAAAGGCCATGAAGAAAAAATTCATCGGTTGAAACAAGAACGAACAAACGCATTAACGGCGGTTTCCCGCAAACGAACCGACATCAACAAGTTAATGACTGACCGGAGAAACTTAGATGTTGTTAAAGCTGTACTCAATCAATTGGACAGTTTATGTCAACAATTTCATGACGCCCACAATCTTTATCATGATGAACTAGCTGCACCGGAAGAAAGAGATATCGCCTCTCGTTATTTTAACAACAAGGAAAGTGACATTTTCGAGTACCGCAAGGAAGTTACTAATTGGATTCTTGAGTGTGAAGCAAGAATAAGCGATCATTTAGAAAGATTATCGGATAAGCGGTCAGCCAAGTCATGCTCGTCACGTTCGTCACGGTCGTCACACTCTTTGCAATCGGCTCGTATGAAAGAAAAAGCTTAAGTCGCCGAATTAATGGCAGAACGCTCCTTGCTAAAAGAAAAAATCAAACTTCAAGCCGCTGAAGAACAATTACAAATCGATCTAGAAATTGCCAAAGCCAAAGCCAGAGAACGGGCGTTCGAAGAATTGGAAAGGGAACAAAAACTGAACTTACCGGAAGTAAATGACGAAACCCATGATTCATTTCTTGCATTACCAACACCCGCTACTGGTGGCAAACACGAGCAGCCGTCGATACCTGGCAATTCCCCCATTCGCTTCACCGGTATCAAAACAAAACGCTAAGAAAGAGAATTCTCACCGCTCAACTCAGAAAAACTTGAGTCTTGTTTCCGTGCCTTTCCCGTCGAAACAAAGAAAGAAGATGTCACACATCTAACTAACATGGAGAACGAAATGCTAAAGGAAGTTTTTAAAATTCAGCACGAACAAATACAGGGAATGGTAGCCTCCCAGAACCACTTAGCCACCGCAATCACTCTACCAGAGCCTGAAGTACGAAAGTTCAAAGGGGACCCTATAGAGTTCAAAACCTTCCTCATGGCGTTCAATGCGCGCGTCCAGTCAAGAGTAACCAACAGCGCAGACAGGCTCTACTATCTTGGCCAACATCTAATAGGAGAACCCAAAGAACTGATAAGCGGATGCCTCCACATCGAACCGGATGACGGCTATAAGGAAGCTCGACGTCTTCTTCAAAAGGAATATGGTGATCCATACAAAGTCTCCACAGCGTACATGAAAAAGTTAACCGAGTGGCCACTTCTCAAGCATGACGATATCCCAGCTCTGAAGAGCTTCTACATTTTCCTCAGCAAGTGCAATTGTGCTATGAAAACCATCTCACACTTGGCCGTCTTAGACCATCCTCCAAACATGCAGGCAGTAGTTCAGAAGCTCCCGTTCGCTCTACAAACAAGGTGGCGCGAAAATGATCCAGAACCATCAATATCGGAACGATTACGTAGCCTTCATCAACGAAATAATCAATAAAGGTTACGCAGAGAAGGTCACTCAAGAAATCTTAAAAACAGATCCTGGTAAGGCGTGGTATATTCCCCATCATGGAATTTATCATCCTAAAAAGCCTGACAAGATCAGAGTTGTTTTCGATTGCAGCGCCAAGTTTGCTGGAACGTCCCTAAATGACCAACTACTTCAAGGGCCTGATCTCACAAATTCACTAGTCGGTGTCCTAACTCGTTTTCGACAAAAGCCAGTCGCCTTTATGGCTGATATCGAGGCCATGTTTTACCAAGTCTTAGTCCCAGAAGAGCAACGTGACTTCTTACGCTTCTTATGGTGGCCAGATGGGGACCTGACGGCTCAACTTGAGGAGTACCGAATGACCGTTCACCCCTTCGGAGCTGTTTCCTCACCGAGCTGCTCTAATTACGCCCTGCGGAAGACAGCAAACAATAATGAAGAAAAATACGGAAGTGCTGTTGCAAGTACAGTATTGTGCAAAAGTAATGCAAACGAAATTCGTCGAAATTCGTCCTTTGTTCTGGCGAATTTTCCACGAAAAGTCATCGAATTTTCGAACGATATTTCGTAGGGTTCGAAGCGAAAAATTCACGATCTTTCTCGAAAATTCAAGATAGCGAAATTCGAAGTAGCGAATTTTCAAGGTAACCAAACGAAAATTCGAGATAACGAAATTCGAAGCAGCGAATTTTTGTGACATGAATCGGCGGCCGCCATGAACAACATCGCTGAACAAGCGTATGTACGTGTAAATAAACTAAAGTCGTATCGAAAATAGATTCAATGATGCGACAGTTTAATTGGCTATTTCAACCGAAAAAGAAAATGATTGCCTCACACAACGAAAACTGCCAAGTATTTCCACCAACGCAGACTCGTATCGATCGGTGAAACTGGGCGCGAATTCTGGTAATGGACAATGTTTACAGAAGCCCGCTTTTCCTAAACAAACAACGCAGAAATGAGACAGAACGTTTGTAGACAAAAGTTTTATTTGATGAAACACTACATTTCATTTTGGAATCAAAACTGAAGAGCTCTCAAATGTCTTTTGCGTGGTTTTAGGCAGAGCAGTGCATGTCTCGATCAGTTCCAGAGTCGAGTCGTACAAAACAGTCTTCTGATGTCTTACCTCGTATACTGAATCCTTGCCGGGTTTAAAAGTAATAAGCTTGTTTCAAGCATTTTCTTCTTCCATATCGACCGTAAGCATCCACTTTAGTGGCTCGTATTTAAGCCCAGCCACGGTGCAATGTCTTTTGAATGCTGTTGACAATTTTGGAAACTTATGAGCCCACAGTGATTTGGCCTGCGGTACAGATGTTGCGTACGTAGCAATGCACTGGCGAAGACTGGCGAAGCTGACGAGTAAGTCTTCTCCTTTCAACGATTTAAATATCTCAGCTGGGTGGAGATCTTGCTTGTAAAGGACCTCGATTCGTGTTGGAAACTTTTGGCATGATTACCACAAGAGAATTTCAACGGGAATGATTGTAAGAGCACGCTCAAGCGGTTCCCACGGTGATACAAAAACAAGTACGCGCGGAGTCTGGGTTATGAAAACATGGCGTGTGTCGGCGAGTGGTCTTGTGGAGCCAAGAAACGACCGAAGAATAATTGTGTAAAATTAAAGGGCTGCATTGCTTTTAACGTGAACTAAACAGTAAAAGGAACCTTTGAAGTATATCTTGGTGAGTCTTGTAGAATTGTTATGTAAACGAACAAGAGTTTGTTATAGAGCTTACACATTGTGAAATGACGGCACAAAAGAATCATCGCGGCAAATTTGAACTTGGCGAATTATTGTCCAGAAAATACGTGGGAATGTTCGAGAAGAGCAAATAAAGAGCGAAATTTCGCTGAATTGTTCGAAGTCATTTATCGAACAGAGCGATTTTTCACACGAAAATTCGAAGCGAATTTTCGTTCCGAGCGAATTGTCGTTCGAAAATTCGCGTAGTTACAAACAATAGGCCTTGCGAATTATCGTGACTTTTCGCTGAAAATTCGCTTCCATCGAAAATTCGATATTTTTTCGTCGAAAAGCCAAGAAAAGCCTCGAATTTCGGCGAAATACGTTTGCATTACTTTTGCACAATACTGTACGCTGCGCCGAAACTTCTACTTGAACGACTGCCTCCGTTCTGTTAGCACCGAAGTTAAAGCCAAGGAACAGATCAAAGGTTTGCGTCAAGTATGCGCAAAAGGCGGATTCCGCCTCACTAAGTTCATCTGCAACCGACGGAGTGTCCTGGAGTCCATTCCCGAGCAAGAACGTTGTGAAAACTTTAGACCTACATTACGATGAATTGCCCATCGAACGTGCTCTTGGTGTACAGTGGTGCGTCGAGTCCGACACTTTCAGATTTCGCATTATCATCAAGGATAAACCTCTAACGAGAAGAGGAATACTTTCAATCGTATCATCAATCTACGATCCCTTAGGATTTGCTGCTCCGTTTACATTGAAAGCTAAGAAGCTGCTCCAAGACCTTTGTAAAGACGAGAAGTTAGGATGGGACGACGAACTCCCTGAATCCTACCGAAACCGTTGGGAAAATTGGAGAAGTGAGTTGCCCATGCTCGAACGCATACTTGTCCCTCGTTGTGTGAAGCCAATAGACTTTGGAGAAGTAACATCCAGACAAGTACACATATTTTCTGACGCAAGCTCCGTAGGCTACGGCTCAGTGGCATACCTACGTCTTTGTGACAACGAAGATCGTATACACTGCTCTTTCCTGATGGGAAAAGCTCGCCTCGCGCCAATCAAAGCAGTGACGATTCCACGCCTGGAACTGACTGCCGCTACCGTCTCCGTTCGCCTTGGAGAGATCCTCAAGAAGGAACTAGACGAAATCCTTGACATCATCCACTATCACACTGACTCAGTCACCGTGCTGCGTTATATCAGCAACGATCAGAAAAGATTTCAAGTTTTCGTAGCTAATCGAGTACAGACAATCCGTAACCTTTCAGATCCAAGTCAATGGAAATATGTAGATACAAAGGAGAATCCTGCCGATGATGCCTCTCGAGGATTAGATGCTAAAGCCCTGAATGAACAACAACGTTGGCTAAGAGGACCAAGGTTTCTGTGGCAGCCCGAAAAGGATTGGCCTGCTCAACCGTCGTCACTTGGCGAAGTCTCTAACGAAGATCCAGAAGTCAAGAGACAAGTAAATGCCTGTGTAACAACAATCACAGACCCATCACCTGCATCCACCGTAACAAAGCTATTCCAGCATTTCTCCGACTGGTATCGCTTGAAGAAAGCCGTCACAGTATTCTCGAGAGTAAAAACCATTCTCCAAGAGAGAAGGCTAAAGAGAATCAACGAACAACATGGCCCCTCCGCCACCGTTAAGGATAAAGCTAGCAAGCTGAAGACAGATTGCTCATCACTAACAGTGCAGGAGTTAGAAGAAGCAGAGCGATCAATAATCCGTTTCTCACAGTCTCAAAGCTTTGACAACGAGTTGAAAAGCCTCGACCAAGCAAGCCGTGATGAGCCTTGTCATGAACAGACACCCCTGCAGAAGAGAAACAATGAAGTAACAAAGACCAGCTCGCTTTATCGCCTTGACCCGTTTGTCGATGGAGGTCTTCTACGAGTCGGTGGCCGGTTAAATCACGCTGACATACCCGAAGAATCCAAACATCCAGTTATTTTGCCTCGGAAGAGTCACGTGACAACGCTGATCATCCGTCACACGCACAAGCAACTCGGCCACGCAGGACACGGGCAAAACTACGCGAACGGTACTGGATTATTAAGGTCAACTCCACAGTTCGTCAGCTGATTTCCTCGTGTGTAGTATGCCGAAGAATTAAGTCCACCCCCCCAGACCAGAAAATGGCTGATCTGCCCGAGGACCGATTGACCCCAGCACCCCCCTTCACCTACGTCGGAGTGGACTATTTCGGACCGTACGTAACGAAAGAAGGTCGCAAGGAACGCAAAAGATATGGGGCATTGTTTACATGCCTCGTAAGCAGAGCTGTTCATATTGAAGTCTCCCATTCCCTCGACACAGACTCCTTCCTTCACGCACTTCGCCGCTTCATCGCTCGTCGTGGTCAGGTACGCGAATTACGAAGCGACAACGGCACCAATTTTGTTGGTGCAAGACGAGAGCTTCGCAAGGCTATCAACGAGATGGATCAGAAAGAAATTACAGAAAAACTTCGTCAGCAAAACATCGACTGGAAATTCAATCCCCCTGCTTCAAGTCATATGGGCGGAGTCTGGGAAAGACAAATACGGACCGCACATCGAATTCTTGATACTCTACTACGTGAACACGGAAGTTGTTTAGATGATGAATCCATACAGACCCTCATGTGTGAAGTTGAAGCTATCATCAACTCCAGACCTCTGACTGTCATCTCCAGTGATGCTAAGGACCCTTATCCTCTATCACCAAACCAGATCCTGACGATGAAGACAAGCATTGTCCTGCCACCGCCTGGCAAGTTTCAACGCAATGATCTCTACATGCGCCGACGTTGGCGTCGCGTTCAGTACCTCTGCAACTTGTTTTGGTCGTGATGGAAACGGGAGTACTTACCAACGCTTCAGGAGAGGGCCAAGTGGAACAAAGTAAAGCGCAACCTGAAGGTCGACGACGTCGCTCTAGTTAGAGACGAAAACACACCTCGCAATGTTTGGCCTATGGCTGTGGTAACCAGAGTAGAGCCAGATTCTAAAGGTCTCGTCAGAAGTGTCGTCCTTAGAACGCATACAACGGAGCTGCACAGACCGGTTAACAAGCTGATCCTTATGCTGACCACAGAGGAACGGATGGACGCTACTCAAGACACGGAAAGTTGCTGACAAGATCGTACAGACAATAAAGCAATGAACATTATCTTAACATTTAGTGCATGATTAAGTCTAAGCTTACAAACTGAATTTATGTCTTAGTGGAATTGTTTGCTTAGTTCTCTGTTTATCCTGATTTATATAGTGTTAAACAACTTGTAGTGTTAAAGGGACCGGGAATGTTACTGCCAAATATTATCTGGTTTTTCGCATTTCCTTTCGAATCCTTTGTAGTTTCGTTTGCCTTATTATCTTGTAGTATTTGTGGTTTTGCCGCGGATATACTTGTCTATGTATGATTTACAAACAAAGAAATCTACTATCCTTTGTATTAGTTAGCATTGTCGAACGTGCTCAGGAAATTTGTTCAGTTCTAGTCAACGTGTCATCGTGTTAAGATCAAAGTAAGGCTCAACGTCAACACTGTGAAATCCCTAACGCGGACACAGAAGTAAGTCTTTTCACTTTGTGCATGTTACGTTTTATAAAGCCCTTTGCATCGTATTAATGAAATCCAAGGTTTGTTTTCGTAGTTTTAAGGTATTTTCTAGTTAATCTAACTGTAGTTTTCGCTGTTAGTTTTCAAAACCGCTTTATACATCGCCTTCTTCGTCTACACCGCCGTATCATTGCTCCGCTTCAATAAACTTTGTTTACATCCTTGTCGTCGTGAGCATCATTAGTGTAGCAAAAGTTCCTAAAGCACGTCAAGAATTTTCAATCCTAACGTGGGATTAAACGATTGTCCTGTGAGTAACGTTCCGCGCTCACAAACCTCAAGCTATAATATTTTTCGGCTAAAGCCATCTGTCTCCATGTATGGGAAAGCCAAAGGGCCTCAATTTGTCAATTTGCCATCCATGTGCAATGTTCCAGATAAGAGACGGGTCTCGGGTCAAAAACCCGACGGCAACCGCTACCTGACCGGACACTGACAAAAAGGAAAATCGGCTAAAGTACTCATATAAATTAAAGTACTATAACTATGAAAGAAAACAAAAGTAAATAAAAGAGTGAAGTTTCTAATGAAAAACAATCGAAAAAATTACTGTGATACAAGATATCAAAGAAAAGAAGTTTGAAGACACGACTCAAGAAAATTCCAAAGGCAACTTGACTTGTGAATCATTTGGTCCTCTGTTAATTTAGCATATAAAAAAAACGTGCCCTAGAAACAAAAATTGTCTCGCTGTGGCATTGTTAATTTCCATACTTGTTAGTTCAGGATAAAATAAATACAGTTCGATGATCTCACTAAGGCTCAAGAAACTGAGAAACTATTCATCTGATTCATTCATGGCGGCTTTGTCTCGTGTGATTTTCTCCTCGGTTACTGAGCACGTGTTCAACTTCTTACCCGATCGAATTTCATTTCTTTGTAATGTTACATGAACAGCAGCCAGACTCCAACAGGATGACTATCATTGACAATTTTGGAGAGAATTGGTTGTTTAATCCTTAGAACTACTGTAAATAATCTGCCAAAAATCGTGTCTGTAAAAAGTCAGTTTAAGTTTTTGTTTTTGTCTGTGTAAGGTCATTTTCCAAAGTCACACCTGACTAATCATCGAAGCTTGATATTTATTGTCGTTTTACGATACCTTTCATGAATTAAACAAGCAATACCTTTCAACTTTCTCAATATTGATGAGTTAATTTTAAAGTAAACGAAGAGGGAAAAAATTAGTTCTCTTAGAGTTCAGGAAAGTCTCCTCCTCGCATTACCGCTTCCATGCTTCGGCGGGAATGTCAAATCCAAATATATTTTAACATGAGAACCAAGCCGTTACGGCCGATGTGACGGCCCAAACACACAAACCCGGCACCGGAAAATCATTTGCCTCAAAATGAAGCGAACGAAACAGCAATCTTTGTTCAGTGTTTAACAAAAACGATCCAAGGATGGCGTACATCAGGGTAAGTTTGTTCTGTAACAATGTTTTTACAGTTGTACTTATTTCACTTCAAAATGGCCCGAGTTCATTTGTTCATTTATTCATTCATTCATTCTGCACATGTCATGTTGAGGTTTTCATTTCTGCTTCTAGCCGATCTGATATAAATATGCTCTTTTGACATGAACTGAAAAAAGAAAATCGTAATATAATACAAGCGAAATATTTTGCCCCTCTTTTGCAAAAATAAAATTGTTGAATGATGGAGTGGTCACAGTGATCATTATTGTTATATTCAGGTAATGTTAGAGTGGAAAGAGATCAGGTTTTACGGATGACATTCTCACAACTCCCAATAATCCACCAGGCAAGTTGATTTCTTCACAAGTTCCCACTTCGAGAGCAAGCGCCCTCAAGAGGATCAAAACAAAGTCCAGAAACAGGCTCAGCCAGAAGGTGCTAAATGCACACTTGCAAGTGTCCACCAAAGGAGGATCAGTCGGGTATCCCACTAGCCCTTGCGCGAAATCATCGAATAGATGGTATCAAATTGCGGCTTCTTCGAGTGGATACGGTGAAAAATCGACTGAATTTCAAACGGCTGTTTGTCCTTATTAAGGGACGCAGAAGGTGAGTTAAACCGTCTTTTGTATTCTTTTGACCTTTAAGTTGATTTTAGTATTTTAGTAATCGAACTTTCCAGTCTGTGAATGGGAAAAAATTCGCCTTTGTTACGAGAGGTATGCATGACTGAGTGGCTTTGTTCGTGGGCTCCATTTTAACGCTTGACCGAAATTTGCCTGTTGTGTTTTAATCGATGGGTACTTAAGCGTATAAATCCGCCTGGGGGTGCCCAAATAATGTCACTTTTGAATTTTATCTAAGGTCCCCTTAAGTCCCGTGTTTTGTAGGAATGTGTGGTCGTTGAAAACTGTTTAATATTGGCGCCAGAATTTTTATATCACCTCTTAGCGACCGCTTTTTAGCGATCAATCACTTTTAATACTTGTATCAAACGCACCTCTTAGTGCATCTGTGGTTGTTTTTTGCTCCTGAATTAGTATTATGTGATAGAGTGTTTTATTTATTTCTCTTCAAATGACAATACAATGGAAGATTCGGAGGAAGATGGAAATACAAAAAGGCCACATGTAAGTACAGGAAATAAACCACACAGACCAAAGGATAAACGTGGAAGATTCAACGTTGCTGCACAACGCAGAAGTGGCAAAAAACTGACCCATCCACAGAATCCAGCAAAAATTGTGAGTACAATGCCTTTCCACAATGATATCCAAAAAAAATTGCATTTGGTTGAGCTTCAATTTTTTCATTTTTGCATAATATTTGCGCAGTAGTTTTGGTAACGTTTTTTGTCAAATAACATAAAATGAAGGTGTGAAAATGGCAATGAGCTGGTGCCATTTTAACTTATCAAAAGTAAAGTGAAGTTATTTCTTTACCCACAGAGCACCAAGGAGTTTAAGAACTCGTTCAGAAATGTCCATTAAAATCCAGGATCGAATTGGAATTTGGAAATGTCGGTTTTTCATGAGAGGGGAAAACTGGAGTACCCAGTGAAAAACCTCTCAGAGCAGAGTAGAGAACCATAAACAAACTCAACCCGCATATGACACCGAGTACGGGAATCCAAACCGGGACACATTGGTGGGAGGCGAGTGCTCTCATCACTGCACCCTACTGACTCCCCTAGGAACAATTGTAGACTAGGTTATAAATGGTGTGTACTGGATGGAAAGTCAGATATTTATGTCCTATCTTCTAATAGATTGTTTGGCTTGTTGAAATACACAGGTTAAAAAGTCAGCCCAGACCAGGGAAAAACCACTGTTTTCCCCTTTAAAAGTTTTAAATCACCCCAAAAGAAGAGAGACCCATGGAGCACAAAGGAGGATGCTGCTCTTGTGCAATTCATAGCTCTGCACAAGGATATGCAGCCCACTGATGTTGCATGGCCGGCAATGAAAGCCCACCACTCCTATTGGACTGAGGCAGCACAATACATAAAGGACACTGCTGACACAGAAAACCAAAGAGAAGGTATTAAATTCTTTAACAATTTAATTTGTATTATTATTATTAGTATTATCATTATCATTATTATTATTATTGTTATTATTACTATTATTATTATTAATTTTGTGACATTTTTTTATATGTATATACAAAAATTATGGCATTTAAGTTACAGTGAGTGACAGTTGTCATTGTAAAGCAAAATCCAAACTTTCCACAAATAAAGAGAATGCAGGGCACTGTCAAGAATGAATTTTTAGACAACAAAAGTAAACTAATCATGTTTTTTTTTAATGCAACTCAATGTCTTCAAAGTGTTGTTTGTCAGAATTTAGTGGTTTTAGTGCTTTAGTGGCTTAGTCATTAGTGGTTTTGCAGTTGTAGCCCAATTAATAAAACACATTCTTTTTTTAAGGATCTGTCATTAGACAACGTGTAGTGAATTACATGAGGCGGAGATTCAAAAGTGTTGAAGCTGCAGAAAGTGCTTATGGCTTAGACATCAAATTCTATTTAAGTGATTCTCCAAACAGTGGGGTACAGAGTCAGGAACCATCACTGAGACTGGATCCAGATGGAAGTTATTGATAAACAGTTTGTTCAAACAGCAGTTGCAGAGGGTATCGACTCAGACCCTGCAGACATTGTTTCTCTTTCTTTGGGTGCCATGAAAGTGCTTCAGTCAGCTGGAAAACCCAATTTGATTTACAAATGGTCAAAGTGTGTGTTTGGAGAAGATGGCAAGCCTCTTATACCACTGCATAGGATGCCATTTGGCCTCATCCAATACCAAATGGAATTCTTCACATGCACAAATGTGATGCAGGTGAGTTGACTAACTGCAATTCTGTTGTTTTGTATTACTTAACAAAGTGTACAAGCAGTTTCTTGGTTTAATGTGTGCTTATAATTTTGAAACTGGGGAAAATAAAATTAAAAACAGCAATGGAATTAAAAACAACAAATACATAAGTAATGCATATTAACACCTAAAGGGATCATTTAGCACCATTTGCAGTGTTTACAAGTACATGATGTTCTACAGCTTTGGTTGGAACATGTTATGGTCCTTAAATGTTTTTGAAGATGTGTATTAGGGTTACTTTGTATAGGTGGATGTTTTTGCACAGACACTACATGAACTGATTAAGGAGTAAATGGTGGTACCTGTTTTTGCAAATGATAGAGCTGCCCTCAATAATCAAACTAGTATGTGTTTTAACTTGGCATTGTTTGCATAGAACTGATCGACTGTCATGGAATTGGAGTATTGTTAATTAGTTATGTCCCTTTAGGAAACCAAAGAATGGCCTTTACTTGTAAAATAAATTTGGTAATGTAACCCTTTCAAACGTTGCTCTGTCTAATACAATGTGTAGGTTAGAGAACCTGAAGACTTTCGGTCTTGGCGAGAAACAATGACCACAGAATTTCCAGGGCGCTTCATGCGACTTTTTGCAGGACCCATGTGGAGTGGCCAAAACATTGAAGACCGGCAAAATCCCCAGAAGGTATGTTCGTGGATTGAATGGGTGTATTTCCTCTAGCTACATGTGGCCTCCTGATATTTCCTTCTTCCTCAGTCACGTGGAGGGGAATTTCTTGTTTTGTTTTAAAGGGCTTTTCAGCATTTGTATTCTTCAATCTACTGCTTTAAATTTGTTTTCACATTAATTTTTTGCAACCAGGGAAGTTATTTTGTATGTGTTTACTTTGATCTTGAGATAATCAGTACCATAGTTTTACGTATTACTTATTATATGCTACATAGCAATAGCGTACTTCATATGTTACTATACTAATACTATGGTTTGGTATTTGTTGCTGTAGGCACGCATGAATGTAGCATGTGCAAGCCAGTCAACGCAGTGGCGCCGCGATGCAAAGTCCACTTTTACTTCCAAGCCTGAGATACAGGTTTGCTACCATTTGTTCTTGATAGACATAAAGGGCAATAAAGTTCATTAACAAATGAGTACATTACACTGTACTTACCATGATGTAATGTATTGTTTTCAAAGGCTGATAATTCCATTGATTAGTGTGGCCCAATTACACTGCCATTGAAAAAGGATCCTGAATATAAGACTGTCATAGATTTTGGAAACAACATGCTAGGAAATCAACTAGTTTTGTTTAAGACTAATATGTTTCACTCTTCTTTCTGATTAAGTCAAACAATGCAGAAAATGAGAAATGCTAATTTAAATGAGACATATTGATTAGGGACCACTTTGTGTTTTTCTCATTTAGACCGCTGCCTCGGAAGCCCTAAAAGCGTCAAATCCAGATGGGCGTTTCTGGATTAAGTTGGATGCTACAGATGTTAAAGTTGCAGTCATGGAGTCAGGACGTCGTGTGTGGAATGGAGATGAGGACCTGGGAGATGGTCAACTTCAGAAACTGCGTCAGGAATATGATGAATGGTACCAGTTATTGGAAGGACTTAGGAATCAGTGTGCAAGTGTAGTCAGCTTGCGACAGACCCTGCCTAAAATCATTGACCAGTTGGATGAGGACAATGTGTTTCTAGACAATGGATTCAAAGAAGTATCTGAACATTTTGAGAAGAAGTTCCGGCAACCTAATTGTCCAGAGGAGACACTAAAGGAAGCCAATTGGGAGGTTATCGAGTTTCAGACGCTTCTACATCAGAGTTAGGAACTGAAACTTGAATATGAGGTCATCCTTTCAAACCTGGCCCAGGATTGCACAAGAGGTGCTCTCAATCTTATGAGGTTAACCATTAAGAATTTGGCAGCAAACACTCAAAAATACTTGAGAAATTTGTTCAAGAAGAAAAGAACAGCTGCAACCCATGTCATGGTGACAATGTTGTCTGATGAAAAGAGAAGCCAGAAACCGTATGCTCTGCCAGTCCAGTACATTGCTTGTCAAACACTGAAAGACCAGTTTGTAAGGGATCTCAATGGAAAATTAAAAACTGAGATGAAAGCAAGGGACATGACTGTTGCTGGTTAGTAATCATCTGAAATTCCATACTGCAGTTTACAGTAATGACCAGTCTAAACATCAGTGTACACTAAATTTTACAGACTTAACTCATTTCTAAATAGTATCCTTCTGCAAATGGTAGACACCTTTCTAAATTGTGAAAAAAGTATTTGGTCTTTGAACTGGTCTTTGTCTTTGTAATTATTATTTTACAAACTATCTGTCCAGCCGTTTGTGCAGTACTAGTAATAATTTCTGTGACATGGCTTTTATTCAGGGACTGTTACTGATGGTGAGTTTTGTTCTCTGAGAAGTCAAGGTGAAACGCGTCCGCTGCACCTGTGGCAGATTATTCACGATTCCAGGGATAGTGTTGGTAAAATGAGCAAGAGGACTCTGCTGAACATGCTGGAACTCATTAATGGTAAGGAGAACAATACAGGAGAATTAAACAATCATTTTCATTTGGAAGAAAATCAAATATATTCAACAACAAAAATGCTTTATTTCACCCTGTGATTACTACAATATATATATATATATAGATATATAACAATTATTCCACAAGCCGGCGTTGAATATGAAGTGATAAAATAACCAACGAGCGCGTAGCACGAGTTGGTTATAATCCCGTAATAACCAACAAGGGCGAATGGAATAATTGTTCTAGTGAATTCTCAACCTGGGTTTTGCTGCCGATTTTTACAAAGGGGAAAATTTTTAAACTTGGCACACTAATTTCCATATGACGTAAAACTCTGACTATTGGCTCATAGTCGGAGTTTTTTACCCAACCAAAAAGCTAGAAATGCAATAGTGGGTTCTGAGAATTTACCAAATATATATATATATATATATTTGCCTTTGGGTGATAATAAGATGATTTTGCAGCAGGCTGTGTATTATAGAAAAAAGAAATAACAACAGGTGGTAATAGTGGATTGTGAATTTTGTACTGAATCTAGAGAAGGTAATTATTCATATTGCTTTTTTTTTATTCATTCCTATGCAAAAAAAATTTTTTTTCATTATGAAAGAAACTTTGTTCACTTTTAACAGTTGATCCTGATGGAAAGCCTGTTGTGGCCACACCTAATCCAGACATCCCAGATGCTGTTATCCTTGAGCTCCATCAGTTGATAACAGGGGATGGTATGTCCCTGGAAGATGCAGTAACAAATGTCAGAGGCAGCTTAGTACCACAAGGCTATTCTCCATTTCCTTTCAGACGGGATACTCCTGAGTCGCTCCTGGACAAGTTGCGCTCGATAGTGGCAACATTCAGATTCCGTGCACTTGTCAGCTACTGGAAGGAGAGGGGTGCTGACTTCTCCCAGTACTTGTATGTTC
>BLFK01000386.1:3209457-3221957 GCA_014634185.1 Astreopora myriophthalma | reverse complement strand
AAGGGGAACACCGCTATACTCTCAGTGTTTACACCGGCGGCCGACGAAATGGCACTTCCAGCGATCATCCCTGTGAAGATACAAGATCTTACCTTGTGGGCATACCTGGACACAGGGTCGGGACGAAACTTCATATCCAGTGAGGCGGCTAAGAAGCTCAAGTTGAGTCCCAAACGTCATGAAACTCGTCAAATGGTCACGCTAAACGGGACAAAATGTCAATCCATGCCAGTCTTCAGTATCACCATGGTTTCCTTAGACGGCAGAACAAGAGAGGAAATTGAAGTTACTGGAAGTAAGATGCCGGAATTCGCAACAGTGAAACGGCCGAACATGAGCGAATTGAAGGTCAAGTATGGGCATGCTCGAGACAAGAGGTTCTATGTAAAACCTGGAGACGAATACCGGATTGATGTCATTCTAGGAGACAGCACCTACTGCAAAATCAAGACAGAGGAAATACACAAAGGGAAGCCAGGAGAACCCGTTGTGGAGGGTACGACCTTCGGCTGGGTTATTCATGGAGGCGATGATTACGTCACCGACCAGTGCATGTTCGTGAGAGAGGTCAATGATTACGAGAGATTATACTCCCTAGATGTCTTAGGGGTGGAAGACCGAGGGGAGAACGACCAACTTGATGTCCTCAGGGAGTTTAAAGATGACATAACGAGACAGGAAGATGGAAGATATCAAGTAAGAGTACCATGGATCCCTGGCAGCGCTCTAACAAGCACAAACGAGCAAGCAAGCCGAAAGAGACTTCAAATTGTCAATAGGAAGCTAATCCGAGATGAGAAACTTAAAGAAGAATATGAGAAGATCATTGAAGATCAACTGAGAGATGGCATAATAGAGAGAGTCCCAGACGAATCAAGTGGAGAGCGAACCTTTTACATGCCTCACAAGCCCGTTGTGAGAGACAATGCCACAACCACTAAAGTGAGAATGGTCTTTGATGCCAGCGCCAGACCTCATCACCTGGCAAACAGCGTGAATGATTGCATGCATACTGGCCTACCCTTGCAACCCCTCTTGTGGGACATTCTGGTAAGAGCACGCATGTCGCCATACCTGTTACTGGGGGATATTCAAAAGGCATTCCTCCAGATCAGCTTGAAAGAAGAAGATAGAGATGCATTTCGGTTCTTATTCAACGTTAACGGCAAAGAAAAACATTTTCGATTTACTAGGGTGCCATTCGGAGCTGAAGCCAGTCCCTTCATGCTGGCCGCTACGTTGCAACACCACTATGACTGCCAACCAGAGGAACTGAGCGAGACTGTCAAGGAGCTTAAAGAAAACACGTATGTGGACAACTTGATGAAAACAGGGCATGAAGTAAAAGGCCTGAAAAAGTTCAAGGAAGAAGCCACTCAGATCTTGGGAAATGCACAGTTTCCGGTCCATAAATGGGAGTCCAACGTCACAGCACTCGAAAGTGAGAACATGCCTAATCCAGGAAAGATACTGGGACACATCTGGGACAAGAGAGAAGATACGCTGATAATTCAGGTACCAAAACATTGCGAAGAAGCTCCACTGACGAAGAGAACAATGCTGAGTCAGCTGGGAAGAGTCTATGACCCGCTAGGAATCATTTCTCCCACCATGGTTGAAGGGAAACGCATGTACAGAGACGCATGCGATGAGAACAAGAGCTGGAATACAGAAGTGTCACCATCCTTAGCTAAAAACTGGAACAAGTGGATGAAGCAACTACAAGATGTAAAGATTCCCAGGAGTCTAATACGAGAGAACACAACGGTCGAAGGTGTCGACATCCATCAATTTGCTGACGCAAGCAGCTTAGCCTGCTCCACTGCAGCAGTCGCAGTAATTAATCAAGGAACCATGAACGTGAAGGGCCTCCTAGCATCAAAGTCGAGAATATCCAAGCGGAACACATCGATAGCAAGACTGGAGCTGATAAGTGGCCACATGGCAGCAAACCTGTCGAAGAATCTTTGTCAAGCACTGAAGGAATGGCCTATAAGGTCCGTTACAATTTGGATGGATAGCATGGTTGCTCTCTACTGGATCTCCAATCCAGGGAAGTCATGGAAGATCTTTGTCGCCAACAGAGTTAAGAAGATTGCTCAGGTATCAGGAGAAATTGGCATCCAATGGAAATACTGCCCTTCTGAGATGAACCTGGCTGATTTGGGAAGCAGGGGAGCCTCCCTAAGCAAGATGGAAAGTAGTGAGTGGTATACCGGACCGAAGTGGCTGCTCGACCGAGACAAATGGCCCGAACAACCAAAATTGACAAGCACTACAAGGGCTCAAGAGGAAGAGCATCCCTCCAACGAGATCATGCTGTTCTCTGCTGAAAAGAAACCAGATGAGTGGGATGACTTGCTAGACCGGAAGCCGTACTGGAGCACTCTCAGAATTACTGCATGGGCGTTGCGATTTGCACACAACAGCTTTGCCAGACTGCGTAAGGAGAAGGGAAGACAAGGACCCTTGAGCACAGAAGAAATCATGAACGCCAGAGATCACTGGGTGAGAAGAGAGCAAGAGAAGATTCCGAAAGATTTGGAGAAGCCAGGGTGGAAGCTCAACAAGGAGGAAGGAACGAACATCCTTAAGTGCGTTGGCAGGATAGAGAACTACAGACCCACTTACCTTGAAAGGGGAGTGTTCGTGCAAAAGCTCATCAGACACACACACGAACGAATAATGCACCTGGGAACGGCCAGCACAATGGCATCTATTAGAGAACTGTGGTGGATACCGAAACTGAGATCCTTGGTCAAGAGAACGATACGCGACTGCAACATTTGCAAGGTGTTTGCTGCAAAACCATTCAAGGGTGGAGCCACAGCCCCCCTACCAAGATTCCGCACCGAAGTTAGCAGACCCTTTCAACACACAGGGGTTGATTTTGCTGGACCGCTCGTTTACAAAAGAAGCAAGAACGAAGAAGGAAAGGCTTACATTCTAATATTCACCTGCGCAGTTCTACGGGCAGTACACCTCGAGGTGACGAAGACCCAAACAGCTGAAGAATTCCAAAGGAAACTCAACGCCTTTATCACCCGGAAGACAAGGCCACAACGGATGGTATCCGACAACGCAGCCGTATTCAAGACAACCGCGGATTGGATCCGGAGGATACGGAGAAGTGAGCAGTTACAAGATTTCCTTGCCGCTCAGGAAATAGAATGGCAGTTCAACTTAGCCAAGTCGCCATGGTGGGGAGGCTTTTATGAGAGACTCTTGAAGGATGTCAAGACGACCCTCTACAAAACATTGGGGAAAACACATCTCACAATCGAACAGCTTGAGGTAGTAGTCATGGACATTGAGAGGCACATGAATAATCGTCCATTGATGTACATTGAAAGTGATGGTGGGGTCAAGACGCACACATTCTAGAGGACATGGAAGTTGAAGAGGATGAATTAACGAGATTCCACAGACGACTGCAAAATTCCAAACAAAGCGCATGGAATCGTTGGCAGAGGGAATACCTTCGAAGCCTCATGGAAAGTCATAGAGTCAAGCGACTCGACTCGCAGCCACCAGAAGTCGGAGAAATCGTGCTCATGCTGGGAGAAGAGAAAAACTGAGGACGCTGGAAGAAGGGCAAGGTAATCCACATCGTGAGAGGAGCAGATAGCGTGGCGAGGGGTGTGATTCTCCTACACAAGGGAAAGCGATTAGAGAGGCCAGCGCAGTCTGTGTGTCCTTTAGAGATACGAAGTGTGGAAGATGAACCAGAACAAGACCCTAATGGACAGGGAGCAGAGCCTAGTAGAGAAAGAAGAAGAGCAGCCGCAAACGCGGAAACTCGAATCAGGGAAATGCTCAAAGACTGATACTCGAGGAGACTGTTTAGTGTAGTAAAAATTGTGAACCAATTTTTAGGGGAGCGTGACCTGAAGTGGTTTATGACCGCAGTGTTTGTAGAAACGTGACCGGATGTGACATTTGATTCGTTGAAATAGAAGATGATTCTTTTCGATAATAAGGGACGCGGGGGAACAAAGGTTGTTGATTGGGGAGAATCGTGGAGAAATAAAGGTGGTTTTGTCAGTTACGCTGAGTGATTTTTAGGGGCTGGCAGGTGGACGATGTCCCCTTCGAGAAGTTGCAGCAGATCACCCAATGCAATGATAGATGGATGCCACCGGAAATCATTTGATAATAGTATCTCAGCATTCTCTGCTCCCACCAAAGCAAATGTCCCCGTTGCGGGGTTACTGAAAGCGTGATATAATTTCTTTAATGGAGAAATCATGAAGGTTTTACCAGTGTTCGCTTGTCCATAAATGTATATATTTCGATATTTTCCTCTTCCATTCTCAAGTGCATCGTATATAGCGGCGCAAAAACTGTCCAGAGGGATCTTGTTCTTGGCCAAAAGAGTAAGCGCAGAATGAATCCACTGCCCCTTGCACTCTTCAACACATGTGCTGTCATACGCTTGTCGTAGAATTTCGATGCGAGTTTTTGCTTTCCGTAACAGCTTTGCGGGTGCCTCATCAAATTCTTTAGCCAGCTGTAAAGCTTCCTCAACGACTTTGCTGCCCCTATTAGCAATGAACTCTGCCAATTTTGTTTTCCCTTCCTTTTTCTGCTCCACGGCCAACCCTATTAGCTCCAGGCACGTTTTTATCTTTGCCTCCTGAATGACGGGGACGACATCATATGTTGAGTACCTTTGTTTAGATGGATGCTTTCGTTTACCTTTTCTAGCCTTCCCTCTTGCTTTAACAGTGCTGACTGCCCTTTCTGTACGTGGTGGGTCAGTTAAATTGGGGTGGGACGCTGACATAAAAGGATGTGAGTCCTCTGGTAACACATTGATACGCACTGTAATATGTATTGTGATTTGAACTAAAATGAACTCTTATATCATGATTGTTCTGAATATGTTGACGAATGCGGGACCATCGTGCTCTCTTCTTCAACTTTAAAGCGATGTGATAGTGGGAATTACTTTGATCCCCAGAAGCACCCGAATGATTCTCTTGACTAACGACCCAATGGAGTACCTCTACGCCCGCAACTACTTGGAATGCATTTACGATTATAAGTCCAAAGGATTCTCTAGACGGAACCTTCTCTAAATCAGCGCGGCTGTAGGTAACCAGATAAACCAGGGACTGATGACGATCACCGCTTTGACATTCTTGCTTGTTGAATCAATTTCCACTCATAAGCCGGATCGCAAGTACTTGATCAAATCATAACTAAGGCAATGACGCTTCCAATTCTACTACATGAGAGGTCTATTTATACTGCCGTTTATTTATAACTACAGTGTTTCTCTTTAGAACCATGATTTTTAGTTTAAAAATAGTCTAACACTACGTGTATAATCAAACGACACAAATATCCTACGTATTACCGTGGTCTTTACAAGGACCCTCTATTCAGACAATCATGGACAAATTTCTTTGGGACACTTGCTTTTATTTCAGTCCAGTGCACATTCCTCGGACTTCAGATGCCTCCCCCCTCCCCCCTAATCAATGTTGGTCATAAACTGGTCCACTTTTAGCCCTGCACACTATTTTCACTTCATTTCCCCCAAGCAACATTGAATGGGGGGGAGGGGGTTGCAAAAGAACCCAGAATATGTGATAAACAGTGATTTGACAGATAAAACACTGTACTGTCCCACTGAATTTGTCCATGATTGTAGGATATCCTGAGCACCCCAGAGCTGGTGTCACAGATGACTTGGAGACTCTCTACAGCATGTTCCACCGTTACTTAGGACCAGTATTTACATTGAAACAGTTCAAGGAAATGTGGCCCAAGATTGTGAGGTACGTTGAGATATGTTGCTGGGGTATCCCTTAAAGTTACAGTACACATTACAGGCTTATAGAAGGATGAGAGTTACAGTCTTATGAATAACAAGACAATCAGGATTTATTAACTATCAGAATCACCACAAACATTAAAAGAAAAACATTAAGAGTTTATCAACAACTGTAATATTAAAGGAAGGAAGGTGAAGAATGATCATCGCAGTTAATTATCCAATTTAAGCAATTGGAAAGGAGAAGCCTGGTAATCCAGTGGTCTTGCCAGTGGTCTTGCCAGTGGTAATCCAGTGGTCTTGCCAGTGTTGGACCCTAATTAAGACCTTATTTGTGTTAAATTTGTCTTACCATTTGGTTATCTTCAATAGGGAATTCACAAAGCGAATGGACAAAGACTTGCCATTCTACTATTGGACTCTCAATGAAAGGTTTCAAGATGAAGATCTTCCATCATTTGATGATGGTCCAGATGTGGATGATGACAATGTTGATTTCAGAAATCACCCATTGCGGCTACACAGGCTAAGAATTAATCATCGAGAAGATGGCTCAGTGCTGGTTCCAGGGAGAGCTGTTCTCCCAGCAAGAAACAGGAACACCATAAGACAAAGACTACACCGCCCAGAGATGGGAGCCCCTCCAGTACCACATCACATGAGGCTAAATTAAATATTTAAATCAACTGCAGTTTTATGTCAACTGTAACATATATTTATCCCAAATGTTTAGTTGTAGAGCAAAGGGAATTGTTTATTAAATTTGTGTGATCAGGTCACTCCATGTAGTGAGTAGGGTTAACAATTTCCATTACCACTGCCATGTTACCAGGTGGTAAGGGATTTTATTGATAACAACCTTTTTGCATGAAAGGCAAGAACAATACCATCTTCCACATGAGCACAGCAGATTAGAATTTTCTATTCCATTCTAGTAAAAAAGCTATAACTTCTCTTCTTATTATAATTTCATTTAAAACCCTCAACTCCCTGGAGTAGGCAGATTATAATACACTGTCAAGCAGACAGGTAATGAGAAATTGTAAACCAGATAGTGTCGTGATGTAACACCAAATTTTTAGTCTCCTGAAAAATCAACTGTTGTTTTCTGTACATTATGTCTCTGATATCCTTGCCAGAGACCCTATGGAAAATAAGCTACACATAGTAAGTGTAGAGGGGATTGCTTTTGACCAAAACACTTGTGTCTTTGTAAAAGGGAAAAAAAATAGGAGCTTTGTCCTCTTCATTGCAAATGATAAGCAGGGAAGTTATAGACTTGCGAAATCTGGCTTCTTCAGCAATATAACAACGCACTTTTATTGTCAAAAATAAACATTGTGAGAGAAGGCATCTTACAAGAATGTTCATTTCATAGCCTTAGGCAAAGGAGGCTTTTACACTGGAAGACCAGATATTAGGGATCAATAAAACAATACTTGTCTATATTGTTACAAACTTAGCTCTTAGCCTGTACATTATTTAATAATTATTATCTTAATATAATGAACCTTTGCACGTTACAACATGTCATTATACTTGTAGTCCTTATCTGTTGCTAACCACTTGTTTACCTTGGTGACAATGACTGAAGCGACATATCTGAACTCTCCTAGTCCGTAAATGTACTTCCATTCGATGCACTTAAATTTTATGTCTCTAACTTCGTTTTTAGTCCACGCATCCATTGCCTTCTTAATCTTGCTGGCCGGTATATAACCCACAGGTTGCCAAGCATTGTCCAGTTTAACTTGAACTACAATAGCATTCTCGTCTCGTTTGTTTGCTGGCTCGATCAAAAGTTGCATGGGAATTTCTTTCTTATCCAGGATTAGTCTTTTGCAACGTTTGAGGGCATCCTGGAAATGAGCATGAAATGTAATTCCTTTCAGTTTAAAGTAGTCTGTAAACATAGCCGATTCATCATCTGGGACAGGGGGGATGTGCAGTTGTTCTGCATTGCACGGATCCCCTTGGGAAGAATCACTGCTGTCAGAATCGCCCGAATCACTCGAGTTGCTTGACACTTCTGCAGAAGACTGGCTTTTCACCGCGATTTCTCCTTTCTTCGGGTAGCAACTGCAGTTACAAATTGAAACTTCTAAGTCAAGCCAGGGCATTTCAGGGATGCTGTTTTCCCCTTCATAGTCGTCATATGGTCTTATATTCGAAGCGGCAAGTGACAGATTCTCCATGCAATCAAAGTCGAAGACCACAACCACTGAACGTCTTTCATCTACGTTTTCATCCTCTATCTGTTCCAGTAAATAGAAAGAATATCACATTCAAAAGCCGAGAAGCCTCATTTTATCGTCGAACTGATCTGACGAAGTAGGACGTTGCAAGTTCGTAGGAAAAGCGATCGAAGCGAATGCAGTTCACATGTAAATGTAATGGTGAAGGATTACCCACGAAATCAACACAAACTAAGACAGACGTTATGTTGTTAAACTCTTATTAGCCAAGGAAGACAAGAAAGTTGATTTACCTCGTGAATGCAACTTGATTTAACGTTGATAACTGCTGGGGAAGCTTTCTTTTCTAGTTCTTTCACCTTTTCATTTCGTACGAAGAGGCATAATCGCCGTTCCCTCAAATCAATTGGAAAACTGACATGCCCCAGGACCGTGGAAAACTGACAACAAGCCAAATTGGATGATTTGATGCGCATCTCACTGTCTAAATCCAAGCAGTTCACATAAATCAATGGCGAACACGAGAGCATTTCGCAGTTGACCTCGACGACCTCCATCACGAATGAGCGATCACGTGGCTACTGCGAATTGATAATATAGTTCGAAGCGATGCATTATGGGATACCCGACTAATCCTCCTTTGTGTCCACCAATGGTCCAGAACTTGGCACTCAAGAAGCCTTAGAAGTGATAAACAAAGCTAAAGAAATGTGGATTGCAGCAAAACCACGTCGCAAGCTACCTAAGAAAGGGGTGTCAGTCTTAGTAAGACATCAAGGACTGCAAGCCAATCTGGTTGAAGATCTCGACAGTGAGCCTGAGCGGAGGGTGGGTGAGCAAGCAGAGGAGGCAATTGTTGAAGAACGTATGCATTGTGAAGAACAGGCTCCTGTGAATGTTGAAGAAGCAGATTTACATCAGTTAACTGAAGCAGAAAATGCATTTGGACTTCCAAAGAGCTTAGAGGAGTCAGATGACAGTGGAGTGGATTCTGACTAGTTTACACTGCAGTCCGAACTGTTGCATGCAAAGATAAGCTGCTAGTGTTTGATGTAAACACAAATGCCACATTTGGTTGGTCCTTTATGCTATGTTTTTTTCAGATTGTATACAAACTGTATTAAACATGGCCCATAGTACCAGAAAGCATTCTGAGGTATCAAATTTCAAACATTTTTAGACTTCCTAAAGTCAATCCTTTATCTGTTTGCCCAATAAACCCCACCCCCAACCCACCCCCTTAGCTTTACGTAGTGCTGCAGCTGCGGTTAGCCAGGTGGACCTACTTTGTGCAACCCCCCTGAAAAATTACAAGACCCCTTGCCAAAAAAAATTAACTGGAACACTGCATGTGCCAGGAATCATTTGGACCAAGAGAGAGATATGACCTCCTCTTTAATTGATGACCTTTCCTTAACTGGCTACCATCTGGGTCTAACTACTTTAAAATATCCTGAAGTATTATACATGGAACATGCAAACCCTCCATCTTTAGAGTATGCCAGACTGTCCTGTAACCCCCACATGATCCTGGACCATTAATGATCTCACTAATACGTTGCCTGACGGCCTCTAAAATATCATCGGAATTGTTCCCTTTGCTAAAATTTCTTCTACTTAGTCCATATGTCTTCAGTCGTCTCAACAGTGTGCTGTAGCTTATTTCATGTTTATGGCGCTTGGCAAGAAGAATTATTTATTCGTAACTAAAACCACATTGAAAGTAGTACTCGTGGCCTCCTTTGGGAAAACGGACAGTAACGCTTTTCCTTTTAAACGGCGAAACCGTTTACCATCCGTTTATATCCATTTAAACGGTTCATTCAAGCGTTTAAACAGTTTGCTTATCTGTTTAAAAAAATTTGCATGTTTAACGCTCTAACGAAAACGTTTAAACGGTTTGCTTATCTGTTTAAAAAAATTTGCATCTGTTTAACGCTCTACCGAAAACACTTAAACAGTTTGCTTATCCGTTTAAAAAGAAACCCAACAGCTGTTTAAACTTAATTAATTAACCCTGCGAACAGAACTATCAAGCTAACAATCACTCGATGTAACTCGCCGGAACGTGAACTGCACAGCAACGGTATTTTATTTTGGTTCCAACTTATCCATGTTTATAGAAAGCGAGTAATCATCGTATCCTTCGACAAACGACAAAAACATTAAAATAACGGTTTGGACAAACGTATAGCATCAAGAGCCGATGAAGCCATTCATTCAGCAACCGTGATTCTGCCATCGATCTTGTTCCTTCAGAACAGTGCACTTTATCACCTTGAGATGACGCTATCTTATTTCCTGTGTCCTAGTTTTGAATCGTTCCTCATAGACAAGTTATTTAGCTCAGAAACTGAGGTCATTGCTTGCTGGGATTTTAAGGGGCTATACTCTTCCAGAAGGTGTTTATATTTCTAACTTATTCTGTAGTCAACTTGATCACACAGTCGTACAGCAGGAAGAAGATAAAAATAGCATCCGTGTGCTCATTTGATTGTGATGTCACTTCTTCGCCTGTCTCGCATTATATTACGGTAATGATTACCGCTCACCGATGAAAAACTCACTCGAAAATTCTCAAGACACTGATATCAGTCTTCTACAAAGACCTCAATCTATTCTCACTTATAATTCTATGCTAATTGCACACTCACCATTGAATTTGAAATCCAAACTCAAACGATTAAAACTTCTGTTTCCTTATTAAAGAAGGAATCGATAGTTATGGGACAAAAAGCTGTTTTGAAACCAAAAGGCCCAAAATGTGTAATCTTCAAACCCCAAATTCCTTTAAGCCAGTGACGCACTTGACCATTAATTTTATACGCCGATCACGGCAATACGCAAAAATCGCGATCGCTGCACCAGGCACACCTGGAGATTTTAGCCGATCCTGGCGATCGGCATATAAAATCTTTAGAAAGCGAATCATTTCTAAAGCGAATCATTTCTGGTGTTATTTGACCCTGACGCGTCTCGGCTTCTGACAAGGTCATGTCATGTGCAATTCATTGCAATTCATTGTTTCATGCAACTTCAAAACAAAACAACAAATTGTAAACAAAGGAGATGAAGAGTAATTTGCGATGGCTATTTGTGACGGTATAAAGAGTTAGTTGCGCCTGTTGTATGCGTGTACTGAAAAATTTCTTGTCAACGTATAATTACCCACTAGTTGTTTGATTCCAGAGTTCACGGTTTTTGTTATGAAGTGTTTGTTGCAGTAGCCATTCAGGTTAACATATTGGCAGCGAAACTGTCCTTAAACTGTGCTTATTTCAACAACCATCAGGGAAGAGAATCAATGTAATGTCGCACGAAAACGGCAACAGTTTACCCAGAAATAGAATACACAAGCGAGAAAGCTAGTGCACAAATAAATTCTGAAGTAACCAAACAAAAGTTCATCAGATACGACAGTACTTTTTTCATTCACAGAATGTATCGTAGTTATCTACATGTACCAAGTTATTATGCTCTGTGTTTACGCTCAAAGATATCCGTTAAACATTGTAAGACTGATAGTTCTTACTCAAGCGATCTTGCCGAGTCAATCGTTTAACAGTTTAAGCTGTCCGTTTTTTGACTTTGGTCAACCGTTTAACGTTTCAAGTTAACCGTTTATGTTTTTGCTTGACCGTTTAATGCTTTGAGCTATCCGTTTTTGGACTTTGGTCAACTGTTTAAATATTTTGTTATCCGTTTAAACGGTTCTGGAAACCGTTTAAACGCTTGAGTTAACCGTTTAGTATCCGTTTACAACCGTTTTTCTAGACCGTTTAACGGAAAAGCATTAGTGTCCGTTTTCCCAAAGAAGGTCACACTTGATAATGTTTTCTTCATCAATCTCAACCTCGTCTTCATTGCCAGTATCTTCTTCCTCACTTGAATCTTCGGATCTCAGGTCTACGACATAAGAGAGAGAATTTTCACAAACTTAAATATGTAATTAAGTTTAGTTATTCCAAAAATGTACCATGTCGTTTTCCTTTTCAGCTGAGTCCTTGAGGTGATAACATTCCCATGAACGTAACTGCCTGAAAGGCTAATACATTGTACATTTTTCCTATTTGTTTGCTAAACTTCAAAAAAGGTTTGAAAGAAAAATGTTCAGGACGTCTCCAATATCTTGAAAAACTTGTATGCATGTCTGCGCAAAGTTGCAATTGTACATTTTTTCGTTGGTGATCATTTTCTTTTCTGCGTTGCAAGTTGGAATTGAATTGAAAGAACCTTACCTTTACCACAGCTCCTACAGAAGTTTCCATTTTGCTCAACTGCAGATAGCAGGTGCTGCAAAACATGATGAGCATAATGAAGCAGACAGCGAAGAAAATGGCAGAAAACGTGGTGTCAATGCTTAAAGTTCCATACATGACGTAGTTGATGGGTTATCAATAACACCACTGACCTACCGCTGACCACCTTATTTTGTTAATTTGGTTTTGCCGTGAGCTGATTTGGTTTTGCTGTGAGCTGATTTGGTTTTGCCGTGAGCTGATTTGGTTTTGCCGTGAGCTGAT
>BLFK01000386.1:3183487-3198487 GCA_014634185.1 Astreopora myriophthalma | reverse complement strand
GAAGATCTTTAAAGATCCTCAAAAGATTTTCACCAGGGATCAGCATTGTCATGGAAATAACATTGAATTGATGCTGCTAATCCATTTTCAGTGCCAAGGTCTGTAATGAGCTCTCTGGGGCATCCCCTTAGTTCCTTCACAGTATTCAAGAAATAAGTTGCAATGATGTCTGGTGAACTGTTTGACTGAGTAACCTCAAGCCACAATATTTTTCGGCTAAAGCCATCTATGTCTCCATGTATGGGAAAGCCAAAGGGCCTCAATTTGTCATATCCATCCATGTGCAGTGTTCCTGATAAGAGACGGGTCTCGGGTCAAAAACCCAACGGCAACCGCTACCTGACCCGACACTGACGAAAAGGAAAATCGGCTAAAGTACTCATATAAATTAAAGTACTATAACTATGAAAGAAAACAAAAGTAAATAAAAGAGTGAAGTTTCTAATGAAAAACAATCGAAAAAAATTACTGTGATACAAGATATCAAGGAAAAGAAGTTTGAAGACATGACTCAACAAAATTCCAAAGGCAACTTGACTTGTGAATCATTTGGTCCTCTGTTAATTTAGCATATAAAAGAGAACGTGCCCTAGAAATAAAAATTGTCTCGCTGTGGCATTGTTAATTTCCATACTTACAGTTACAGTTACAGTTCCATAAATACAGTTCGATGATCTCACTATGGCTCAAGAAACTGAGAAACTTTTCATCTGATTCATTCATGGCGGCTTTGTCTCGTGTGATTTTCTCCTCGGTTACCGAGCACCTGATCAATTTCTTCCCCGATCGAATTTCGTTTCTTTGTAATGTTACATGAACAGCAGCCAGACTCCGACAGGCCGACTATCATTGACAATTTTGGAGAGAATTGGTTGTTTAATCCTTAGAACTACTGTAAATAATCTGCCAAAAATCGTGTCTGTAAAAAGTCAGTTTAAGTTTTTGTTTTTGTCTGTGTAAGGTCATTTTCTGAAGTCACGCCTGACTAATCATCGAAGCTTCATATTTATTGCCATTTTACGATACCTTTCATGAATTAAACAAGCAATACCTTTCAACTTTCTCAATATTGATGAGTTAATTTTAAAGTAAAGGAAGAGGGAAAAAATTAGTTCTCTTATAGTTCAGCAAAGTCTCCTCCTCGCATTACCGCTTCCATGCTTTGGCGGGAATGTCAAATCCAAATATATTTTAACATGAGAACCGAGCCGTTACGGCCGATGTGACGGCCCAAACACGCAAACCCGGCACCAGGAAATCATTTGCCTCAAAATGAAGCGAACAAAACAGCAATCTTTGTTCAGTGTTTAACAAAAATGATCCAAGGATGGCGTACATCAGGGTAAGTTTGTTCTGTAACAATGTTTTTACAGTTGTACTTATTTCACTTCAAAATGGCCCGAGTTCATTTGTTCATTTATTCATTCATTCATTCTGCACATGTCATGTTGAGGAGGTTTTCATTTCAGCTTCTAGCCGATCTGATATAAATACGCTCTTTTGACATAAACTGAAAAAAGAAAATCGTAATGTAATACAAGCGAAATATTTTGGCCCTCTTTTGCAAAAATAAAATTGTTGAATGATGGAATGGTCACAGTGATCATTATTGTTATATTCAGGTAATGTTAGAGAGGAAAGAGATCAGGTTTTACGGATGACATTCTCGCAACTCCCAATAATCCACCAGGCAAGTTGATTTCTTCACAAGTTCCCACTTCGAGAGCAAGCGCCCTCAAGAGGATCAAAACAAAGTCCAGAAACAGGCTCAGCCAGAAGGAACTAAATGCACACTTGCAAGTGTCTACCAATGGTCCAGAACTTGGCACTCAAGAAGCCTTAGAAGTGATAAACAAAGGTAAAGAAATGTGGATTGCAGCAAAACCACGCCGCAAGCTACCTAAGAAAGGGGTGTCAGTCTTTGTAAGACATCAAGGAGTGCAAGCCAATCTGGTTGAAGATCTCGACAGTGAGCCTGAGCCGAGGGTGGGTGAGCAAGCAGAGGAGGCAATTGTTGAAGAACGTATGCATTGTGAAGAACAGGCTCCTGTGAATGTTGAAGAAGCAGATTTACATCAGTTAACTGAAAATGCATTTGGACTTCCAAAGAGCTTAGAGGACTCAGATGACAGTGGAGTGGATTCTGACTAGTTTACACTGCAGTCCGAACTGTTGCATGCAAAGATAAGCTGCTAGTGTTTAATGTAAACACAAATGCCACATTTGGTTGGTCCTTTATGCTATGTATTTTTCAGATTATATACAAACTGTATTAAACATGGCCCATAGTACCAGAAAGCATTCTGAGGTATCAAATGTCAAACATTTTTAGACTTACTAAAGTCAATCCTTTATCTGTTTGCCCAACAAACCCCACCCCCAACCCACCCCCTTAGCTTTACGTAGTGCTGCAGCTGCGGTTAGCCAGGTGGACCTACTTTGTGCGACCCTCCTGAAAAATTACAAGACCCCTTGCCAAAAAAAATTAACTGGAACACTGCATGTGCCTGGAATCATTTGGACCAAGAGAGTGATATGACCTCCTCTTTAATTGATGACCTTTCCTTAACTGGCTACCATCTGGGTCTAACTACTTCAAAATATCCTGAAGTATTATACATGGAACATGCAAACCCTCCATCTTTAGAGTATGCCAGACTGTCCTGTAACCCCCACATGATCCTGGACCATTAATGATCTCACAAATACGTTGCCTGACGGCCTCTAAAATATCATCGGAATTGTTCCCTTTGCTAAAATTTCTTCTACTTTGTCCATATGTCTTCAGTCGTCTCAACAGTGTGCTGTAGCTTATTTCATGTTTATGGCGCTTGGCAAGAAGAGGCTGATTTGGTTTTGCCATGAGCTGATTTGGTTTTGCCGTGAGCTGATTTGGTTTTGCCGTGAGCTGATTTGGTTTTGCCATGAGCTGATTTGGTTTTGCCATGAGTTGATTTGGTTTTGCCGTGAGCTGATTTGGTTTTGCCATGAGCTGATTTGGTTTTGCCGTGAGCTGATTTGGTTTTGCCGTGAGCTGATTTGGTTTTGCCGTGAGCTGATTTGGTTTTGCCGTGAGTTGATTTGGTTTTGCCGTGAGCTGATTTGGTTTTGCCGTGAGCTGATTTGGTTTTGCCGTGAGCTGATTTGGTTTTGCCGTGAGTCAATTTGGTTTTACTGTTAGTTAATTTGGTGTTGCCGTGAGTTAATTTGGTTTTGCCGTGAGTTAATTTGGTTTTGCCATGAGTTAATTTGGTTTTGCCGTGGGTTAATTTTGTTTTGCCATGACTTTTGCGTTTGCCATGACAGTTATGGGCCACCGTAGGATGTAACAAAATTGGAGATCATAGAGTGAATGAGATGTTCAGGATATGCCAGCTGTAGGAAGAAGGTCTTTGAGGCAGATACACTCTTCATGAAATAATGACCAGTTAGATGATAGCTTGAAAGCTCCGTCGAGCATGGTAATAATTAAGGATTTCTTGTAACGATTATCAACGTGACTATTATAATGTAACAATAGACCAGTATTAGTTGGTTTTACGTATACACTAGTCGTAATGTTCTGACCGTCTTTTCTTGAGACCATGCCTAAGAAAGGGAGAATGTTCTCAGTTGATAGTTCCATAGTAAAGCTAATCAATGGGTGGAGATCATTCAAAACATGCAGGCAGAAACTTCATCCTTTATGGTGGTTAGAGTGTCATCAACGTAGCGCCTGTAGTATGATGGTAATTTGTTCCGGAGCTTAAGTTGTTCTTCAAGACTACACATGAAGGTGTTAAGCCATGAGAGGACCGAGAGGAGAACCCATAGCCACACCCTCCAACTGTTTAAAGTTCACCATTGAATTGAAATAACTGATCTTTCGTTGCAATGGTTAAAAGCTCAATCAGGTCAGATTTCGTGATGTTAAGGTTGTGTGTAGCATTAAACCAGTTGTTGGTAAAAGCCTTTTCCGCTAGAAGACTGATAGTTTCATCAAGAGGCACATTAGTGAAGAGGGGCGTTACGTCATACGACACCATAATGTCATTGTCGCCTAAGGAAGTGTTGCAAATTTCCGCTGCGAATTTGAATGTATCGTTGATTGTATGTTCATTGATGGATTACGGTTTCAGTTTTTCTTCGAGCCACTTTGCTAGGTTGTAATTATAGGTCTTGGTGGCTGACAGAATGGGACTCATCGGTAAGGTAGGTTTATGTGTTTTGGGTAAACCATACAGATGAGCAAACCTAGAACCAGTTGGACAAAGTGTGTCAGCTACAGGTTTAGGTAGAATCTTTCAAATGACATTACCAACGAGTTTCTCTTTCTCCAAGAGAGGATGGTAGTGCTTGGGAGGTCGTCACCTTGTCTTGGGTCTTTCCATGTCATATTTTCTGAACTTACACATATCGTCAACTGAAGCTTCAGCTAGCAATTTAAAGTACTACGATTTATCCATCACTACTACACCGGTCCCCTCGTCAGGCTTTGTTACAATTATATCATCACGCTGGTTCAGGCATTTGATTGCTCTTAGGCGGTCTTGGGCCTTTACTCTTGACGTAGTTTAATGCAATAGATCGTAGAGTGCTAGCAGCCAGTTCCTTTTGGGCATCAGATAAAAAAAAGAAAAAGCTTACTGGATGGTGCAACCTAAACTATCAGTTTTCAACTTAGTGCTTTTTGTCTTACTTCACTCTCTGATTGCCAAGACAGGGCACTTGTGCCACTTTCTCATCTGATGAGGCAAAACCAAAATAAATTGTGACTTGCTCATGTTTATTCATACTCAGTTGATGACAACTGCATGTACTTTCTTTTAGTTCCGATTGGTTCATCACTTTGTTTGCATCTGTTACGATTGGTCAGAGACGAGGGGTAATTTCTTTGGTGTTGTGGCATTCAATTGAAAACTACTCTATATGCACTGTGTTGCTGTTACTGTTATTAGTAAGTTTCATTGAATAGGGCTTCAACCTCCAGCAAAAGGACAGTTGCTACATGTATTCTACAAGCCTCCCAATAAGCAGAAGAATGGCCATCGTAGACAGTGATAGGAGAACACAAATGTCTTTCAAAGACTACACGATTTATTGCCCAAAAGGTCATATAAAATTGACAGTACTGTGATGAGTTTGAAATTGGTATGAAACCTTCAAAAAGAAACCTGTACCCTTAAGGTACAGTAGGTTGGAGAACTTGTCACCTTAGTTAGAGAGTGGACACCTGCAAAACTGACTACACAAGGTGATTGATAAATGGAGAAAAATATCGGTAGAAAAGTACTTTAAGAAACCATGTTCCTCTGATTCTAGAGGCTACTGAAGCCGTTTTTATTTTATCCCAGTCGGAGACTGGTACAAGTATTTTGGTTGTGTGGGGGCCAAGGCCAAAATTTGTGATCTGGCGACCAAATTTCCGCATCAATCACCGGCTGGCTCCAGAGCAAAAAAGTTAATTTCGAGCCCTGGAAAGGTGGAAACGTGGAAAGGTTACTGGAGAAAGCAGTGTGGGCAATATATTGTGATAAGAGTAGCACATATAACAAACTCATAGTTAGGGCTAAACTACCCACTCTATTTAATAGAAGGCTGCAAGACATTGCAATTCTAACGTACAATGTTAAGAATAACTTGTGTCCTAGATACATAGCAGATCTTTTTAGCTCGAACAGATCAGGATGTAATCTTTTAAATGCAGACGATTTTTCAATTCCCAGAACTAACACTACCATGTACGGCAAACATAGTTTAAAATACTTTGGCCCAGTTATATGGTTAGTTATCAGAAAACAAAAAAAATCCCAATCAATTAGCACATTTACGAAACAGGTGAGCAAAGTCAATATAAGCGAGCTTCTTAATGAAGAATGTCAAAACTGTCTATTTTGTACACTCTGAGATTCCCTTTTCACAAATTATACACCTAACAACAACCCACAACTGAGGCTTGAGTGTTTTCTAAATACTGGATCCACAATATAAATTGTTGTAAGTACAATTTTACATCATATTTAATCAGTTAAGAGAAAAGACGTATAAAAACTGACATCATAGGGTCAATAATAGTAATTACATTCCTCCCTGTTAAACAAACCTCAGAAAATTCTGTCTCACCATTACTGAATGTTACTTTTGGAAGAATCTTCCCCTCTATATCTGCACTTGGGGAACTAAGAAGTTGTTTGAGAATGCCCTCATTAGACAATTCTCTCCTTCAATACTAAATTATTTACTTAGTAGTATAGATCTAGGTGGCTGTTGTTTCTGATACTTAGATATGTTAGGAAGTGCTTTTGTTCCAGTGTATGTGTAACTGTATTTTATAAAAGTTGCTAAGAAAATGGAGCAAATAGAGAAGGGTTCATTTAATGTCAATGATACCATCATCAAATTTACGTTTTCAGAATTCCTGAATGACATGAAAATGTTGGGGGTTTTTTCTAGCTGGGGAGCTTTCAAACAGTGCCAGGTATTTTTTTCAACCTTTGTTGACGTTTCAATTGACCTGTGTGACCTAAACAAATCATTTGGCCCAGAACACTATAATGATTTCAGACCATGGGAATATCATAAAAGACTATCTGTTACTAAGAAAGTTCAAATTAAATTAAACAAGACTCAGTTAGCTTCCAACACTAAACCCAGCAAAGTAATAGCATTTATTGCTTCTCATAATAGTACGCAGGAGTTTGAACCACTCATTGTTAAATTCATTGATAGAGCACATGTAAATCCTTTGCATTTGAAGAATAATGCCTGTCCGCACATTGAACATAGTAATGTTGCATGAAGCTATCCAAAAATCTGCCCTTGGAATTGATGTCAAAAGTATGAGTGGGGTACCTTGGGATTCTCCCTTTTCCAAGTTTGTACAGGCACTTAAATCTAAATGCCAACTATCTCGATTAGCAAACAAAGTCACAAGGTGGTTCAATGAAACCAAAGCACATGGGAAAGACTTTGAGTATAGATTTACAGGTAGGCAAACCTTCAGAATGCACACCTTTGCATTTGTGGGCTTGCAACTAAGAAATGCAGTGTCTTTGTTCTGCAGAATGACTATCACTGATGATGAAATTAAAGAACTGACTACTTACTGCACCAATCTTGGGATGGTAACTCCTACTGTATGGACAACAGGTAACATTGTCCCGGTGCATACTAAAGATGCTAAGTCCAAGTACAGAAAGGGTCTTTCAGTTACCTCAATGGAAGGGAGGGAAGCTAAACACATTGCTATTTCAAGGTACTCCCAAAACACCAATGGCTGGATGGCAGGAAACTTTTACATATTTTCAACCTACACGAGACACGTAATATATCCTGGGAGGGAACAGGAGGCCTAACAATACACGGAGTTCAGCATCACATCATGCTTGAATTGGGATCCAATGACATCTGTAACCCACAGTGCAGCCTGCCTTCAGGAGCACATAGTATTTTGACACTTGTAAACAATGTTTTTGCTGAAGTAGGCATTCAGTTTATCATCCTGTGCCAAGTTACATGTATACATAGGAAGAAATGCCCTTATTCCTTCTACAACGACAACATAAACAAATTAAATGGATACTTCAAACATGCTTTACAGGAAATCACATATGCCAAATTATGGCGGCATCAAGGGTTATCAATTTCATCTATCAATATTTTCAATGGGGATGGAATACATCTTAACAACATTGCACACAAAGCCCTGTAAAAAAGCTATCGAGGTGCCATATTGCATGCCATTAAGCAGTTACACCATTAACATTGACAGACATTTAAATCACTAATATGCAAAGTATGTATTAGTATAGTTGATGTTGACCCAATTTGTTTACATTAGCAGGCTGTTGCTACACTTACACATTTGTTACATATGTTGTTGCCTCCAGTCAACAGTCAGGAACAGCAGCGTCATATACAGTTCCTGATAGTGCAGCGACAGTGGTTCAACAGTCAGTACACACAGCCTTGAGAAGCATTGCTGGTGTTACCACACCCTCAAGGAGTTTCACTGCATCAGCCACAGTAACCACCACAACAATATTGGAAGTAACACAAAACCTAGCAGCAGCCCAACACAGATTACAGGCAACCTGACAACAGGATCACACAGCAGTAACATAAGTTTGCTGGTTGGAGGATCACAGGACCACCAACAAAGCAGTAAGAACTCATTTGTGTCAAACTCTGTCCTCCTGGGGTCAATGGTACCTCTCAAAATGAACAAAATGGGTATGTTAATTTTGAGCTACTACTTAATACTCAGGTCAAAGATGACTGTTACAGCATAAAAATGCTTCATAACAAGGAGGGAGGCCACCTTGCCCCATGTGTCCCCCATAGGGGTAGTTCCAAAAAAAGGCTGCAAATGAATATAGAATGAAACAACACCTTTCCTACCCTTATGGGGGAATCTGTTAATCATCACATTCCTAAGAATTTAGTTCAGTGCAGTATGCCTCTGTAGATGATGCAACAAGGATAATAAAATCCCTGGGAAGAGGCTGCGCGATGGCCAAGTGTGACATGCGTAGTATTGCGAATGCCGAAATCACCAGGCTGTACTTCGCAAACTTCACGGTTTTTTCCTTTTTATTCCTATTGACAACTGGTCTCATCCCGATTTATTGATAGAAGTAGTAATGTTTCTTAATTGATTTTCTTTTATCTCTGACGTGCGACACACCCTAAATCCTAGACAGCGATGATATAATGACCGATTAATTGGTTCTATTGTGTACATTGAAATCACATAAAAAAGATCACATAATGCAAATCACTCTTCTCGACTAAATGTCACACAATGCAACTAAAAATATCTCGACAGTAGTGCTTTTACAATTATTATTATTTTATTTTTATATACTGTGTCCCCAATTAGCACCTTGTTATGCTTTATCATAGCTTAAATTACTGTAGTTCTGATTGATATACTTCTATGTGATTCTCACTGTATATATGTTGAATTTTATTTTTTTTTTATTTTTATATACTGTGTCCCCAATTAGCACCTAGTTACTGAGGGGCTAGATCCTTAATTGACACATGAATAAAGTTTTTGATTGATTGATTGACTGATTGACTGATTGATTGATTGATTGATTGATTGATTGATTGATTGATTGATGACCAACACTTATTGGAAATACACTGGAACGGCACAAATATTACTATGATTTTGCTCTCCCTATGGAATGTGCAAGTTCATGTAAAATTTTCCAGTCATTCAACACGGCATTGGACCAGGGTGGCTTTATCGATTTGGTGCAGGCAAGTGAAATGTTTCTACCTTAGGAGTTCAAACAAGTAACCAACGTCTGCCTCATAGTCTGAAAATGTTATAACACAGGCTGCTCTATTTTGTCGTTTTTTAAGTTTGTTTCTTAATGTTATCACACAGTTTCCCCAAACAGTACTACCATAATTGAACTGAGGGAGTATTAGAGTTCAGTTTATTAGGTGGAAGGTTGCTTGGGGAATAGGTTGCCTCACTCGTTTTATGGCCCCAATGCCAGAGGAGACTTTCTTCATTATATTCTCCATATGGCTATCCCAATCAAGACTATCATCAATAGTCACTCCAAGTGATTTAGCAGTAGAAACTTGGTTAACTGGAAAATCATTAATTGCAAGCATTGGGGAAACTGTCATAGTACTTAACCTTTGCCTAGATCCAATTAACGTGAACTCAGTTTTAGTCACATTTAGGGTAAGTTTATTTGCTCTTAACCAATTGTGGGCATTCTCTAAGTCCGCATGTAGAAATGTCTGAATATCTTGCGCATTGTCGCTCCCATATGTAAGACCATGCAGGGCTCGAACTTGGCGGTGGTCTACTAGGCAAATACCAGTAGATTTTGAATTTTGGCTAGTGGATTTTCCTCATTTGCTAGCCATCTTGGCTACTTAATTTTGGCCTCTATAGATAACTTAAGTCTTCAAACATTTTCAACATTTTTTTCATTTCAACAACTGGCATGAATTAAAGAAAAAAATAATTCTATATTTGAAAAGTAATTCTTCACTTGGTATACAAGTTTGTGCTTATTCGTTGCCATATTCATTTTGCTTGATCGGGGAAACATGGGACCAAGTTATATACCCATGATGCAATGCTATCAAAAAATGCCTGTCTGCCATCTTGAAATGCAAGCTATGATCTCCATGCATGATTGCTCTTGTCATGGATATCAGAGAGCATTTTTGTCATCAAAAGCAGCTGAATCATCTGAACAGGGGTCAAATCAAACAACTAAAACTCCCACTCTCAAGAGAGGAAGCAATGATTCTGGAAGCAGCACATCTCAATCTTCGTCAAAACAAAAATTTGTACGGACATGGCTGAAAGACTTTCCATGGCTCACGTACGACTTTGAAGCAAACCGAATGTTCTGCAAATTTTGTAGAGAAAATACAACTTGCAGTGACTCATCCTCCACCTTCACGTCTGGCAGTCAGAACCACTGAGGAGCCACAAAGCTTCAACTGGTCATCCTTGTTGTTTTGGGGCTGCTAAAGTTACTGAGAATCCACAGCTGGCTCCTTTACCCCATGCTCTGTTGTCATTGTCAAAAGAAGTCTCTCAGAAGATGGAAAGATTGTTTGCTATAGCTTGTTTTGTTGCAAAGAGGGAAATGCCATTTACAAGCTTTCCCCAGCTGGGCAAACTTGAAATGAAACACTGAGTGGAACTTGGAAACACCTACATTAATGAGAAAGCATGCAAAACTTTTGTGACGGCTATTGCAGGACAGTTAAAGCATGGATTTTCAAGCAAGCTTCAGTCATCAAAGTTCATGAGTGTAATGGCAGACAGTGCATGTGATGTTGGAGTACATGGAGTAGAAAATGTTTATGCATGTCATTTGGTTAAAGGTGAGATAGAAAATTCATTTGTGGGGCTGAAGGCTTGTGAAAACAGCAAAGCACTTGGAATCAAAGCAGCTGTGGAGTCTGCCATGCCAGAGGTGTGCAGGGACTGGAGAGAGAAGACAGTGGCCCTAGGAGCAGATGGAGCAAATGTAATGCTTGGAGAAATAAGTGGTGTTTATGGCTTGCTTAAGCAAGAAATACCTCACATTATTAAGGTGCACTGTAGGTTGGAAATTTCATTTGCAGACACTCTGTTAGATGTTCCAGTTCTTTAAGATGTCAAAGAAGCTTCAAGGTATTTGGAAGCACTATCATTACTCCGCAAAGGCAGCACGTGAGCTTAAAGAACTAGCTGAGAGTATGGAAGTGCAAGCATATAAGGCAGTCAAAGCAGACGGTACAAGGTGGGTACCACATATGCAAAGAGCACTGAACATTCTCTTGTCAAAGAACTTTTAAGTCATAGTTTTGCACTTCCAACATACCTCACAAGCAAGGGATGCCAGTAAACAGATGCAAGGAAGGGCTGTGAATTACAACAAAAAATTCACAAGCTACAAATTTGTTGCCATTATGCATCTGTTGCTTGGCATCACAGATGCACTTTCTACAGTGAGTCTTAGCTTCCAGGAGGATGGAATAACAATCTCAATAGTTCAAGATAACTTAACTGCCCTTTTAGCAAAACCTTAATACCTGGTCAGCACCTGAACTCTTCTTTCCTAATGGAAGTAGGGGATGGCAACACATTTAAGGGCGTCGTGATATCGCTTAGAAATTAGTATTTCCGGCCTGCGGTCGTCGCATTAGTGCCAGGCCGTTTGGTGTGTATATAAGGCCGCTAATTTATTCATCGTGTACCTTTTTCCTTGGCTTAGTAGTTTGTAATAAACGTGTGTGCATTTCAACTCACGTCTCGGAGTCCGTGTTCGAACCCGAACCACAACATGGTGCCAGGAGCGGTGCCAGATTGTTGAATTGGAAGCCTTGGATACCTTCGCCGTATCTTTCAGCGAAACCTGGTCGGTTAAAAGGCTCCTCTTCACGTTCGTCGGAATCAAGATGGCGGAACTTGCTGGTTTACCTATTCCTTCTATGGACTGGCATTCACCGGACGCCCCGCAGGCATTTAAAAAGTTCAAAGCCCGTTGTGAGCTTTACTTTTGTGGCCCACTCAAGGAGAAATCGGAGGAAGAACAGGTTAGCTATCTTCTGATCTGGTCGGGTGACGATGGAATCGAATTAGTTTCCACGTGGGCGTTAACCGCCACGGAGAAGAAGAAACTCGACACCTACTGGACACGCTTTGAGAATTACCTATCTCCGAAGAGCAACTTTCGCCTCGCAAGGTACAAGCTCAGGACCTTGAAGCAAGAACCTGGTGAGACTGTTGATTCATTTGTTAAGAAAATTCGAATTCTCGTAGAAGAATGCCATTTTACAAGCCCTGACGAGCATATCATTGATGCCTTGATTTTCGGATCGAATTCAAAGCGTACACAAACCAAGCTCCTTGACAAGGACGCAACTCTCACACTTGATACTGCCCTGAATATTGCCCGCACAGAGGAGGTGACAAGTAACCAAATCAAAGAAATTTCACCTGATAGTTCTACTCGTCTTGATGCTTTAAAGCATGGAAGAAGTTTTCCCGTCAAGCCCCGCGGCCCCACCATTCGTGTATGTGGATGTTGTGGCACTGAGCACGATATTTCTAAGCGCTCACCTTGTCCTGCTTACGGTTCAACCTGTCGTGCGTGCGGTAAAGAGAATCACTGGGAAAAAGTCTGCCGCTCATCCAAGCCTGACCCAAAGGGAAAGTCAAGCGATGGTCGTCAGAGGGGTGGTCGTCGAAGGCATCCTAAACCTCCGAAGGTGAAGCAGCCTCCTGGTAGGGAAAAGCATCATCTTCATAGCCTCGAAGGTTGTGATCAAGCAGGCAGCTCTGAACTGTCGGTTCCAGACCAGTTGTATTTCCATACCTTGTCAGTAAATCAGGTCACAAAGAGTGCAACCCAAGCCTTCCTGGAGGTGGAAGTGGATTTAGATCACTGCAAGAAACCGCTTTTGTGTAAAGTTGACACTGGTGCTGAGGGGAATGTTATCTCTTTGAGCACTTACAAATCACTCTTTCCACAGTCATCATGTAACCCTGGTGGTATTCCCACTTGCTTGTCGCCATCAAGCACTATCATCACTGGTTTTGGTGGACATGTCGTTTGTCATCATGGCACTTGCACACTCAAATTGGCTTATGGAGGCTCCTGCAAGTCGTATCCGTTTCATGTCGTGAATACAGACAGTCCGACCATATTAGGCTTACCAACTTGTGAAGATTTGAACTTGATTACCATGAATTTCTGCATCACAACCCAGGAAGAGATTTCTGGACCAAGTACTCCACCCAAGCCTGTTTGTGATCCTGACCCGGTTGCTAAGGAACAGCTACTCAAACAGTACAAAGACTGCTTTGAGGGCATTGGCTGTTTTCAGGGTGAATATCATATCACCATCGATCCGGCTGTTCCCCCGGTTGTGCACCCTCCTCGAAGAGTTCCAGAAGCCCTCAAGGAACCCTTGAAGAAGGAACTTGATTCGCTTGTTGCACAAGGGATATTAGCTAAGGTTACCCAGCCCACCGATTGGGTAAATTCTTTGGTATGTGTCACAAAGAACACTGGTGCATTGCGTCTTTGTCTAGATCCCAAAGATCTGAACTGCGCCGTCAAGAGACCACACTACTTCACACCTACACTTGAGGACATTCTTCCGAAGCTTAACGGTGCGAAGTGCTTCTCTATCCTTGACGCACGTAGTGGCTATTGGAACATCAAGCTTGACCAGAAGAGTTCCCTGTGTACGACCTTTAATTCGCCCTTTGGAAGATACCGGTTCCTGCGGTTACCATTCGGTCTAGTCTGCGCCCAGGACATCTTCCAAAGAAAGGTAGATGAAACCTTTGGTGACTTACCTGGTGTTACCGGAATTGCAGACGATATTGTTGTGTATGGCTACAAGGAGGACTGTAGTGACCATGATGAAAACCTTCGTGCTGTTCTCCAGCGTGCTCGTGAGACTGGCCTTCGCTTTAACCTGGACAAGTGTAAGCTCAGATGCACTCGAATTCCCTTCTTTGGTCATATCATAGGTGCTGAAGGTCTCCAGCCTGATCCACGGAAGATCGATTCCATACTGTCCATGGATCCCTCAACCAGCCTTGCAGATCTCCAATCGTTCCTCGGGATGGTCCAGTTCCTAAGCCGTTTCGTTCCTAACTTGGCATCCATAGCAGCTAATCTTCGGGCGCTCACCAAGAAAACAAGTGACTTTGTTTGGAGCCCCGAGCACCAGCCATCCGTTGATCGTATCAAGAAAGCCATTGTGGCCCCTACCGCACTGCAGTACTTTGATAGTACTCAGCCCGTAACCATTCAAGTGGATGCCTCTCAGAAGGGCTTAGGTGCAGTTCTCCTACAAGCCAATGGTCCAGTGGAGTTTGCTAGCAAGTTGCTGTCTGATACTGAGAGTCGATATTCCAATATCGAGAGAGAGATGTTGGCTGTTCTTTTTGGTTTGGAGAAGTTTCATTATTACGCCTATGGCCGGCCTGTTGTCGTGGAATCTGACCATAAACCGCTGGAGGCTATCTTCAAGAAGTATCTGTCAAGCGCACCTCCCCGTATCGCTCGGATGATGTTGCGCATACAGAAGTATGATGCACAAATCAAATATGTCCCTGGTAAGGACATACCTGTCGCTGACGCTCTTTCAAGAATCAGCTCCTGTTCTGGTGAAGATGTGCAAGGGCTAGACGTATCTTTGCATGAGGTCCATCTCCATCTTAATGCAAGCCCGTTGAGATTGTCTCAAATACAGGATGAAACCGCCAAGGATACAGCCTTGTCAGCTCTGCGTGAGATCATGCATGGATGGCCTGAAAAGAGGTCCGATTGCCCCGCTTATCTTCATGCTTACTGGAACTATCGCGATGAGCTCACTGTATCCAATGGTTTGATACTGAAGGGGACACGTATTGTCATCCCTAGGTCCTTGCAACCTGACGTCCTTCGACAACTACACTATGCCCATCAAGGTGCTGAGAAATGCAAGCTTAGAGCAAAGGGGTCAGTATTCTGGGCAAACATCAAT
>BLFK01000386.1:3170987-3175987 GCA_014634185.1 Astreopora myriophthalma | reverse complement strand
TAAAACTAAAGATTAAAGAGCGGACCGTTCTCTTCATTGAAAGTGACATGGCAAACAATTCTTTCTGTTGATATGAGTTTATTTGGTTCAACAGACCATCAGAATAGAAGTGTTTTAGAGAAAAGCGTGGAAACTTTTAGTTACGCGGGCTTAATGCTTGCTTATTCCTCATGCTTTATCCGTTACCCGCTACCCAGAAAAATCTTGAAATAAACCAGCGCAATGTGTAAATATCTGATCGATGCTAATTTTTTTGAAAAACAGACCTGTAGAGCGAGTTCACTGAGGACTTTTCCGTTCATTGCCGGTTGTCTGCACAGCGTCATCAAAGAAAAAGCCTCTTTCATTTTATCTTTTGTCCGTGATTTCCTAGTGTCCCAGTGGGAACGTCTTTTGTTTGTTGAAAATAATTATTCAATTTTCCATCCGTTCGAATAGAATAAAATATATAAAAGGATCACTAACATCTAAACCCATTCAGTTGCTTAAAACTACCTTCAACACAACAATGTTGAAACGAGCGAGACATCCGCCAGGCTTTTACACGTCGTTATTTGCTGACACTCGTGATCGTGGCTGCAACTTGAAATACCGACCCAAATCAAAGCCCATTGCTGTGGGTGTTTACGAAGTCGAACGAATAGTCGCCAAACGAATCCAAGGAAGTAAATCCGAGTTCTTCGTTCAATGGAAAGACTACTCTTCGGCAGAGAACACGCGGGAACCGAGCAAACACATACCGGAAGAGCTTATTGCTGCCTTCGAAAGCAGATGTGTCGATCCAGTTCGCACAGATGAATGCAAAGAGAGAGTGGCTCTTCTCTTTTAGAGGGGTCTAAAATCTCCCCTTGGATGTAACAAACGACCATCATGAGGCAAGATGTACTGCGATCGATCTTCCCTGGGTTGCCGTCTTATGGAGGGGCATTCGGGTCAAAAATGCAAATGGATCGTAAACTCCATACCATTGGATCGTACTGCATGTTATTTGATCGTGAGCTTTATGCCATTCGATCGTACTCTATGCCGTTCGATCGTACTCCATGTCATTCGATCGCACACTATAATGTACCGCACCTCAAAGGAAACAGCATTCCATTCGATCGTACAGAGCATTCGGCCGTATTCCACATTCTATCGTAGCTTGTTTCATTTGGTCAATGGTCTAACAAGAAAATTGTAGCCTCGATTTAATACCAGTGTAGGGTACACACAAGTGCCGATACATGAAGTAAATTTCGAGTTTTCCAGCTAACACGTGCAGTTCATTGCATGTACGATATCGATACAGTACATGGTTCGTTGAAATGGAAAATTCTTCTAAAGACAACTGCCTAATCAAACGAACGACAAGTATGTTGAGAACTGTGCTGGAAGACCTGGAAAGTCCTCATTCAGTTTTTCAAGCGAGAGCAACTGAGGGAAAGATTTCCGTACAGGTCCCCACATTAATTATACATGTATATTCCTACTAACCCTCTTCCAAAAAGAACGAGCGTGAATGGAGTTTTGCCAGGGATATGCATGCATAATGAAGTAGGGAAATGTACGGAAATCCTGCCGCAAGTGAGTGACAGGCCTGCATGGACTCCTCGTGTAGTTTTGGTGGTCGCCTCGCACGATAGCCTTACAGTTAGATTTTTTATCTAACAAGCGTATCCTTGAGAGATTTACCTCTTTTGTATGATATTATCGGAGGTTTCAAATAAATAGTTTTCAGCAAAGGCTGATTTTGTATGAGACTCCATTGTTCCATCAGTATCTGTTTTAGATTTTTAACGGCTGGGTGGTACGTAGTTACAAAAGGCAAAATCCTCTCATTAGCCTTTTTCTTTTGTGTGAGAGCCAATGGTCTAGAGGACTTGACCCCTGAAACTGACTTTTCTATGGTCGTTTTGGGGTAACCGCGTGCTCTCAGGCGTTGTTTCAATTTCACAAGGCTCTCCTCAAATGTTGTTTTTGAAGAACTGGTTCTAAGCAATCTCATTGCTTCGCCTTTAATGAAACAGTGCTTTACGCCGGGTGGATGGCATGAGTTGAAGTGTGTCTATTGAAAGGTTTCAGTAGGTTTGTAGTGAGTTTTGATGTCCAGAATGGACTCGTTTTGTGATATTTCTCCTTTGAACACTCTGGCTCCGTCATTGTAGAGTAAGTCATTCGCATAGACATGCCATGTTCTTCTTGTCTTCATTTCACAGTCTTCTCGCTCACACATAACATTTTGCTAATATCAGTTCCCTTAAACCCATATTTAATAAAGTACTCAAGCTGCTCCTTTGAAATTTTAAATTTAGGACGCCCCCTTAAGCCTGTTTTGAGAACTGGGGGTGAATTATTTGCACAGCTAAAGTACTCGTCGCCGTGAAGAACGGCAAGCATTTGCTGGGCCTCTTGTAGGTTTGGCAGAAGGTTTCAGTTTCTTCTAAGTTCCCTCCAAGCCTTAATAACAAGGAACAAAGCCAGTCCACTCTGTACCGTATAAAGTCAATATTGTTATCAATATCTCCAGACTCAAGCTTGTTGACAGCATCACGCAAAATACTTCTCGCATTATTGGTTATTAGTTCGAAGGGGATTGATGTTGGCCTTCCATTTCCCGATCGACTCAACTTCCAAACTGTATGTCATGTACTTGTAATCCTTGTGTCGCTACATCAACATGGCATGGAAGCTATTTTTCTCTTGGTTAACCGCTGACCGAATGTTAACTACGACCGGAAGCTATTTACGATCCAAGGTGGGGTACGCTCGAATGGCATACGGGTACGATCGAATGGCATAGAGGTATGATCGAATGGCATAAAGCTCACAAACAAATAACATGCAGTACCATCCAATGGTATGGAGGTTATGATCCAATTACATTTTTGACCCGAATGCCATAGCGTCAGATACCATCTGATCTCCGTAGCACTCCGTATTTGGTCAGTGACGAAGAACTGCTTACTGCAAGACTTGGCCCTTATCTGAAGAGAATTTTGACAGTGACTGGTGGCGGTTGTCACGTCAAGACTCCAGTGAAGTTGAAACTGCTTCTTGGCAAGTCGCCTGTCTTCTTAGACGTAACTGGCCGAAAGGCATCTTCCCACCCCGTTGAGAAAGTTCAAGTGCAGTTTACCAAGTGTTATTTCACCGGACAAATGCAGTGAGATGCAGGCTGCTGTTCCAACGTTAACAAAACGGCTTCTTTAGAAGCCATCAAACAAAATAAAAGTCAATCACCAACAGTTTGTTTTCAGCTTCTTATCGTCCGCCCGAAAAGAACAGAGAAACCCCTGGTAAATTCAAATTAACGGAGACAGAAAACCAACAAATTTATTCAGTTACACTTTTTAAAATCACTTAGTTTCATCCTTATTTCACATGAAATTCACGTGGACCTCGGATGTTCTGCGACCCTACGGGAAGAACAATTATCTTTTAAGAAAGAAGAAAATCATCAATAATGTCCAAGCGTGCCAGAGCATCCGGTCGGCGGGGGAAAGTTGAGCCGAAAAAAACGGATGCTCTTGCAGTCCACAGTGAGAAAAATGTATAATTCCTGCATCATTTTGCTTATAGACTATAGTCCGTTGAGCGTGACGCGAAAGAAAACTGCGAGAACAATCCTGGCCCCAGGATTTCGAGCAGGCCATTTTTTTCTGGCGGTGTTCTTTCGCGCCGCGCACGATGTACTAAGCCAAGGAGAGAGCACGTGTAGTCTGTTTCACTTAGGCACCGGGAACGAATGCTCTATTGACAATTTTGCCATATTTTGCAGCAAGTAATGAAACTTAAAATAAACGTGAAACAGAAAACCTTCGTCAACAGTAAAAACAAAACAAACATTTACCAGCTCTATCCGGTCTTTGGAGGATTTCTTGCACCGTCGGCTGCTCCGACAAAAAGCGAACTGCTAGGATTACCAATCGGTCCCTGTTAAATGTGGAGAGATAGCATTCTTTGAGTTCCTTTGCTTATATGCCTTGAACTGAAAAATTCAACTTTCAAAATTTTGTTCTCACGTATTACTTAACATCTTGCCAGGTGGTCATTCAGTGGTTTCGTCTGAGAAAGAAACAAATTATTTGAACTGGCCCTGGCTTGAGGTAAAACACAGAATTTGCGCATAGCATTTTACGTCGTTTAACAGCTACCTGTAGAGCTTACATTATCTAAGATCGCTAAATGGCCTTCCAAGTATGTCCCCATTTCCTCGAGGAAATCGTGTCAACGTGTTGACATCTTCATTTAGAAAAAATTCGGTCTCAAAGTTATTATACAGCTATTTCCCGTACTTAAATTTACCCAAAATAGGTCAAGTTGAACACAAAATTGAAAAAGGCTAACAAGATGGTACCGAGTCAAAAATGGTTGTTATTTTATTATGAGAATTTTTTTAAACGCCATATGCAACCCTTTCCATATTTTGTATAGTTAAGCTGTAACAGAGTAAAACGCAGAGGGACCTTCCCCTGTTGCGGTCATTTTTCTTTATTGTCTCATGTCATTTGTTGTCTCGGTCTTTCAAATTTAGGGCCATTGCACCCGTGAATATCCCGGATGTCTCACATAATTCTGCGCGATGCTGGTCTACTAGCAACTGCCATACCTCTTCGGTGAACAAAAATGAAAAGAAATCTAGGCAAGATTCAAGGTTTTCACTGTCAACATTTATTCCAACCGGTTCTCGAAAGTCTACATCATCCCTGCATTTAATCTCTTCAGACCAGTCTTCATCGTCCGCATCATCACCCATTTCCTCGTCTGTGCCCTCGTCAGTTGTCAGTTCATCTGAATCTTCTTGGCTAGGCTAGGTCCCGAGTCATCCGAGTGAAACTCGTCTTAAGAGACACGGTGCTCCGTAATATGTGCTAAAGGCAATTCGTCTTCATCAACGAACTGAATATTTACACCACTTCGACCGTTTCTAGGGACAAAATCTAATGAAGAAGCATTTCGAGCCGCCGCCATTTTGTACACGCTGTGCTAATAAAAAACCCTCGATAATTTCGTAAAAA
>BLFK01000386.1:3148487-3150987 GCA_014634185.1 Astreopora myriophthalma | reverse complement strand
CCCATATTTAAGCGGTAGCCCCACATAAGTAGGTGGGAACTCCGTATTGTCGTAAGCGGTAGCCCCACGTAAGTAGGTGGGAACCCCATTTTAAAATATTGTAAGCTTTTTAAGCGGTAGCCCCATGTAAGTAGGTTGGAACCCCGTATTTAAGCGGTAGCCCCATGTAAGTAGGTGGGAATTCCGTTTTAAAAGATTTTGTCGCAAGCGGTAGCCCCACGCAAGTAGGTGGGAACCCAGTTTTTAAGATATTGTTGTAAGCGTTTTTTAAGCGGTAGCCCCACGTAAGTAGGCGGGAACCCCGTATTTAAGATATTGTTGTAAGCGGTAGCCCCACGTAAGTAGGTGGGAACCCCGTATTTAAGATATTGTTATAAGCGGTAGCCCCACGTAAGTAGGTGGGAACTCCGTATTTAAAGATATTGTTGGAAGCGTTTTAAGCGGTAGCACCACGTAAGTAGGTGGGAACCCCGTATTTAAGATATTGTAAGCGGTAGCCCCACGTAAGTAGGTGGGAACCCCGTATTTAAGATATTGTTATAAGTCACATATTTTTCATATTTTTGTTTATCCTTTCTGTTCCTCTCTCATGATGAGACAACCTCTTACTCTCAACATTCAGTGTGGGAGGAAACTCTCTGATAAGTCTAATTCTGATATAATGACGGAGGTGATTCGGCAGCTAGGTGATTCCATTGTTGCTGTTCAGGTCTGTCTGGACAAGTGCCACAGGTGTGGCCTTTCTGGTCACTTTGCCCGTAATTGCCCCATGCCATGGGGGCAGGGCCCCCCTGCTGCCCCATCTGGTATGGCCTCTTCCAGTGTTGGCTTACGATTATGATTTATTTCATATATACCTCACAGAAATTCTAAGAGTTACCTTTCGGTCTGAGCAAACTTTCCGTGCTGCTAAATCGTTGGAGGGAGTATACCTCTTTGGCCTATGGTGCCGTATTTTGGGTGGGGGTCCCCCCGCCACGGTTGTTCATATTTTTGACTTTCCTTTTGAGGAGGATGACTTTCACATTGAAGTTGCCCTTTCTCCTTTTGGCAATGTCAAAAAGGTTAGCATGCAGAAGTACTTTGGTAGTCAGGTGTTTACTGGTACTCGTTTGGTTACGATGGTCGTAGCTGATTCTGTACCCAAGTTTCTTAAGATTGGTGACTATCAGTGCCGTTCATGGTATAGGGGCCAACCCCTGGTATGTAACCTTTGTGCCATCTATGGCCATGATCCTAACAAGGACAAGTGCTGCAGGTGTGGCCTTTCTGGTCACTTTACCTGTAATTGCCCCACGCCATGGGGGCAGGGCCCCCCTGCTGCCCCATCTGGTATGGCCTCTTCCAGTGTTGGCTTACGAGACTTCCCCCCGCTTGCTTCGGCTGTACCTCCTCCTTCTCAGCAGCCCCCTCGTCCCCCTGACTCTGGGGATCCTGCTGGTAACTGTGTTGCTGCTGAGTCTGGTGCTTCTGCTAATGTTTCTGGAGTTGATACTGCCAGCAGCGGCTCTCCCCCCGGGGTTAGTCCCCTGCCTGGTGTGTCTGTTTCCTCTGCTGACGTTTCTGATGGCAATGCTGATGTTGACTCCCTTGCTGGAGTTAGTCTTCCGCTCATTTCTGTTTCTTCTGAAGTTATTGAGGACTCCCTTGATGGGGATAATCCTCTTTCTGCCATGGTTTCCCCAGAATTGGACTGGGTGGTGGAGCGTCTCACTGATTCTAGCTCCTGTGACGATTCGGATGATGAGGGCCTCCCCTCTTCTCGCAAGCGCAACCTCAGCTCTGATAGTGAGGACTGTGCCCCTGTTGTTTCATCTAAAGCTGGTAGGGTTTCCGGTGGCGACCACAGGTACCCCAAGCTACTTTGACAACCGTCAACATGACATTGCATAACATTATTATAAGAGTTTGTATGGGAATATAACGATCGAACAGAATACTTCAAAATAAAGGAAACGGAGAATTAAATCTACTTACCGTTTCTTGTTGTGAGTACAACTTGTGCTTCTATGGCGTTTGGAGGCATTTCAGAGCGATTTTAGCGAGTTTTAGCTTCTCTGTATTCCTCTCCATATATAATTCCTCAAGGTAGGGCACTCGAGTCACGGAACCCAGCAGATCGCCCGAAGGAATCCAGCCATAAATTCGCCCCAAAGGTTCCGATCGCCTCATGATTCCGCCTAGAGCAGCGCTGATAGATGCTCTAACCATTGCCTCTCTTCTTGGGATTAAAACGCCCGCCAAAAAGAAATTTTAGCGTGTAGATCTCGCAAGGCTTTACCATCGATAGCCGTCGAAAGATGCGTTGACCGTGTGTTGCGTGCACCGACCGTTTGAAATCTAGCTTAGCGACCCAGCCTTTGCGCTCAAATTACCTGCGAACCCAGTGGGAGAAGGGAAAAAATCCACCGCAACGGTAATACCCACCCAGGGGACCGTACCACTAGTACTTTGTCACCATTGTCTCTCATTCACCAATCAGAGTACAGCGTTCGAGTCT
>BLFK01000386.1:3136062-3143584 GCA_014634185.1 Astreopora myriophthalma | reverse complement strand
AGACTCGAACGCTGTACTCTGATTGGTGAATGAGAGACAATGGTGACAAAGTACTAGTGGTACGGTCCCCTGGGTGGGTATTACCGTTGCGGTGGATTTTTTCCCTTCTCCCACTGGGTTCGCAGGTAATTTGAGCGCAAAGGCTGGGTCGCTAAGCTAGATTTCAAACGGTCGGTGCACGCAACACACGGTCAACGCATCTTTCGACGGCTATCGATGGTAAAGCCTTGCGAGATCTACACGCTAAAATTTCTTTTTGGCGGGCGTTTTAATCCCAAGAAGAGAGGCAATGGTTAGAGCATCTATCAGCGCTGCTCTAGGCGGAATCATGAGGCGATCGGAACCTTTGGGGCGAATTTATGGCTGGATTCCTTCGGGCGATCTGCTGGGTTCCGTGACTCGAGTGCCCTACCTTGAGGAATTATATATGGAGAGGAATACAGAGAAGCTAAAACTCGCTAAAATCGCTCTGAAATGCCTCCAAACGCCATAGAAGCACAAGTTGTACTCACAACAAGAAACGGTAAGTAGATTTAATTCTCCGTTTCCTTTATTTTGAAGTATTCTGTTCGATCGTTATATTCCCATACAAACTCTTATAATAATGTTATGCAATGTCATGTTGACGGTTGTCAAAGTAGCTTGGGGTACCTGTGTGGCGACGCCTTATCAGAAACACCTGCGGTTGATGTTTCTGTTTTGGCCCCTGTGCCTCCTTCTGTGGAGGTCAGTGCACTTTCTGTTGTTGTGCCTCCGCTCACGGCTCCCGACTTGGGTGATGACACCTCATCGGAGCCGCCGGTTGTTGCTTCTGTTTTAACCTCTGTGCCTCCTGCTGTGGTGGCCAGTGCGCTTTCCGTTGTTGTACCTCCTATTGAGGTTGTTTCTGAGTTTGAGTCCGGTGCTCCTCCTCTTTCGCCTCCTCCTGAGGCCTTTGGGGAATTTTTGGCGCCGGCCTCTCCTTCCGCTGTCTCTGCTAGCTCCTCTTTCTTTGAGGACGCACAGAGGCCTGACGTTTCCCCTTCTCTTCTGTATTTTTTTTTCCTCTTTCATGGCCCGTTTTCTCTCCCTTAATGTTAATGGTCTTCGTGACCCGAATAAGCGTATGTCTTTCCTTCAGTGGTTGTCTCGTTGTTCTCTTGACTTTGTGTGTCTTCAGGAGACCCATGTTGTGTCTGTTTCTGAGTGCTCCTCTTGGTTTTCCTCGTTTGGTTTTTCTGTTTTGTGCTGTCCTGGTACTTGTCATTCTTGTGGCACCGTCCTTTTGTATTGTAACTCTTATTCCTTGCGTGGCTCCTTTTCTGATTCTTCTGGTCGTTTTGTGCGTGGTGACTTTGACTTTCATGGTGTCTCCTTTCGTGTTGTTTCTCTTTATGCACCTAATCGTGATCCTGATCGTTCCACCTTTTTTCATTTTGTTTCTGATCAAGTGGACCCGGCGGTCATTTGTGGCGACTTTAATGCGGTCTTTGACCGGTCTTGGGATCGTCGTGGTCCGGACTCCTCTGTTTTCGGCCGGGATTCATCTCGTTCTCTGTGTGCCCTTTTTGATGATTGTTGTGTTATCGATATTTGGCGGTATCTCCACCCTAGTACGTCTGCTTTTACTTCAACGCGGCCCAATGGGGTCTTCTCCTCCAGGATTGACCTTGTTGGCTGTCCCATTCCCTGACTCCACCATGTGTCCTCTTGTTCTATACTCCCGTGCCCCAACTCTGACCATTCCGGGGTACTTTTTGTTTGTGCTATTCCTGTGCCCTTACCTCGCGGTTCTGGGCCGTGGAAGCTTAATATTTCCATACTTCGTGATATTGAGTTTGTTACCCTTATTGAGCGCTTCTGGCAGTCTTGGAAGCTCCATAAGCCCTCGTCCAACCTTTTGGCTTGGTGGGATAGGGGCAAGGATCACATCAAGGGTATTTGCCAGCGCTATTGTTCACGTCGTTCATCATCTCGTAAGGCTTCCTCTGCTCTTCTTGAGGCCCTTGCCAGCCATCTTAAGTCTCTTATTGATGCTGGTAAGGTCTCTTTCCTTGATGTGTATGAGAGGGTTCTTGCCAGGATCGCCGAACTTGATAAATCTGAGGCTGAGGCTGAGGCTGAGGGTGCTCGTGTCCGTTCGAGAGTCCGCTGGGCCGAGGAGGGCGAGGACTCTACCCGTTTTTTTCTCCGCCTTGAGAAGCAGCGTGGCGCCAAAGACTGGACATCTGCTATGCGCCTTCCCAATGCCTCCCTTGCCACTGACATTACATCCATCTGTTCATCCTGGGTTGATTTTTACTCGGATTTGTTTTCTGCATGTCCTGTTGATATGCCTGTCCAGGATGATCTTTTGTCCAAGCTGTCTTCTCGCCTTTCTGCTGTCGAAAGTGGCCAGTGTGATGGTCTTTTTTTCTCTGACTGAAGTCTCCCTTGCTTTGGAGGGGATGGCTGACTCGAAAGCTCCTGGGTCTGATGGCCTCCCTAAAGAGTTCTACCGCGCTTTTTGGCACATCCTTGGCCCCGATCTTGTGGACGTTTTTAATGACGCCTTTTTGTCTGGTTCCCTGTCTGCTTCTCAGAGGACTGCCCTTATTACCCTCATCTTTAAGAAGGGTGATCGCTTGGAACATAAAAATTGGAGGCCGATCAGCCTTCTTAACTGTGATTATAAGTTGTGTGCTAGGGTTTTGGCTGGTCGTCTCCTTCGGGTCCTTCATTCTGTCATCGGCCCCGACCAAACCTGTGGCATCCGTGGGCACTTCATTGGGGATTCAGTTTCCTTTCTGAGAGATTTGGTTGATTATACATCTGAAACCAATACCCCAGCTGCCATCCTGTCCCTTGACCAGGAGAAGGCCTTTGATAGGGTGGACTGGGCCTTTCTTTTTCGTGTTCTTGCGAAGTTTGGTTTTGGCGCATCTTTCATTTCCTGGGTTAAGCTGCTCTATAGCAATGTCAAAAGTGCTGTCCTTATTAATGGCTACCAGTCGGACTTTTTCTGGCCTTTGAGAGGTGTTCAGCAGGGCTGCCCCCTTTCTCATTTGCTCTATGTTATTTCCATTGAAGTCTTGGCTGTTGCTCTACGCTCTCAGCCTGCCATTATTGGTCTGCAACCTCCTGGCCTTCCTTCGTCTTTGCCTGTGGTCTCTCTTTATGCAGACGACACTTCTGTCATTGTTTGTTTCGACCCTGCCATTCATGCTGTTTTTTCCGTGTACAACCTTTTTGAAAAAGGCTCTGGTTCAAAGCTTAACCTCTCCAAGTGTGAGGGCCTGGTTCTTGGTCGTTGGCGTTTTCGCCCTGTGCTTCCCCCAGTTGGTATTTCTTGGTCTCTTACGAAGATTAAGGTTTTGGGGGTTTACATTGGCCTTGGAGACTTATCTGAACATAATTGGCGTCCTCGCCTTGATGCTGTGTCCCGTTGTGTTGACTCTTGGCGCTCCCGGGCTCTTTCCTTCACTGGTAGGGCTTTGGTCGTTAATGCTCTTGCGCTTTCCCGTATATGGTATGTACCATCCCTCGTGCACATGCCAGAATGGGCCCGTTCTGAACTTCGTCGTGCTGTCTTTAACTTTGTCTGGACAGGCAAGCGTGAGCTCGTTGCGCGTCGAGTGATGTATCTTTCCAAGGACCATGGTGGTTTTTCCGTTGTCTCCATTGATTTTAAGATTTCGGCGCTTCTGATCCAATGGGTTCGGAGGCTTTCTGTTTGTCCCAATGGCTGGGTCTTCCTTCTGACCTATTGGCTCCTCGATCGGTATGGTGTCTTGCCTTTTGACTTCTTTGCGAATCCGTCTGCTTTCCCTCGTGCTTCTTTTCCTCCCTTTTATGCTGATCTGTTCAGCTACTGGATTTCCGTTGGGGGCTCCGCCTCCTCTTCTGATCTTGTTTTTGGTTCTTCTGTCGGTGGCCCTTTCCCTGTTTCCTCCGCCTCATGCAAGTCCACTTACCTTGTCCTCCTCCAGCTTAACCCTGTGCAGCCTCACTGTGTTTACAAGTTTCGGCCTTCCTTCGTGTCTCTTGACTGGCCGGCTACTTGGCGTTCACTGTTTTTTTCTCCTTTGGATCGTCAAGTGTGCGATCTCAATTGGAAGATCGCGCATGGGGTGTTGTACACCGCTGAACGTTTGTCCTCTTTTGGTCTGTCTGTTCCCCTGCCTTGCTTCTGCGGATACCATACCGAGTCCCTTGAGCACCTCTTTTTTTCTTGTCCGCTGGTCCAGAGTGGGTACGCCTGGGTCCAGGGCAAGCTTTTCCTGGCTGCCCCTCTGGCGCCGTCGATCGATGTGCGGCATGCTCTGTTTGGCGGATGATCTGTGCTGTGTTCCTCGTGTCTTTTCCTATCTTCTTAATGCTTGTAAATACTTGGTTTGGGTCCAGCGTAATAATTTTCGTTTCCGTTCCGAGCCACCCAGTGCTATTGGCCTTTTAGCTTCTGTTAAGGCCTGCCTTCGTTTTTATCTCCCGCTTTTTTTCAAGCGTTTTCACTCTCCTCGTCGTCAAAGGTACTTTCTTCGTCAATGGGCTGGTAATGGTGTCTGGTCGTTTGTCTCATTCGTCTTTTATTTGTTCCGTTTAATTTTTTCTTCTTTTTTCATCCTTTTCTTTTCACCTTGCATTGTTTTTACTCCTGCGGGTGAGGCGGGGTTCGACTCCCCGGCGAAGTTGGTGGGCCGGCCCCGTTTAGGGGGTGCCCCCTCTCCCTGGCAGTATTTTAATCTGTTTTTTCTACGCCTGTTTTAAAGACTGCCATGGCATTGCACCTTGCCTGGTGGACCGCCTCAATACAAAAAAAACTTACCTGACGCTTGATTGGTTTATTGAGCCTCAGATAGTGTCTCTTGGCACTCCAGGTTAGTGTGAAGTTTTTCCTTCATCCCTGTGGTAAGAAGACCAAGTACCGGGAAGCTTTCAAGTTGGGATTTCGGTAAGGCCTTCTTCTCTTTCTGGTGACCCTTCTGCGGACTCATGCTTGGCTTCTTTGCAAGCTATAACCCAGAGTAAACCAGTCTTTTATCTATTGTACTTGTGACTCCTTTTTTTTTTCCAGCCGCCATTTTGTCACCCATCTGTTTCTTGGACCCTCGTGGACTTCCTTGACTTCTTGGGTGATTTTCTGGTGTCTGGGCCTTTTAGCCTTTTTGGCTTTTTGCCACTTTTTCCGTGCTCATTATGTCGCACTTTTTTGCGAGAACTGTGATTTTAGATATGTCCAGTTTTTTGGACGATGTTAGAGTGGATGAAATTGCGTCAAAGATTGTTGGCTGTTTTGGTGATGGTGAAGTTGTTTCGATTCAGTTTTTGCCTACTAAGTTTGTGCGTGTTACGTTTTTGTCTGAAGCATTCTGAGTAATCCGTCTTTAATTGATGATGTTGACTGTCCTGTCCGGGGGGGACCCCACCCAGAGAATGTTTTGATTTTTCACTGCCCTTACGAGGCAAGCGTTGATGATTTGAAGACCGTTCTCTCCAGTTATGGGGTAGTTCATGAGGTGCGTCATCCTGCCTGGGTCCACCTCAATGGCATCATGGATGGTAGCCATATTGTCCGCATGACACGGTCTGGGCCTATCCCACGTACCATCCATGTCAATGGCCTGCAATGCAAGGCCTGGTACCGTGGTATGCCTGTGACCTGTGATCTCTGTGAGGGTTCTCACAAAGCCCAGGACTGCCCTTTCAAGGTGAAATGTATGTGCTGTCGTCAGCCTGGTCATATTCAGTTGTTCTGCCCCAATCCCCCCAATGCGTGGGGTACCGCCGCTGGTAACCCCACTCCTGCAGAGGCACTTGCCAATGCACCACTGGCTACTGCTGTTCCGCCAGCTTCGGCTGCTGCTGCTCCACTTGCTCCTGGTGCTACTGCCTCATCTGTTTCTGTTGCCGCTGTTCTTACTGAACCGTCCACTTCCTCTGCTCCTGTCACTCCAGTTTCTCCTCCTTTTCCTGTCCCCTATAGCGACTCTTCTGATGGTATTGAGCTTTTTGACACTGGCGTCGAATCTGAATCCATGGACTCTCAGTCCCAGTCTATCCTGCTTAGCCAGCCCTCTTCTGAGGATTGAATAGACTCTTTCTCAACCACGGCGTCGAAGCAAGTTGACTCTGATTCTGTGTTGTGGAGCGACCTGGGTTCCAACGCTAGCTGTCAATGCAATTGACAGCCAGATTGATGATGTGTTCAGCACTTCTGATAGTATGGATTTTTGTGTTGGTAATGGTGTAAATAATGGTATTGAAACAAACAAGGGTATTGATGGTATTAGTAATGAAACAAACAAAGATACTGATAACGGTAGTATTAATGAAACAAGCAAAGATACTGGTAGTGGTAATGTAGTATGTATTGGTAATGAAACAAACAAAGAGTATAATAATGGTAATGTAGTATGTGAAAGTATTGATAATGGTATAAGCAAAGATACTGAAAATGGTAATGGCATTGAAAGTACTAGTAATGAAAACAATGTTGTTGATAATGGAAGAAACAAATGTAGTGGTAATGCAAACAACAGTAAAGGTGCTTCTGACTTAAATAATTAAATAATAGTCAGCTTAAACAAAAGTCAAGGTCTCTTTCTAAGGCCCCCTCTGGTGTTCCTACGGAGCCCTATCCTACTCATGGGGGCCGTAGTCACGTTGTTGGTAGTGTTGCTGATGCTGGCTTGGCTGCTTGTCAGAAATCCCCTGCTCGTCGGAAGTGATGGCTCTTTTCCTTGTCCCCCTTATCATGGCTCTTTCCGTCTACTCGGTTAATATTCATGGCATGAGGGATGAGAATAAGAGGCTTGCCTTTTTCCAATGGCTGTCTCACCTTTCTCCCACGGTAGTTTGTCTGCAGGAGACTCATGCTGTCTCTTCGTCTAAACTGTCCTCCTGGGTTTCACGTTTTGGTTATTTGTGTGCTGGTTCTTTCGGTTCAAATCATTCTCGTGGTGTGGCTGTCCTCTACCGTTCTGTTTTGACTTGTCATGATGTCTTGTGTGAGTTTGACGGTCGGTTTGTTTTGGTTGAGTTTTAGTGAGTCTGTCTTTCGTGTTGCCTGTATCTATGCACCTAATCGTAACGCAGACCGCGATGAGTTTTTTGCTCGATGTGTCGATCATATCAACCCGTCCGTCCCTACTCTGGTCTGTGGTGATTTCAATACTGTTTTAGACCGTTCTATGGATCGTTGTGGTTCTTGTCCTTTTGGTACTTCTCGGGAAAGTTCTTCTGTGTTGCGTGCTCTCTTCCTTGACTGTTGATGTTTCCTTGTCGTTGATGTTTGGCGTTTAAGGCATCCTTTCGATTCTTGTTTTTCGTGGTTCAGGCGTGATGGGGCCTCAGCCTTCCGTATCGACCTTATTGGTTGCCCTTTGTGTCTTCTGCAGACATTCTACCATGCCCATATTCTGATCATTCTGTGCTGTCCTGCTCTCTTCCTTCTGTTGTGCCTCCAGGCCCTGGGCTTTGGAAGCTCAATGTTTCCATATTGGAGGAGGATGAATATGTTCAGCTTGTTTCGGATTTTTGGCATGCTTGGCGGCTGCGCCGTCAG
>BLFK01000386.1:3109272-3120136 GCA_014634185.1 Astreopora myriophthalma | reverse complement strand
TACCAAGCCACTCCCTTGCATCACCAGCTGAAGTTCCCGGCAGAACTGTTAACTAATAGGAAATTTAGAACCAGATTACCCTTGTGTCAAAGGGCCCTTCTCAACAGTGCTGATCATGAGGCCGTGAAAACCAAGTTCATAACCCGTCAAGAGAAACAAGCTCATTATTACAACCAGAATTCTGGACCATCGAAAAAGCCACTTGAAACTGACCAACCTATCCGCATGTACGATCACCACTCACAGATCTGGGAGGCCAGTGTCATTATAAAGCCAGCCAAACAGCCAAGGTCTTATGTCATCAGATCCAGCACTACAGGTGCCACCTATCGAAGAAAACGGTCCCAACTGAAACCAGATACAACTGCAGTAAGTGACTCACAACGCAAACAGATGGAAACCCCGGTGTACCAAGGTCAGCAAGCAACTAGCCCTTCCCCTATTGGCCTCACGCAGACGTCACTGAAGGACAGTATGGCAGACGATACAGCGTCACCGATCAATGTTCCCGAAAAGACCTCAGGCAGGGCTAGGGGATATGTGACCAGATCTGGGAGAACTGTGACACCCACACAAAGGCTAGACTTATAAGAATAAGGACACAGAGAAATAGGAGTATTAGAATAGGTGCATCGAGTAATGTCCCTCTTGACCAGTATTGTAATGTTCTTAGGATAGAATACGTTCCATTTTTGTTGTAGTTATTATTGTAAAATTTAAAGGAAGGGAGATGTCATATTACGTCATTCCACGTGCTCCCATCGAACCTCGGGAGCTTAAAGTAGGACTTGGAGCATCGGCCATATTGCCCGCTCATGTTGTTATGTAGTACCCGTTGCGTTGCTAAATAAAGAACTTAGAAGGCAATATTGTGACAAAAAGAGTTTTCTGTTATATCTTAAATATTTGCAAATTTTTTCTCTGGCTGGCCCGAAACGATTTTCGTTTTTGTAATATTTGTCCTAGTGCCATCGATGTGTTAGCAAACGTTCATGCTCGTGTTGGTTTTCACCTTCCGATTTTCTTCAAACGTTTCTGTTCTCCTCGTCGCCGTCGTTTTTTCATTGGTCAGTGGGGTGCCTGTAATGTCGTCACCTCGTTAGTTAACAATGATCTGCTCGTTCCCATATAATTCCTTCGTTTTTTGCTTCACTTGTTCGGCCTTTCGTCTGTCTTTCCCATTGTTGAATTTTTCGTTCGTCGTCCATTACCATTTCTTCTTCGTCATCCATCGTTTGTTTGTATTGTTTTTTGTCGTCTGTGCTGTGATGTTATTTGTAAGGGAGGTGGGGTTCACTGCCCTGGTGATTTTGACGTCCATGTAGCACCCTTCCTGAGGCCCGTTAATTAATGACGTGTGTGTTGAATGGGGTGGCTCAGCATTGCACCCAGCTGTGTCCACCTGCCTTGAAACAAAAAAAAAACAGCTGACCCGGGAGGTACTGTGATCAAGGAGGCAGTCTCCTCAAGGTGAGGCCCTCTCATTGCTCTTCGATTGGGTTGACCCTTGCGATTACCCCCAATGTGGGTAACTCGAGCATATAATTTCTGGTAGTGGGGACCTGCGTTCGCGCTAGTCCCCGATATGGGCGTCTTGGTCGTGGTCGCAACTGGTCTCGCAAGTTGTTCATTCGTTCCTTGCTTGGTTGATTGAGCAAGCTGCGTGACCTCACAACACGAGCCTGCGCCAGAGAGAGAGAGAGAGACTTGTCTTTTTGTGTGTTGGTTCTTGCAGTTGAGATGAGCAATGGATCGAGCAGTGCAGCAGTTCAGAGTGTGAAAGGTAGGTTTTGAACGGCTTTGTTAGTCACGGATTTATGTGGATGGAATTTGAGCACTGCTGTACGTACGTACAACTCACTTTGTTTGTTGTTTTCTTGCAGAAAGTGGTTGAATCTTCCTGCGAATGGCCGTGTGTGAATGAATAAAAACCAACAATGAGAGACAGATCGATGGATGACCAAAACCAGCACGTTGGCAGCGAGAAAAATAGGCCACAAACAAACACTTCCCTTGGAAGGGTAAGTCAATTTCTGGGCTAGTTTTTGAATGAGTGACTTGTACTTTCATCGAACAATTTGTAGCTAGTGTGCTGTTATTTATGACCATTGATATTTGATAGGCCGGTAGCCGTTCAAACACGGCCGGCTCGTTATGTTTGGAAGTATTTTTGTCCGTTGCTGATTTGCTTCGTTTTCCGTTGTTTGCATCTATTCCGACGTTTTTGGCCTTGGGAATGTGCCGTTTGTGCGTGCAAGGTGATGAATTTGTTGTCAGTGGATTGTCTCTCTTGTAAGTCGCCATTTATTTGTTTCTGCGAACAATTTGATGTCATCAGCGTCAATTTGATGTCACAGACAAGATTTTCAACATTCCCACGCACTCGCATTGGAAGATTCTTTGAGCTCTTTCGGCTGTATTATTCAACTGGATCTCAATGGTAGCCAGTTCACCTTGCACTCACATAGCCTAGTTGAAGAATTTCTCTACTAAATGCAGAGATTGCAGTATTTCGGTGGCAAACGGAGTTCGTATACAGCTCAAAAGTGAAGCCTACAACACGGGGTATTCCCAGGCGGTCACCTATCCAAGTACTTACCCCGCCCGACAGGGCTTAACTTCAGTGATCGGACGAGAACTGGGGTTTTCCCTGTGGTATGGTCATAGACAAAGGAAAGGTGCAAACTTTGGCATTTTTATAATGAGGAGGTGTGAGGGAGGCATGCACGTGAAAATGCTATCATGCCATGACATAAAATCGCGAAATGGCCGTCACAGGCTGAAAACTGCAGTCAAATCTAAAAGGGACGGGGGTGTAAAAAGAGTTTTGTCGAGCCTCGTTGTGGCGGCGTTGTCATTTGAGCCGTGGTATTTTCTTGTTGGAATGATCAGCGGCTTGCTCTGGTGCCATTTGTATCATTTTTTTTCCCTCTTCTTATGATTTGTCTTAGGAAAACGGTGGAGTTTTCAGTGAGTGTTTTCCAAAGCTGGCTCGCCTTGGTGCAGTGTTTTCGCTCAACGGGCTACCTGAGGGGGGGAGAAGAAGGAAGGCTCGGGACGGGACACTAATCCGACCACCATATCTCGCGGGCAGCAGAGAGGGACGACCCTGTTTGCTTATCAGCCTTTTGGCTAAGACTTGTGGGCTAACCCAGGGTGAAGCTCTATCGGTTGAATTACTGATCGCCTCTGTTTCGCCTTTCACACGTCTTTTCCGCTGCCTAGGCCCTGCTGGCCTTGCAGTGCAATGGCTGAAATGTCCGTTGATCCCCAGCGTAGCTGGGCTGACCGTGCTGATCCTGAGTCTATGGAAGTGTCTGATCCGCCTTCTTATGCCCAAATGGCTGGGCATTCCCATAACATTGCTCCTTCGAGGTCAGATGTACAAGTTGACAATGAAGCTTTGTTCCAACACACTTTTCTCGCCTTTTTGATTCAGAGAAAGACGATTTCCATCCGTTTAATGTACTACCTGGACGTACGCGTACAGCCCATTTCAGAGTAGATAAAGATGTTACCCTGTCGACAATTTTTGCAGATTTTATAGAGTGCGGGATATGCCCTGCTGGTGTCCGCTGCCTTCAACACTCTACAAGTGGTTTCGTTTCCGTTTCCTTCTCTACTGATGAGTACCATGATATGTTTTTATGAAAGTCTTCTTTCATTCCGCGTGCACGTGACTCTTCGTCTTTTATCTTTGTGGTAGTTTATGATGCCCCTTTTGAGTTGCCCGACGACGCTTTAAAACACCGTCTGCGTCCCTATGGTACGGTCATCAGTATACGCCGATGTGGCTTACAAGGCTACGAAGGAATCCAGAATGGTACCCGTGTACTGAAAATGGAGCTAACGGAAGCTACTCCTTCCTTTATGCCTTTTGGTCGGAGACTAGTGCGTATCAAACACGATGGCCAGACTTCTCCTACCTGCCGTAAATGCAACATGCCGAACCACGTCGTGCAAAATTGCCCTAACCTCATTTGCTTCAACTGTGACCAGCTGGGTCATACTGCACGGGATTGCACCGAGAAATACAAATGCTCTATATGTAAAGAAGAAGACCATTTTGCTGTCGATTGTCCTTGTTCCTTGTGGCGGCGCCCTTCCTTGCCTAAGGATCCCCAGTCACAACCTGCTCAGCATTCTTCTCATGTTTCGTCTCCTCAAGCTTCCCAACAACCTTCTCAATTTTCACAACAACCTTCTGAGCAACCTTCGCAACAGTCTCTTTCTCAGCAATCTTCCCAGCAATCTTCTCAACCTTCATGTTTTTGTTCCCCCGCTGCGGGCAAACAAGCTGGTGTTCTCGTTCTATTTGGCACTTCCTTTCAAGGTAAAGTGTCACATTGGAAACGTGATACGTCGGGAAGGATTATTAGCCTCTTAATTACTATCAATGATTTTAAGTTTAATGTTATTAATATTTATGCTCCTACGAAACTGACTGATAGGAAAGTGTTTTTTGAAAGCTTACATGAGTTTTTCTTACCCTCTGATGCCTTGATTATTGCAGGAGATTTTAATTGTTACGATAACCAGCTTCATAAGTTCGGCGGGAATTTTGTCCCGGCTAAATACCTCACTGATTTTTGTTCCGCCTTTCACCTTACCGATGCTTGGCGTTCTTTTCATCCTGGGTTGTGCCAATGTACATGGTTCAACTCGGATTTGTCTATTGGTTTGCGTCTTGATAAGGTTTTTGTTTCCCATCCATTTATGTCCTCAGTCCTATCTTGCGAAATTTCCAGTTTTTGCCTTTCCGATCACGACTTTGTTTACCTTTCTGACCAGCCCCCTGGGAATCTGCCCCGGGGACCTGGCTTATGGAAATTTAATAACTCACTCCTGTCGGATAATGTTTTCTCTGAATACATTACCGACCGCATTAACGACCTTGTAAGCATTTCTGAACAATTTCCTTCAGTCAAGTTATGGTGGGATTTTTTTAAATCCTCCATTAAAAATGACATTATTCTCTACTCGAAGGAAAAGCATAGAGAACTCTCAAACGAGCGTGTTCTGCTATTATTGCTCTTAAGTCCCTACTTACATCTAGTGACGTTTCTGTCTGAAACTTCTGTCTGAAATTCTTGAACTCGAGGATAGGTTGAAGTCGCTTACTCTCAAGGAACTTGAGGGTTCTAAAATTTGCTCCAGGGTCCTGTGGCTTGAAGAGGGAGAGAGACCCACGCGTTACTTCTTCAAGCTTGAGCAAGAGCGCTTTGAAAATAATACTTTGTCTTGTGTCTTGACTCCTGACAATGAGGAAGTTACGTCACACGAGGACGTGCAATGGGTGCATGTGCAATTTTTTACAACACTCTTTACTGAAGAACCTTTTGATCCGCTTTGTAAACAACGTTGTTTAAATTGCATCGAAAAGTCTCTCTCTCCTTCTCAGTTCGACTCGTGCGATGGTTCTCTTACAATGGAAGAACTGACTAATTCTCTTAAGAGCCTTAACCTATGAAGGTCTCCGGGATCGGACGGTTTAACCGTTGAATTCTACCTTCATTTTTGGGAGATTTTGGGCCCCCTGTTGCGTTTAGTAGCTGAACAGTGTTTCCACGACGGTGACCTTTGCGAGTCTATGAAGGGTAGTGTCACCCGTCTTATTTATAAAAAACGTGGTGACATCAAACGCCTCAAGAATTGGAGGCCAATTTCTCTGCTGAATGTCGATTACAAAATTATTTCCAAAGCTGTTACATCTCGTCTTGCCAATGTTCTCGAACACATCGTCCACCTGGACCAGACCTGTTCTGTGCCCGGGAGGAGCATTTTTTCTAATGTTGTTCCTCTACGCGATATTTTTGACTACATTCAGCAGACCGATGAGCCTGCTATTCTGGTTAGTCTTGACCAGGAAAAGGCTTTCAATCGTGTTAACAGATCTTTTCTCCTTGAGCTTTTGGCAGTTTATGATTTCGGTTCTGATTTTTGCCAGTGGATGTCGGTCTTTTACGAAGGCGCCTTTATGCAAATCATCTTGAATGGTTTTCTAGCTGATAAGATCCCTCTTGAACGGGGTGTTCGGCAGGGGGACCCTTTATCTCCCTTGCTTCATGTTCTTTGCGTCGAGGTTCTCGCCTCATTAATTCGTCTCTCGCCAGAGATTGAGAGATTTCTCTTGCCCGGGGCAGGGGGGCAACAGGTATGCGTTCGCCTATATGCCAACGATACAACTACTATTCTTAAGGGGCTTTGGTCCTTGGATTTTTTGTTTTCTTGTGTGAATGTGTACGAAAAAGGTTCTGGGGCGAAGCTGAATGTTTCCAAAACTGAGGCGATGTGGCTGGGAGCCTGGAGGTCGCGTGTTGACGAACCTCTAGGTCTCTCATGGGTCAAAAAGATGACAATTCTCGGGGTTGTTTTTGGTGTCCTTCGTGTCAAGGAAGATAATTGGCAGCCTAAATTAAACAAGCTTGAGAAATCTCTCAATCTCTGGAAGTCCAGATCCCTTTCCTTCTTGGGTAAGGCTCTAGTTGTTAACACTCTCGGGTTAAGTAAACTGGTTTACCTGGCCAGGGTTCTAGCCCTGCCTGCCTGGGTCCTTGCTCGCATTAATTCACTTATCTGGCCTTTTCTTTGGGGTTCCAAGATGGAAACTGTGGCCCGTAGTACTTGCTTTCTTAGTGTTAAGAATGGAGGCCTTAATCTGATCAATTTAAGGTTGAAAGGCCAGGCCTTAAGATTGGCGGGGTTGGCTTCTACATTGAGAGATTCCCTTGACTCCTGTTTTTTCTTGTGTAGGTGTTTTGTCGGTAGGATGTTATCTTCCTTACGTCCTGAATGGCGTTCTCTACATAGTAATCTTTTTCCTAATGCTGCATCTCCCTCTTTCTTTTATTGAGGTTGTATTGACACGCTTAGGGAAGTGGGGTATGCAGATCTAGTTTCCAAAGTGATTTATCAGAAACTTTTATCAAAGGAGTAATCCCCGCCGATCCTCTCGTGGCACTGGGCTCAGGTTGTCCCTCCGGGCTTTTCGCTTTCTGATCACTGGTCTCACGTCCGTGATCACTTTACTGAGAATTACAAAAGTGATATTTTGTGGCTGATTGTTCTTTGGGGAATCAAAGTCTGTGATTCCCTTTGTAGCTGGGGTTACATTAATTCTGCTCGCTGCACTTTGTGTCCTGGACGTGAGACCATTGATCACTGTTTTCTGAATTGCTTTAGAGTTAGACGGGTTTGGACTTTTTTCACTCCTGTCTTATCCCTGGTCTTAGGTATCCAGTTTATTCCCATTTCTCTCTCCGTTTTCTTTCTCGCCTGGCCCCCCCGCCTCTTCTAAGAGGGCCAGGCTTGCGTGCCACCTGGTGAAGTCCATTCTCTATGGCGTGTGGACTTTTAGGAATAAGGCTCGCTTTTCACAATGGTCGCGAAGATCATCGAGCTATTATCCGTTATGTTTGTAGCGATCTGAAACAAAGGTCTTTCTGGACTTTGTGCGTTTCAGTGAATCTCGTTTTGGTGACCTTTGGATCCTTGATGGTTTTTGCACCAAAGAGAGTGGACTTCCCAGGCTTTTTATCTAACTATCTTATGATGTGTTCTGGCTTATTAGGTGTCTATCTGTGCGCTGTTTGCATTTCAGATAATCAGGGACTTTATGCAAGGAATTTGCTACGCCTTATGATTCAAGGACTTTGTCTAAGGAATTTGTTTTATTTATGTCGCTTACTCCAGATGTACATAAATAGGTTTGGTCCATGTTATTTTATAGTTTGGCACGCTTTTATCTTGTATATAATTCCCTTTGTGTTGTAAGCCACTGTCGCTTCTAGTTGTAGTTGTAGTTGTGTTTTTTAGGGTGGTTAAAGCCCAGCCGCGGCGAATGCTTCCCGGCGTTTTTTCCCCCTGTCTGTAGATACCTCTGTTTAGTAGAGTCAGTTTAGGTTTCTGTAGTTGTTTTGGTAGTCAGTTCTCTTGTTTCTCTTTTCTTTAGTGTTTTTGTAACTTCCTTTGAGGGGACCCTTTCATCCCCGTATTGTGAATAAATGGCATTTTTCACAAAAAAAAAATCTGTTCTTATCACCTTAATATCTGATACACTGCTCATTGAGCAGCTCATATATTAAACTGATTTTTGGAACTGGGCTGTGGAAAAGAGGCTTCCCTCGTCCCAGCCACGGGTTGCCTCGATATAGCACTACTTCTGAGTGTGGCCCACTTCCCCTGTGGGGAAGAAATCATCAATATGAAAAAGACAAGCAGTAAGCAACTTTGAGCTTCACTCTGTGTGTTTGTTCTCTTTTCTCAACAGGCAGGCAGGCAAGCAAGCGACTTTTGCATGGAGTAGCGTGGCCAGTTTTTGCAAAGGAGCAAGCAACAAGAAGCCAGCCATCGCTGTCACTGGTGGCGCACGTGACCGTCAATACCACAAGGATATGGGGGTAAGTTGATTTTTCTGATGCTGACATTTCCGCGCGAGACGTACGAGCCATGGGCATCAACGACAGAGAGCGCACCGCGTGGACAGCCCTTAATGGGACCATTCAACAGGACGCCTTCAGGCGCTTTACCCAACTGTATGAAGAAATTCGCCGGGAGCACCCTGACCTTTACAGCTAAGTGACTTTTATTTAGTTATTTTAATTGACTCTTACTTTAGTTATTTTAGTTTTCTTCACACATGTTTACTTTCATTTGCCCTTATGTTTTGGTCTTTATGGTTAGGCTAGCGACCATTAACGTTAATGGCATAGCCAAACACCACAAGCGGCTCAAGGTTTTTGAATCACTGAAATCTCTCCATTTTGACTTATTTTTCTTATGAGAAACACACCTTGCCGACACCCTTTCCGCCCAGGCGTGGGAGAGGGACTGGGGGGGTCAATGTGCGTGGACTCATTACTACTAAATTAGAGCTTGGTCAATGCATTGTTCAAGTTGTCAACGTGTATGCCCCAAATAACCACTCGGAATGTGAAACCTTTTTCGATAATCTCTGGCGTTACACTTTCCCCAATATAGACACTATTGTTGTTGGGGATTTTAACTGTGTGCCGGATGTCCAGTTGGACAAATGGGGAGGCGATGACGGCTTTGGCAACAGAGCTGTTGCGCAACTCCACATGTTAACGGACTCCCAGAACCTTGAAGATTTTTACGGGGTAGCGCACCCCACAGGCCATGGTTCAACGGCCCACATTCTATTGGCTGCCGGTTGGATCGATTCTACACTTCGAAGGCCTGGCGGTCACGCGTGACCGACCACACAAGCCATATATTTGCATAGTCAGACCACCATCTACTCAGCCTAAATCTAGCACTCGGCAATTCGAACCCGAGATGTCGGGGTGTCTGGAAATTCAATACCCAGCTGTTAAAATCAGAATCTTTCTGTTCAGCTGTGGCAGATTTCTGGCCCGCCTGGCAATATTGCAAATCTGCCTTTACTGACCTCAGAGTCTGGTGGGATGCTGGTAAGCTCCAAATTAAAGAGCTTGCCATCTCCCACAGCATACAACATAGCTGGGACCGCAAGCGTGAAAAGGAATCCTTAGAACACAAGTTTTGATCTATCACCGCCTGTGGTACATCAAACACCACCACCGATCACGTTCGCCTTTTTCGAGATCAAGGATCTTCTCAAGGCGATTGATGACTGGGCCGTAGAAGGAGCTATGATCCGTAGTAAAGAGCAATGGATCGAGTTGGGAGAAACACCCACTAAGTATTTCTTCCAACTCGAAAACAAGCGGCAAACGCGTAATGCGATCACCGAATTACATCTAAATAACACCCTGGTTACAACAGACAGGGCAATATTACGTGAGTGCCGAGAGTTTTACAAACCTCTCCACACCGCCGAACCAGTCAATCTAGAAAGCCAAGATTGGCTTCTAGATCGGCTGGATCAAGCGCTGGAACCCATCGATCAACTCAAATGTGAAGGCGACCTCACGCTCTCTGAGTGTTTTGAGGCGGTTTCACAAATGTCAACAAACAAGTCTCCCGGTACCGACAGGCTGCCGGCAGAATTCTACCGCCGTTTTGGGGGTTTAATTGGGGTCGATTTAGTGGAAACGCTAAATTACTCCTTTAAACCCAGCTCGCTCAGCAATTCCCAATGCCGTGGAGTCATCCGCCTTTTGTTTAGGGAGGACGATCCCCTCGAGCTAAAGAATTGGCTGCTCAACACAGAATACAAAATTTGTACTAAAGTGTTAGCAAACAGATTACGCCAAGTACTACCACGGATCATTACCGAAGATCAAACTTGCGGTATCCCAGACCGCAGTATTTACGCAAATCTGTTTCTCCTCTGGGATACTATCGACTACGTTAACCACAAACAACTATCTGCAGCAATTATCAGCTTAGATCAAGAGAAGGCCTTTGACAGGGTCAACCATGAATTTCTACAGCGAGTTTTGGCCCGCTTTAATTTTGGCCCCAACTTCCACCACTGGGTTGATACCGTTTATTCCGATATCACCTCCACTGTCATCAACAATGGTTCGCTTTCCTCACCTGTCACTCTCGAACAGGGAGTCAGGCAGGGCTGGCCGCTTTCACCTCTTCTGTATTGCCTTGTGGTCGAAACACTGGGACAGGCGATCCGCCGAGACAGGACTATTGAGGGAATTCAAATCCCCGGGTCAAATAATAAAGAAAGCAAGGTGTCACAGTACGCTGACGACACGAAACTAATTCTGGCTAACGACTATTCCATTAGCAAATGCTTTAACATCATTCACACTTTTGAGAAGGGGTCGGGTTCTCGCCTCAATGCCCGGAAATGCGAGGGTTTATGGATCGGCCGCTCTGCCGGGCGCTCTGCGGGCCCTGCTGACATCACTTGGGTCACAGACAAACTCAAAATCCTTGGAGTGTATTTTGGCAACCCGGCCCT
>BLFK01000386.1:3091772-3101772 GCA_014634185.1 Astreopora myriophthalma | reverse complement strand
TATTCTGTTTTGCACTGAGGATAAGTTGATTGACTACATGTACATACTTCTCATTAGTGGAGTATGATGTCAGTTCTATAATATACATCACAGACCAATTTCTTTTTGCCCCTGTTTGTGCTTGCACTGTACATCAAAAGTGTTTTGCATAACGCGCATATTTTACAAAAAAATGGTAGACACGTGTTGAAGCATGCGTTTTTTGCGTGTCACACATGCCTCCGCGGAGTATAAATAGATGCGTGCGTCGCCTCAAAGGCGAAGAGAAGAAAAGGCAACCAGAATTTTTGACAACGCAAAACGCAAAACGTAAAACGTAAAACCTAAAACGTAAAACTTAATAAAACTCAGTTGTTGTTCAAGAATCAGTTCGTCGACGTCTCTTCCGACGGGATACTCATATATCCAATTCAGTCAAAAATTCTGTTCAAGAAAGGAGCAGACGACAACGACTCAAGCTCAAGAATCCAGTGATTCAAGTCTGAAGCCCACGAACGGCCCAGAGAACGACACAAGCTTGGGACAAAAGGCAGTGAAAGCTTAAGACAACAGAGAATCAAGCAGCATTCAGGACGGTCGAGTTTGTCAGCCGAACAAAGGTAAAATAGTTCCTTATTCGTTCGACGAAACAAGAAAGAAACGGATCAAGTCAGTTGAAGACAAGTTCAGGAGTTCCATTAACTGTTGGCTCTGTAGAATCCGGCAGCCAATTGAAAGTGTGAAAACTGTCGAACTTGAGATATGTGAGAAAGTGTGACATTGTAGTTTATTTCCTAAGACTTGCAACAAATACCAGTTTATATGTAATTTCAAGAGCTTTTCGAACTTTGATTCCTTACAATAGTTAACGTGAACAATAGTTAAGATATTTTTCATTATCCATTGCAAGTAATCGACGAAATCTATAAGTTATCTAAGTATATAGTACAACGCACTACGCTGTTAGTAAGTTTAAGCAATTTAGTCGCTAAATAGTAGCGTGGAAAATGCCTCCTAAGGTTGACGTAACAACGCTAATTGCAAAAAGGGACAGTACAGTAGGCTCTTTACACGATCTGCTCGAAGAATTTAACGTGCTTTTCGAAATCCAACCAGTGATAAGTATACTCGAAAACGTTTACAAAGAAGTAGAAATTAAGTACAGAAGCGTTAAAAAGCAACAAGAGACAATTGCGGAAAAGTTGTGTGAAGCTAGCACAGATGGCGCGGAAGAATTAATGAAAGCTAATCGAGAGCTCGGAGAAAAAGTCAAAGTTGATTTTCTACATTGTAGTGAAAAATTCGCAACTTATCAAAAGGCGTGGAATGTTAAAAAAAAATGTCCGTCGAACACAATGCGCTCGATGTTATGGCAGAAGCAGTGACAAAAATGGCCGAAGTGTTAGGCTCACAAAAGAACACTAATCAAGGACTCGAGAAATTGTCAGTTCCGACATGGGATGGCAACAGGAAAACTTATGCCACTTGGAAACACGAATTTAGATATTGGATGATTAAATTCAAGCAAGACGATGACGAACAGCTTCAGCGACTCAGAAAGGCGCTTCCAAAGAATTTCGTTTGGTCCGATCAAGTTAAGCCAAGTACGTCCATAGAGCAGGCGTGGAAAATTCTAGACACGGAATTTGGTGATGAAAGAAAATTAATGGACACGTTGCTGAACGAAATTACTAATCTCAGACCCGTCAAAAGCGACTCATTTTCACTTTCTCGTTACGCATCAAGAATCCAAAGCTTCGTAAATAACATGGAACAAAACGGTTGTCCTGTAACAAGTTCCTCTGAAGCTCCCTTTGTCATGTTACAATTACTGTCCAAATTAGATGGCAATGACAATGTTGAATTTGGCCGCGAAATGCAACGTACTGGGAAAGGAGAAAACGTGTCAAATCTGATTGATTGGCTCATGAATGAAGCAAGTCTACGATCGCGCATCAAAAGAGAAACTAATTATCACCGAAGTAATTCAGGCGTCCGATCCGTCAATCATGCCAGTGACAGCAAAACAAGTACCGACGAGAAATGCCCGCTTGGATGCGAAATAAGACATCTACTTTCAGCATGTCCCACTTACCAAAAGGCAGATGTAAACCGAAGATGGGAAATCGTAAAACAAAACAATCGGTGCAGGAAATGCTTACGAGCTCATCACACGAACTTTTGCAAAAAACCCAATGGCACTACTTGCAACAAGTGCACCCGACGCCATCACCGTTCCTTACATAACGATGATACGTCAACGAGAGAATGCAGGCAAGACACTGAAAACACATCAGCTTCAAACACAAGCCAAGAAGCCTGTAATTACAATATTCAAGAAAAAAGAAACGTTCTCAGCATTTGCCCTGTCCAAATGGTGAAGATAAAAGACAAAGACGGAAATAACACCGAAGTATTAGCTATGCTCGATAGTGGATCAAACACAAGTTTCATCTCGAAGAATGTTGCAAAGAAACTTGGGATCCGTGGTAACAAAACACATCTCACGATGAACCTCGCAGGAGGTCAAAAGAAGTCTGAGGAATCTGAGCTCATCGATCTAGCTGTTTCCTCGACTCTGGATCAAAGCCTTCAGAAATCTATGCAAGCCTATGCCATTAACAAGCCATGCAGTTCAGCAAGAACGGTTTCAAGAGCGGCATTAGAAAGTTATCCTCATCTAAAATCAATCTCAAACGATTTGCATTTATCAGGCGGAACAGTAGACTTGTTGATTGGTACAGATTTTGCAGACGCATTCAATGACGTGCACGTGATCTCAGGAAAAAGCGGAGAGCCGATAGCTAAAAGAAATTGCTTCGGGTGGTATGTTATCGGACCATTTGCCGGTCCAGTAAATCAGCAGTCGACAAGAATTAGTTCAGTGGATGTTGGAACAGTAAGCGTGCTAGATGACATGAAGAAACTTCTCACACAAGATTTGATGGGAGTAAGACCAACCGAACTTTGTACATGTAGAGATAGCGATCTCCAGGAGAACAAGTTTATCAAATCAATTTCGGAGTCCACCAAAATCGTAGATGGAAGGGTACAAGTTCGAATGCCTTGGAGAGAAGATGGACCTCCAAATGAATCAAACTACGACGCTGCTTACAAGAGAATGATTTCTTCTGAAAAGTCCTTTAAGAAAAAGGATTGCACCGAAATAATCGACTCTGAGGTACAAAAGCTGGTAGAACTAGACTTCATCACGGAAATACCCCCTTCAGACGTGAATCACAATCAGCCAGAATGGTATCTTCCTTTACAAGTGGTGTTCACGCCCGACAGAACAACCCAAGTCAGACTAGTATTTGATGCAAGTGCGAAAGGCCCAAACGGAAAATCCCTCAATGACTACCTTGAAAAAGGACCGAACTACATTAACAGTTTATTAAACGTGTTAATGGCTTGGCGTTATGATAATGTAGCATATACCGGAGACGTCCGTAAGATGTTCAACCAAGTTATGATCCACCCAGAAGATCAAGTCTTTCACCGTTTCCTATGGAGACCAAACGAAAATGAGATGGCCAGAGTTTATCAGTGGAAAAGGTTGAACTTCGGAGATAAACCGGCCCCAGACATCGCTGCTGGAGCTATCAACACCTTGGCAAAAGCTTCTCAAGATCGATTCCCAGAAGCTGCTGAAGAACTCCGTAAACATGTCTATGTCGATGACATTGGAGGATCTAAAGAAAATGAAGAAAGAAGCAAGGAAATCACAAGCGAGATAGATTCCATACTCGCCACAGGCTGCTTTCAAGTCAAAGAGTGGAACTCGAACAACCAGAACATTGATCAGTCAGATCAAACTGTCGTGGATTTTCTTGGTCACAAGTGGAACAAAGCCAAAGATACATTTTCCTTCAAAAAGAATGAAATTGTTACAAGTGAGAGTCCAATCACAAAGAGGAATTGCCTTGCATATCTCGCACAACTATGGGATCCAATAGGACTCGTAACCCCTACAACCATCGAGTTCAGAATTGCTCTACAAGAACTATGGAGCACAGGTTACTCTTGGGACGAAATCCTCCCAGACGCAGTCCAGTTAAGATGGAAGATGAATGTTCAAGCACTTAACGAACTCCTCAACTACGAATTCAGTAGAAAGCTCAAACCACAAAATCCAGTTGAATTACCAGAAATCCATGGATTTTGCGACGCGGGAGAGAAAGCTTATGGCTCAGTCCTGTTCCTAAGATGGAAGCTTACTGATGGAACTTACACCTGTACACCAATCCTGGTTAAGGCATTCGTGTCCCCATTGAAGAAGAAGTCAACACCTCGTTTAGAACTCATGGGATGCCTCTCACTCGCGAGAATATATAAGACATGCAAGGAAGCATTAGAATTCGCCGGAATCAGCAACTGCAAAAGAATGTTCTGGACAGATTCCCAGATCGTGTTGTCATGGCTAAAAACCTGCCCAAGAAAGTTCAAACCGTTCGTCTCAGTTCGAGTAGCTGAAATTCAGGAAACGATTGACCCAGAAGAATTCCATTTCGTTAAATCAAGCCACAACCCAGCCGATGCCTTAACCAAAGGCATTGTGCCAAAAGCCCTGGAAGACTGGTTAAAAGGCCCCAAATTCTTGAAGAAGCCAGAAGAAGAGTGGCCCGTCTTCAAAGAAAGCTCACCAAACAATGAGGAAAAGAGGTCTTCAGAATCGAAATGCGCGCAAGTCACAGCAACTGAGACCTTCAACGAATTTCTTCAGGACCCAGTTGGTCAGACAGAAGCTGTCGAAAACCCCATCATGGAACATTTGATGAAATCGTGCTCAACGTTCAGAAAAGCCAGGAAAGTCATGGCATATGCTTTGCGGTTTATCAGCAACGCAAGAACAAAAGTAAAAAATCGAGACGTAATATCACTGAAAGAATTATCACAAGCAGAACTTTGGCTATTCAAATGGAGCCAACAAACCCTCAACAAAGATAATCTAGACGAAAAGTTGATTCCATCTGAAGACGAGCAAGGATTATTACGTGCACACGGAAGGCTGGAAAATATCAGATCCCTACCAAATGAGCTCCGCAACCCAATTATTCTCCCGAAAGGACATCGACTAGTTCACCTTCTTCTCTACCATCTTCACGAAAAGCGAGCTCATTGCGGCAGCAAAAGCCTCATTTACGAATCCAGACGTCGTTTTTGGATCGTAGGCGTACGTCACATGGCAAAGCATCTTACGGCAAAATGTGTGACCTGCAAGAAGTTAAGAAGAAAGCCATTAGAGCAACTGATGGGCCAGCTCCCCACGCTAAGAGTGGCAGTGGGATTCCCAGCATTCTGCAACACGGCAATCGACATGTTTGGTCCGCTGCAGATCAGAGTTGGTCGGAGAACATTAAAGGAAGCACATGCAATTATCTTTACATGCATGACTACTAGAGCAGTTCATCTAGAGTTAGTAACAGACAGAAGCACAGATACCTTTCTCATGGCCTTCAGACGGTTTACGTCCTTGAGAGGAAATCCAAACAACTGTTGGTCCGACTGTGGAACAAATTTCATTGGTGCTCAACACTACTTAAAGGAAACCATGCAAGAATGGGACATCCCAAAGATCCAGAGTGCCGTTTGTGAAGAATTTTCTTGTACGTTTCACTGGAACTGGAATGTTCCAAGAGCCAGCCACCAAAATGGTGTAGTAGAAAGTCTTATCAAATCCGTACGAAGAGCACTGGAAGTTTCGTCTAAGACCCAAGCCCTCACAGAAGAACAATGGAGAACCTTTCTGGCACAAGTCACCTGTCTCGTAAATCAGCGACCGCTTTATCCCAGTTCAAATGGTATTTGGGAAGGTCCACCCGTCACGCCAAACGACCTGTTAATCGGGAATCATTTTCCACCTCCAGTACCAAAAGAGCAATCAAAGGTGAATCCAAGGGATCTCGTCAGGAGCACGGAAAAGCGCGTACAAGAATTTTGGCACTGTTGGCTGAAGTATTTCGCACCAGACCTGTTACCCAGAAACAAATGGTACTGAAAGAGAGAGAACCTGAGAGAAGGAGATCTTGTTTTGGAGATGGAACCTACTCCCAGAAGAACGTGGAAGATGGCAATTGTACTCGAAACATTTCCTGGCAGTGACGGGCTCGTCAGGAAAGCAAAGATAAAAACAGCAAATGCAGTCTATGACAGACCCGTTCACAAATTATGCCTAATTGCTACCAAAGAGGAATTAGATAATCCAACTTAAGTAAATCAACGCGTTAAATTAAGCTGCTCAGTCTAATTAATGGAAATTTAATTATACCTCCGCACTGGGGGGAAGTGTTTTGCATAACGCGCATATTTTACAAAAAAATGGTAGACACGTGTTGAAGCATGCGTTTTTTGCGTGTCACACATGCCTCCGCGGAGTATAAATAGATGCGTGCGTCGCCTCAAAGGCGAAGAGAAGAGAAGGCAACCAGAATTTTTGACAACGCAAAACGCAAAACGTAAAACGTAAAACGTAAAACCTAAAACGTAAAACTTAATAAAACTCGTTGTTGTTCAAGAATCAGTTCATCGACGTCTCTTCCGACGGGATACTCATATATCCAATTCAAAAAGTAAAAATTGATGATCCACAGTTTTTATTATAATATATATCTTTAATTTCTTCCTGTGCATGCAGCATTGAACAAGAAATGGTTGCCCAGTTGACAATTATATCAGGATTACACAGGCCTTGAAAAAAAATTATGACCATTTTTTTCTGGGAGCATGCAAACAAATAGTGCAAAAGTGGTTTACAAGGTGAAACTTAAGATTTTGATGGATTTCTAAGTGTCAAATAGATGCCGATCCTGCATCTGTGTTTTTTTTAAATTTCAGTCCATACAGGGAGTTATGAACCACAGAATGACAATATGATGACATTGACCCATATTAACACTGAATGATATTGTACTTGAAAAAAGAGTCGTCCAGAGTACATAACAGGAGTTGTAGGTTTAGTCTATAAAGAAATAACTTTGCCTCTACCAACTACCCAACCACCAGACCCCCCCCTGCACCACATCCCTCATGGCTTGCATCACTCCTCTTCTCACTTTAATCTCCATCATGTGCAGCACTGCCACCATTAACGCCCTTGGCCTGCGCTCGCCGGATCACCGCCAAACTGCTCTCAATCATTTCACCCGCAACAAGTAGGACATTATTTTACTCCACGAAACACATTGGACACCCGACCTAAACGATACTATTAAACGTGAATGGCCTGGTGCTATCTTCTTCAGTCACGGAACTTCAATCGCAAGAGGTGTTGCCATTCTTTTTAACCCCAACCTGAACCAAAACATCACGCACACCCAACAAGATCAAGATGGCCGTGCGATTAATACTACTGTTACTATTGATGATCAACACCTCAGTCTTATCAACATATACGCACCTAGCACCAATACTGACCGCTGGGCCTTCTATTCAAACATCGAGTCTTTCCTCTCCCCAACCTCCCACAACATCATCGGCGGCGATTTCAAGTCCATTACCTACCCACACCTCTATAAACTTGGCAGGAACCCCAAGCCCTGACAAACCGCAATTAAAATTCTCAACACTGTGTCTACCCATTACGACCTTACTGACATCTGGCGTGACCGCAATCCCTACAAACGTGACTACACATGGACCGGAAGGAACACACCCGACCACAATTCTATCATCCGAACACGCATCAATGAATTTCTTACTAGCAGCTCCCTTCACCCCTACATCACAAATGCCTCAATAACCTCCTTAGCCCACTCCGACCACGACCTTATCTCTCTCTCCCTCGACTTTGAACAGCAACCTCGTGGCCTCGGCTATTAGCATTTCAACAATGACCTCCCAACTGACCCTGTCTTCAATACGGAAATTCAACATTTTGGGTCTGACTGGCTCACCTGCAAAACTACCTACAAGAATCCCCTCATCTGGTGGGAAAAAGCTAAATATCATTTTAAAAACAATGCCATTAAACGCAGCGCCATTCGAAGGAAAATCCTACGCAACGAACATCACCAGCTTGAAAAAAACATTGCATATCTCGGCTGCCAGGTGGCCACCGGAAACACCGCTCATGTCATCAAATACCTTGAAAGCAAAGAAAAATTAAGATTATGAGCGCCACGAACTCGAAGCACTCAAAGTTAGAACCAAAGTTCGCTTTACAGAGGAAGGCAAAAAAAGGACACGCTACTTCTACTCCCTCGAAAAACGTTAACAAGCTTCTCACTCTATCCCCACCATAACAAAGGATAATCTTTACACCATTACCGACACTCGCGATCTCCTATCGGAAACATGCTGTCAAAATACACTTTTTAATACCAAGACTCCTACACCGACCGTGACTCTTGTGAAGGCGCTGTTACGGAAAGTGAACTTAAGAAAAGCCCTTGTGTCCATGGAAAATAACAAATCTCCCGGCATGGATGGCCTGACTACCAACTTCTACAAGCACTTTTGGAATATTCTTGGATTGGACCGGAACTCACCAAGATCCATAATTACTCTTTTACCCACGGTTTACTTCCCCTCACGCAATGCCAAGGGATTATTACTCTACTCTTCAAGAAAGGTGACCGAACAGAGCTCTCCAACTGGTGACCAATTACCCTCCTCACCACCGACTTCAAGATCCTCACAAAAGCTCTAGCAACCCCACTCTCCCACGTCCTCCCAAGCGTCATAAACACTGACCAAACTGCATGCATACCAGGCCATACTATAAATGATAACGTCAGCCTCCTCTGTGACATTATCACCTACACCAACGAAACTGGTCACCCCTTCGCTCTCATCTCCATCTACCAACTTAAAGCATTTGACCATGTCCAACACTCCTTCCTCTTTGCAACACTCAATAAATTTGGTTTTGGCCCTAGTCTCACCCGATGGATACAACTCCTCTACACAACCGTCCAAAGTTCTGTCAAAGTTAATGGCTGGTTCACTTCCTTCAGTCCTCACGGCTGAAATCCTCGCTCTCAACATCCGCAACAACCCACATATCCACGGCATTGCCCTCCCCGATTCCCGCAGAGAGGTTAAGCTATCTCAATATACCGATGATACTACTTTTCTCCTCTGTGATGATTCTTCCATAACCACTACCTTCAACACCCTCGCCCTATATGAAAAAGCCTCTGGCGCGAAAATCAACCTCACCAAATGTAAAGGACTCTGGTCCAGCGCTTTTATTCATCGAACGGACCAGCTCCTCAACTTCAATTGGTACAACGATTTTATCCCCGACAAAATCCTTGGCCCCTATCTTGGCAACACCGACTGCACCAGACAAAACCTCGAACCATGCATCCGTACCATTACCAACATTATACCCGCCTGGAAACACCGTGATCTCAGCCTAAAAGGATGTGCCCTTGTCATCAACGGCCTCCTCACCTCTACACTATGGTACACTGTCACCACCCTCCACATCCCCGCCTGGGCAATAACTGAAATGGAAACTGCTATCTATGACTTCTTCTGGAATTACAAATGCCCCCTCACCACTCGCGACCTCCTCGCCTTACCTATTCCGCAGGGCGGTTTTAACGTGCACCGCATACAAACCAAACTCTACGCCCTCCGCCTCAATACTCTACGCCGTTTACTTGATCCTGAACTGGAAACTGACTGGAAACATTTCACACATTTCCTCCGCCTCAAAACCCTCACATGGGCAAACTCACCCTCGTTCTACAATGGCCTGATCACTTCAGACAACCACCCCTCCACTACCCTCATTGGATCACCCCAGACATTACACAAGTGAAAGACCTCTATTACCTCGCGATTCCTGGCTTTCTTCCACCATGACTAATACACGAACTGCTTTCCTCAGCCCTACCTGAAAGCCACCGCACCCTCCAACAAACTGCCTGTGAATTTCAACACATACTACATGCCCTGCCCACACATTGGAAAGCTCTCATTTATGCTGCTCCACACGGGGACGACTCCACACCGCAACCAACCTTCGCCATCACCCCTGCCACCCCTACCGACCCACCTACACCTCTCCATG
>BLFK01000386.1:3071641-3086641 GCA_014634185.1 Astreopora myriophthalma | reverse complement strand
AATTATGGAGTTCAATCCCCGCCAAAAATCAACTTTGGCACACAACATCGAACTTTAAGATTTAACGTCGAACTTTAGAACTCAACATCCAACTTCAGCACTCAACATCCAACTTAAGAACTCAACATCCCACCTTGTAATTTCCATTTTTTCCAGTGGTTATTGAAATCGATGTTTATGAAATGAACTTTCAATTATAAAGCACAATATCGAATATTGACGTTCATTCTTTTTCATGTTTGAAGTATGAACATTTCATCGCGATGTCAAAACGCGACAACGAATATTCAAGCTTAATACGATTTTTAAAAATCAACACGGTAATGAAATGGTTGAAATCTTTAAACTTAACGCTGTGGTGAAATGTTGACATTGCGATGAATTGTTGACTCCGTTGCAAAATGTTGACTTCGTTTTGTGAACGGCGTGCTATCCCCGCCAAAAAGTATCAAATGTCTCAAGGTTGCGTAACATCCTAAAGGACTGGATCTAGTCGACCTTTGTGGCTACTGCTTTCCCGCCTTTCACGCCACAAAGCATCAAATGTCAGAGGTGGTCGAAAGTTTGCGGCATTCGTCAAACAATAGCAGCTTTTTTGCCAAAACACAGAGAAAATCGTCACTGATACCTGTGTAAAATTGAAAGGACATAATTTATAATCTTGCTGCTCCAACTGAATCGGCATGAACAGTGAACTGAATGCTGTGAAAGATGCCCTGCGTCGAGTGGCTGACCGACTGGATGAGATGAGTCGCACATCTCGAGCGGGTCAAGGTAAATATTGCAATTAGTATTCCAATTCAAAAAGAGCCGCTGATTTTTTTTTCTCCTCTTACAAATTTCATCTTGTAGCCCTTACATGGAATCATTTGGCCTTTTCTAGATACAATGTAAAGAGGCTTTTAGGGTTATTTGTATAGAGGGTCGGAAAGGGGGTTTTTCGTGAACCGTGAATATCTATTTTTAATTGCCGTGAATCGTGAAAGAACGAAATTATTTTCCGTTATCCGTGAACGAAAGTACTCCCGTGGTTCGTGAAATAACTAATTTATTTGTCGACATACGTGAACATGGTCTATAATGAGCTCATTTTCCGTGAAATTTTCCGAATGTACATAGTAGTCACGCATTTCATAACTCGAATTCATCTAGAACTCGATATGTCAAGGTCAAGTACATGTACCACGCTCGTCACACAGTATACGTCACTACACGGAATTAGTGTAAATTTAGTATTTTAGAGCGAGAAAAACAATTATTTCATGTGTAATTCAAAATGGTCGACACGTCAGTTATGTAGTAATAATTTAAAGAGAGTACTGGCTGTCCTAGCTAACCATACAAGGTGAAAAAAAAGAGCAGCCATAGTTTAGTGCACAAAATATATTTTTTGATGTTGATTTTGACTTTTTGTGGCATAACATACAATTAACTTTTTCTTGAGAAAGAAACCTTATCTTTTCGTTTTGTAAATTGGCAAAAATTTTCTTAGGTTCAGCTTAGGCGATCAACATATTCAGTGATTGCCAAGGAAACCACTAGGTACACTGGTTGCTGAGATTTTTAATCCTACCTCAATATTGTATTTGAAGTGTGCACACTTCCAAGATAATTTTTTTTTCTTTTACAAAAACTAATAATTTAACTCACAGTAATAATACTGGAAGTTAAATTAATATTAATAATTAATATTAATAATTTAACAATTATCGCTAGATTTATTTACTAAGTATAGGTATCATTTTGCTTCATTTTTCGATTCCCACTTGATTGGACACAGTGCCAGGATCCTTTTCATCATTGGCTGTAACAGTGGGACCTGTACCGTCCACAAGCCAGGCTAGCCAACAAATGCCAGGGGTCTCTGGTCTTAATCCAGCCTCAACAGCAGTTACCTCATCTTCAGCAACTCAGGAGCATAGGAAGTTGTTCGCTCCTCGAAAGAACTCCTCTGTGAGGGAAAGCAACCCAGGACGTGGAAAGGGCAAGCGGATTTCCACTTGCACGCTTAAGTTTTTTTGCCTTTCTCGAGTTGCCACTACAAAACCACCTACTGGCATCAGAGAGAGAACTATATTGTTAAATGCTGGCCTGGGTGATGCCAGCATCCAATTTCGAATGGATGCCACCAGGTTGGAATGCCATCAGGAAATCGTGTCCAAGTTTCCGAAACTACTCGAAACAGGGTATGAATTGTTGCTCTACCAGCGAGGCGAGGATGCGGGGTTTTGTAACATCCCTTCCCCTCACACTCCACAACGCATAAGGGATACTGCTGGAAATGCCAAGATATATATACGGCCCCTACAAAAAGATCTTGATGAAAGTGTTGTCGGAGAGGCTGCTGTTGTATCTGAGGTAGTTATATGAATATCAGTCATGACCAAAAATTGGAATGTAAAACTGCAATCATTTTTCCTTTTTTCTCTTATAATATTCATCATCATCATCATTAACCATAACCCTAAGTGGGTATTGGGCCAGCCACTCTCAATATTACTAATGAAATATTCGGTTTGACTTAAGCTTCATATTATCGTCAGAGTTAAATTTGAACAAATGAAAGGGATATTTAACTTCTCACCCTCCTAGGTTGAAGATGGTCCTATGGTAAATTGCTTGCAATGTAGGATTGGTGTTCCAATGGCAAGCTTAAGCCACCATATAGCAGATGTCCACGAGTGTGATGTTCCCCAGGCAAAGGTAAAGAGATTCTCTGTTCCCCATGATGTCAAACAAATGTGTTCTTCAATGTTTTGATATTCATGCAAGATCAATACAAAATTCCACTGATTTTTGTGCTAATACCACATATCCTTTGCTGATAGAGACAAAAAACAATAGACGATCTAGTCTCTGTGCTTGAGGAGAGTACCATTCCTTTGCCTTCGTCAAGGCAAAATTAAACATTTCAAAGATTTCAAAATACCGCCATGTAAATAGGGGCATGGAATGGGACTGAAGTTATCTGTCGTGTTATGAAAGTAAAAAATATATTTTTTTTAATTTTATACTAGATAGAACACAAAGAAAAGCAATCCTCAAGTCTATTAAATTATTTTCACCTTTTTGTTTCATTTATTTTATAGTGTTGAACATTTTTTGTTTCAGTGTTAGTGTTTTAACCAGCTAAACAACTCTCGGATTCAATGTAGGTCCCAGTCAACTACGAGCATGGCTTCTTCTTTGTTGGAGGAAATGTGTCCCGACGCAACGCCAGTACAGATCCAGGAAGCACTGTCAGCATCTGGAGGCGATGCAAACCAGGCAGCAGATGCCCTACTCGGTAAACATATCCAAAAAAAAAATTATCATAATCAGTTAATCAGCATTTGCGGCATGGAATTTTTCACAGCTTTTTTCAATAACGAGAATTATAACAAATGCATGCTACAAATTTGTGTATTAGGATTTTCTTAAAAAATGGCTCTTTATCTTTTTCCTTTGAGGTTTTGTGACCTTTCATTCATTCTTAGGGACTAGCACTAGTTGAACATGTGAATGTCGATTTAGTGAAGCCTTGTATTCACTTTCATACATGTAGTTCCCTAGGAACGACTGTAGTGAAGGTTAACCTCCCCCCACCGTCCCGTAAGTATTTACCACAGTAAATGTGATCTCACTTGCCATTAAACATTTCAGGTGCACAGCAGGATAATGAGGATGACAGTCATCTCGTACCAGTGCTTGAACCCAGAGATGGAGAAGTGCAGCCAGTAGATGCCATGGACGCCGTAAAGCGCTTCCGGGATGCAAATAAGGAGACGAACAAACCACGACAGCTCTTCTCCGTCAGTAGGATGGAAGGCATTGAGGAACTTAAACGAGACGTTTTGGTGGCTTACAAATCAAAAGCAAATCTGAAAGCTCGACCAAGGGTGAGATTCGAGGAAGAGGAAGGTGCCGGAAGTGGACCTGTGCGAGAATTCCTCCTCACTGCAATGAAAATTGCAGATGAAGGAATTGGCAACACCTGCAAGCCCGTAATTTTTTTCGAAGGCGAGAGAGACCACAGATTGCCTTTACACAACCAATCGCTGAGACTTACAGGGGCCTTCAAAGCAGTTGGTCGCATTTTAGGGCATTGTGCTCTCCACGAGGGCCCAGCGTTGCATGGTATTTCGCCAGCCGTGAAATATTATTTATCACACCCCTCTGTTGATTTATTTGAGGAACCCCCGCCTGTATCAGTGGAAGATATTCCAGACTTTGATCTCAGGCAGTTGATAAGTCAGGTTAGTATGACAGTGACATCAGAGTAACATTTTCTACCCGCACCTCCCTCCCTCCCTCCTCTCTCCCGCCTTTAAAGATGATTTTTCCATTGTAATCTCTAAAGGTCTGTAAATTGTGATGACTGTACGCAAATGCTCTAAGTAAGGGACTGACAAGAGAGAACTGCAAGGCTTGATGGCGGGGGGGGGGCGGGGGGGGGGGGGGGGGTCCTTCCAAGAGATACCCTTTGTCATTTTGGGCCAATCCACAAACCACTCCATCCAACCTCGTATAAAGTACTTGAGCCATTTGGGGTTGTATTAAACCACCTCTGTTTTTACTTTCAGGTTGATGCGCTTGGGAAAGATGGCCATCCAACTATTGAGCTAAGGCAAAACATTGAGCCATATTTAAGTGAAGCTGGCCTTGATATCGATAAGCTGATTGAAGAACCGGGACAACTAACCCAAGGACTCATGCTCTACAACGTCATCCTGAAACGTAAGCTTGAGCTGGATGACATTGCCAAAGGTAGGCCGGACAATAACATAACCTCAAAAAACTGATTACTACTGACAATGGGCAACTAGACTTCTCTACAGAGCTTTTTGTTTTTCCTCATTAGGAATGGAGGAGGTTGGTCTACACACTGCCCTGGCTAAGTGGCCCTGTCTTCTGGATATCATCTTTCCAGAAGAAAAAGAACGAACTATACTAGGAGACGAGTTCAAAGGAAAGCTTACTTTTGAGGAAAAAGAGGCTAACCATAACAATTCAAAGGCAGCAGACTTCTTCACAGAATACATCACCCTAATTGAATCAAGAAAAGAAGGTACGTTGAGGTCGACGGTGAAGGTGTAAAAAAATCATATAATCCATTTTCACAACCAGTATCTCACACTTGAGAACTTGCTTGTTTAACAACAATGACAATTTTTAATTTTAAAACTTAATAACGACCAAGAAACGACCCTTCTCATACCAGTGTCTTGGAGAATTGAAAATTAAAACTTTGATTTTTTTTTCAGAGGGAGCTGAACTCATCGACCTGTGTAGTTTCTGGACAGGAACTAACATCCTGCCCGCAAGAGACGTTCTGTTAGTCAAATTTGACGCCAATACCGACTTTCCAATAGCAGAAACTTGTTTCCGCACTATTACTATTCCAACGAAGTATCAGTGTTTTGAAGAATTTATGAAATACTGTGACATTGCTCTCAAGTATGGTTCCCAAGGGTTTAGCTTCACATAATGTGGAGCTTTTCCATATTTGACATTCTATCACAGCTTCATGAATAACATTGACCACTAACTTATTGCACAAATGAGTATAGCATTTATAAAGAGACAAAAAAATGTTATTGACAGACAATTCTTTGTCACGATGGCAATGCTAAGAGAAGTGAAACATAGTTAACATTTTTTATGAGAAGTATTGTACACGCTGTGATGGATGCCAAAGTCTGGAAGTTCCGAGGCTGCCATGACAAAAAGCAGTTGTAGTAGGACTTCAGGGGAACCCAGCGAGCAGGAAAAATATTAGCTACAAAGGAAACAACAAATCAACACTTTTCAATCATTTACTACAGTTTCTGGTAAAATGATATCTGTTTGGATTCCCAGGATTAACAAAAGTGAAGTTCTGTTTCCCAGCCAGGTCTCAAAGAATCTCCCAGCTAGGACGAAAGAAACCCAAAGACTTGCACTTACAATTACATGATGGGTGTGGCCAGAGGTTTAAATTTACCCCTTCATTGGGGGAGGGGGTTATAGAAAAAAAAAATTACCCACAGCTCATGTAACCAATAATAATAATAATAATAATAATAATAATATACGTAATTAGCCACTCCCCATTGGGGTTTTTCAGGACCAATGTAAACAGACTGATAAATAAATATTCAAATAAACATAACTAGGTTAAGAATCCCAACTGGCGGGAGGCAGACCAGTTGGCTATTTACAAGCGTAGCCGAGAAGTTGAACTCGGGGCTACCGTGAACAACATCAGCTAGTGGTCAGAACGGGATTTGAACCCGCGACCTACGGATTTCAAATCCGGCGCTCTAACCACTCGGCCACGCTGCCTCCTATAAGCCAACTCAATAACCAACTCACTAAGCCTAACATGGGTGGGGGGGAGGGGGGTGCAAAAAAATAGATAGCTAACCAGCAAAGGAACCATTCCCAGGACAAATATTTACCCAGGAGATTAAAAAAAAAACATCCCCCAGCAAATATATCAGCCCATTTTTCAATTTTCCCACCCAGCAAGAAACCCTTGCAGAAGACATATTTTGCAAACACTTCCGTTGGGTGCCCCTGGAACTTGTTGGAAATTTTTAGACCCATTGTTCCTCGGCTTTTTTATCAGTCAATAATCAACTGGTGTTAACCAGATTGTTGAGTGAGCCTTAACTACAATATTAATAATAGTTTCTATTCAGAAGCTAGACATATTTAGAAATATTTAGTACATTGCTACTAACGTTTGTTACAGTTCGTATGTTAAAACAGTCATTTGGTGTGTTATGCATCATTTAATTCCCAAATTGTGCACACCGATATTAGGCAGTTGGGCAGGTTATTATTATAAAAAAGTTGCTGTTTGACAAGCGAGCATTTGCATTAATTAGCTTGTCATTTGCCTCTGACAAGCTACAATGAGAGTGCTATTCAGTTAATTACTAAATAAACACTACTGATGGTCGGTGTTATTTTGTAATGCACGTTTGGCCGAAATTTATCGAGACAATAAACAAGCCAAAAACCACGATTGCTAGCATAATTTGTCACCCATGATATTAAAAGGTAATCAAATGGTATACTTGTGAAATTAGGGTATAATTTCACGTGTTTTTTGTCAAAATGCTACAAAATTTCAAGAAATTATTAGAATTTTGACAATATGCATGTGATTAATTATGTCCTAATTTCACTCGTTACCATTTTATTACCCACACTAATACTCTGTTTCTACATGGGATACTGAAGACCCAACAGCTCGGTAACATGTTCAACAGAACGAATAAATAAGTCAATAACATCATTGATTGTAGCATCTTGTGGCGGGTAAAATCTTGATAAGGATTGCAGTCTGTCTGGGTCAATGGGGCATCTGGTTTCAGGAACTTCAACTTCATTATCGGTTGGTGATGGCACTGGTCCCCCCCAATCAATTCCATAAGTAGAAAAGTCAGTCTGCAGGAAAAAATGCATTTCACATCGATGGCTAATATGTATGCTTAATTTACATACAAGAAATGAGTTTTCTGCCCACGAGTATTATGTAGACTTTTTATGTGGGATAAATAAATTTAAGTACTTTCCAGTACATTGAATTGCAGTACATTTATTAGCACACTCCAGTTTTGTTTGCCAGTTCCATTTAACAGTAATTGTTTGATGTACTAAAATTATACCAAATACAAAAAAACTATGTACATTCACCTGAAAGACCTCCCTATCAATAGTTGATTCACTTCCCCAAATACTATTGAGTCCCCTGATCCATAACTGCATGGGAGTTGCATTTCTCTCGGATCTTAAAGGATGATGAACCCATGCATTCTTCCAGTTTTTCAAGTGCCTATTAATAACTGGTAGGAATGTGTAATGCAGGCACCACAGATGAATGTCATCATTTGGATTTAGTGTTCCAAACCTTTCTAACTCATAAAACAAATTGTAGAACAAAGTTAGGCAGCCGGCAAACACATCCCTCCACAGTCTCTCAATCCGTTGATTATGTGTGCTTTTCCCTATAAAAATATAAAACATAAAGATTATTCCCAATGTACACAAAAGGTGTGAAGTCCTTTATTATCAATTTGAGAATTCTCTTTATTACCTGTTATCATACTCCCTCTTCCGGGACCTCTTTGTGGATGTGTCAGCATGTACCATGAAATGTCTACATTCTCTCCACCCTTATCCGATCGTACACGCGATGGTAACCCATATTCACCAACTGCATCAACAAAAAGACCAAGAACAGTTGCTGCCTTGTTGTTATCTGATGCATGAAGGTATACAGGTATTCTGGAATAACCATCAATTCCACCATGCACAACTATTCTCCATCTGTAAACATTTCGAAAATGCAAGGTAGTGGAAAGGTTAAACAAATTCTCATTGGACTCTAGTCTTCCATGTCATGCTCAAATGTTAAAAAATGCCACTCAAGAATTCTCATAATCAAGGATGCTTGCTTTGTGAGTATCAATTTTCATTGATTACCAATAACAATGACTTAATTACATAATGATAATAATAATAATAATAATAATAATAATATTATTATTATTATTATTATTTAATTTGATTTTTTTTTCTGATCGACTAGTAGTGCCAGGGTAGAAGGTAATTTAGATATTTACCTTATTAATTTATGGTGGCCATCAATATGCCAAAGAGCGAGGGGAGAGTGGACATTGTAACGTCTTCTTCTAACTGCAACACGCCAACGCTGCATTACTCCAATGGGATCAGTCCTCAAAAGTGACTGCCTGATTCTCTCCTTCTGCACACGATGTCCTTTACTTTGCAGTAAACCTTTCACCATTCTAATACCAATATTTGGGTGAGATTGTTGAGCAGATGTCACAAAATCATCCAGTTCTCCATCACTTATCTCACTAAACATACCTAAAAGAACAAAGTATTCCAATGTGCTATTAATTTTTAGCAAGGTGGAGGAATGAGGTTGGATACAGTCCTCTACAGAAAGATTACTTGCTGGGCGAGTTTTTGTAGAGGTTGTTCAAAGGTTCTTCAGTGCAAGTACCGGATAGGAAAAGTCAATTCAAATGGAACCCAATTTTTTATTTTTTGTTTTGCTTTGTGACGTCATCGCATATTTAGCATCGTTTATTTTAACAAATTACAATTAACATGTAGCGTCAGAAGACAGGGCTACATCAAAAAAAAAATTCCATACAATCAAAACTCTTAAACAGAAAAGAAAACTCACCAGAGACACTTAGACCAAACGAGGACATTCTCCTTTCGACAGTTCGTTGTCCAACGGCCAACAGATTACTGCACTCGTTCACTTTAAAGCCTTGCTCCAATAAAAAAGATAACTGTTCCCTTGTTATATCAAACGAGGGTCGCCCTCGACGTCCAGTACGATTTAACTGCGCCTGATATCCTTGGCCAACTGTAGAGCTGCAGTCTGCCTCGATAGCCAGGACAGTCTCACGCAAGGAACTCATTGTATTCACAATGTCATCCGCCACATCCAGATTGACCAGCATCCTTGTGATGTAGTCTAACCTTAAAACTACTGATCCAATTTCGCTTTGATGGTTGAGTCTTTCAATTCTGACAACAAGGTCACTGATAGCTTGCACGACGCTTGATAGATCAGCCATTTTGACCAAAGTCCCCAGACTAGATCCAGTCCTTTAGGATGTTACGCAACCTTGAGACATTTGATACCTTTTGGCGGGGATAGCACGCCGTTCACAAAACGAAGTCAACATTTTGCAACGGAGTCAACAATTCATCGCAATGTCAACATTTCACCACAGCGTTAAGTTTAAAGATTTCAACCATTTCATTACCGTGTTGATTTTTAAAAATCGTATTAAGCTTGAATATTCGTTGTCGCGTTTTGACATCGCGATGAAATGTTCATACTTCAAACATGAAAAAGAATGAACATCAATATTCGATATTGTGCTTTATAATTGAAAGTTCATTTCATAAACATCGATTTCAATAACCACTGGAAAACATGGAAATTACAAGGTGGGATGTTGAGTTCTTAAGTTGGATGTTGAGTGCTGAAGTTGGATGTTGAGTTCTAAAGTTCGACGTTAAATCTTAAAGTTCGATGTTGTGTGCCAAAGTTGATTTTTGGCGGGGATTGAACTCCATACTTAATTGAACTCCAGAAGAGTCTTTTGCCAAAGGCGAAGAAAATTCCACAACTTGTGCCCAGGTATGCTGCCCAGAGGAAAATGACTCAATTTGAGTGTCGGAATTAATAACCTTACTACTATCTTCACTTTGCAATTGACTTTCACTACTAGATTCATTAATTTCACTTTGACTATCACATGGTTTGTCATTAACAACATTTTCCATTTCACTACGATTACTACCATCATTAACTTCATTACTACATTGTTCACTGGAGTCGCCAGCCGAAAAAAGAGGCGGTCATAGGCTCCGAGGGCTGGCCACTAGGATCACCCTCGGGGGCCTGACCGTCACTTACATTACATACAGGGGGATCATTAGGAGGTACCTCCACAACAGAACCAACCTCAGTACCCTCCCCAGTGTGAGGGTTTGTGCAGTCTCTATGTACGTGCCCGGACTGATGGCACCAAAGGCATTTGCCCTTGAGCTGACAGTCACGGGCAACATGACCATAATTATTGCAAATATCGCACTCCACGGCCTGTCCATAATATGGCACTTTAATGTGGAAGCCATCCACCTCCAGGTTGCGGGGGATGGACTTCGCATGGATCATAGTAACAATTCTAACACCGTCATAAATATCAGTCATGTGAAGCCAACAGTGGTACGAAATATCTTTACTTCACCGTAACGTCTCATAACGAAAAATAAAGAATCTGCACTGGCCTCGAAAGGATAGTTGTGCACAAAAACTTTGTTGGGGCGTGGACCCCGCCCCTTTAACTGGACAGACAACATCACCGATAGATACTGATTCCATCCTCATAATCAATTCTTTACTGCCTGTGTCAGCAAACGAAACTCGCGCAATGTTTTCGACCAGTTGGAGTGCCGTTACTTTTAGCGATTGAAAACGGTTCGCAATGGCCGAAGCGATGACATTTCGGTTAGTCAAAGCCGGAAACCCAGAGATATCCAAAGCGATGGTACAAGTGAAATTATGTGCTTACCAACACAATACCAAAATGACAAGAAAATTGGAAAGGTAAACCCAACCAGGTAGTACTAGGCAGTAAAACCGGATGGGTGACCTTACTATGAAAAAGTTGCACTGGCCAGACAAAACTAGAAAGTTAAGCTGGACAGTGGACCCGAACTTACAAAAACTACAAAAAGGTAGAAAAAGCGAAAAATATTTACAACAATACTTACCAAAAATCCTGACTTGAGGGTCGACCAGAACTTGGGTCTTCAGAGAAAAAACCACGAATAGCCAGAAGCACCGCAACTTACCACGAGTATAAGAACACTTGCATCCGGTAAGTATGAAACATTTTGTGCACCCCCGGCATCAGAAAAATCAACTTACCCCCATATCCTTGTGGTATTGACAGTCACGTGTGCCACCGGCGACAGCGATGGCTGGCTTCTTGTTGCTGGCTCCTTTGCAAAAACTGGCCATGCTACTCCATGCAAAAGTGGCTTCCCTGCCTGCCTGCCTGTTGAGAAAAGAGAACAAACACACAAACAAAGTCAAGCTCAAAGTTGCTTACTACTTGTCTTTTTCATATTGATGATTTCTTCCCCACAGGGGAAGTGGGCCACACTTGGAGGTAGTGCTATACTGAGGCAACCCTTGGTTGGGATGAGGCAAGCCTCTTTACCACAGCCCAGTTCCAAAAATCAGTTTAATATATGAGCCGCTCAATGAGCAGCGTATCAGATATTAAGGTGATAAGAACAGATTTTTTTGAAAAACACCATTTATTCACAAAACGGGGATCAAAGGATCCCCCAAAAGAAACTTACAAAGACGCTAAAGGAAAAGAAAAGTACAAAACACATAACTACCCTAAACAACTACAAAGACTTACACTAACTCTACTAAACAAAGGGTATCTACAAGCAGGCGGAGAAAGCCCCGGGAAGGATACGCCGCGGCCAGGCTTTAACCGCCCTAAAAAACACATATATACACTATATACAAACTAGGAGCCACTGTGGCTTACAACGAAGAGGTAATAAATATATATATATATAATATGTACAAGAGGTTAAAAAACGCGCACATTTATCTACCTACGTAAACAAGTATAACAGGATATACTTATAGGATATATAGGCGACGAATGACACGAAAACAAGATCCCAATATGGGGTCCCTGAAACGTTAAAAGCTAACAGGGACCCTCAAAAGGGGCCCTTGATCATGTCAAACACACTAACAGTGCACAGGTATATGTGAATACTGGTAGACCTGGCTAGATAAAAAGCCTAGGAAGTCCATTCACCATGGCACAAAAACCATCAAGAGACCAAAAATCAAGGAAACGAGACTCTGAAAAACGTTTAAAATCTAAAAGAATTCTGTTTCAAATCATCTCTTATGTATCTGGTGATTGCTCGATGATCTTCTTTTCCATTGTGAAAGGTGGCTTTGTTTCGAAAGGACCAGATTCCATAGAGAATGGACTTCACTAGGTGGCACGTAATTCTGGCCCTTTTAGAACTAACAGAGGGCCAGCAGAAGAGGAAAATGGTTGAGGCGGTTTGAGCAAACTGGTTTTCCAATACCAGAGAAGAAAGCAATGATCAATGGTCTCTCGTCCAGGACAAGAGGCACAAATAGCAGAAGGGATGTAGCCCCAATTAAATAAGGAATCTCTCACTTTGACCCCTCGGAAGGTAATTAGGCAAATCAAGTCATTCTTAAAATTTTCACCGGACGAGAGACCAACAACGAATCCCGGACGAGAGACCAGTGGCTATCGAGGGAGAAACCAGGTCGAGTAACACGGGACCACTGTCTAGGTAAAACTGGCGGGGATGACTCAATGGATAAAAGTTTCTTGTAAAGAGTTTTTGAAATTAGCTCACAGTCGCCCACTTTCTTAAGGGTGTCAAGACACGCCTCATAGAAGGGGGAAGAAGGACAGCACTTGGAGCAGAGTTATCGCGTAAGGAAAGCCACAACGGTCTTAGAAAAGACAATCGCCGACCAATAAAATATTTGCAAAAGAAAAAACTAGGATCATCTGTCGAAGAAAGAATAGATGCCATCCCCGCCAGCCTTGAAGCTTGGGCTTTGATAGTAAAATTAGTTAGATTAACTCCACCATTTTCAAGTTTTAGGAGAAGAGTATCCCTAGCCACAGTTTCGATCTTCGATCCCCAAAGAAAAGGCCACACTAAAGTTTTGATTTGGGTTAGAACCCAGTTTGGCAGCGTAATAACTCTGGCCAGGTAAACCAGTTTGCTCAATCCAATTGTGTTAATGATTAGAGCCCTACCTGGGAAAGACAAGGATCTGGATTTCCAGAGATTAAGGGATTTCTTCAATTTCTCTAATTTGGGTGACCAATTCGAATCATCCGTAGGAATGGTTCCAAAAACCACACCGAGGATCTTCATTTTTTTGACCCAAGTAAGGCCTAGAGGCACATCAGAACGAGACCTCCTGGCCCCAAGCCACATAGCTTCGGTTTTGGATTTATTTAGTTTCGCACCTGAACCGCGTTCATAGATTGATACGCAGTCAAATAATTGATTGAGAGAAAACAGATCTTTTAGGATACCCGTGATATCATCGGCGTAAAGGCGAACCTTAGTCTGGTACCCACAGGCTCCAGGCAAAAGAAAACCCTTAATCTCTGGAGAGGCACGAATCAAGTTAGCAAGAATTTCTACACATAGTACATAAAGAAGGGGAGACAAAGGTCAAAGGCTCTTTCCTGGGCAAGACTGACCAGGATAGCCGATTCATTAGTTAGTTCTATGTGATCAAAAATATCACGCAAGAGAAAAACATTACAAAAAATAGATCGGCCCGGAACGGAACAAGTTTGGTCAGGAAGAACGATGTATTCTAAAACTTTTGATAGCCGTGTAGTAATAGCTTTGGAAATAATCTTGTAATCAACATTGAGTAAAGAAACAGGACGCCAATTTCTTAGATTTTTAACATCCCCACGCTTTTTAAAATTGAGCCTAGTGACACTACATTTAATTGTTTCGCATAATTCGCCATCAATGAAACTGCAATTAGCCACTTGATTCAACAGGGGACCCAAAGTCTCCCAAAAATAGAGAGAAAACTTGACAGATAAACCATCAGATCCTGGTGATTTTCCCAGGTTAAGGCCTTTAAGAGAATCAGTCAATTCTGACAAAGATTGGAGTCCTTCGCATGACTCGCGCTGATCAGGGGAAAGAGACGATTGAATGCTGCCTAGACAGCATTGTTTACAAGCAGCATCAATCTGCTCTTCAGAAAATAAATTTGAATAAAAACGCACGTGCGCTGCTTCAATCTCTGCACGCATGAAAACTTCAGTTCCATCAAGATTCAAAATAGAAGACACAGTTGCGTTCGTACCGCTCACAATCCAATTTAAAGAAAAATCGTGTTGGCTTTTCACCATCTTCAAGCCACGGGACATGCAAACGGATTTTGCAACCCTCTAATTCTTTGAAGGTAAGAGTTTTTAGTTCAGATTCAAGACGTAGGATTTCTTCGGAAACAGAATTATCACCAGAAACTAGACGATGTTTGAGGGAAATAATACGGTTAGTAATAAGCACACGATCATGCAAAAGACTCCTACGTTTGTCCTTTGCAAAGGCAATTATATCATATTTAATACAAGACTTGAAAAAGTCCCACCAAAGTTTAACCAAAGGGAAAGAATCAATAACGGTAGATAAATAAAAAAGTCGGGCATTAATAAACTCACAAAAGGTATTGTCCTGTAGAAGAGAATTATTGAATTTCCATATGCCGGGCCCACGGCACCGGCTATCATCAAAACAAATGGAAAGTTCGACAAAGTCATCATCAGAAAAACAGCAAGGGGTGATTTCACACGAAAGTACAAAGGGCATTAAAATATGGGAAACAAAAAACTCATCTAA
>BLFK01000386.1:3041641-3064141 GCA_014634185.1 Astreopora myriophthalma | reverse complement strand
TGCTTTGGCCACTTTTGCAGCCATTGTCAACACTATTTAAGCTATCAATACATCCTACGTTACTTTCATGATTTTCTTTATCATTTCGACTATTTTGATTATTCATACTTTCGTTACTAAGGCTATGATTATTTTCATTGCATGAAATATTGCAATCACTACTCCTAGAATTATCAGCAGAGGAAACCTCAGGGAAAATACTTTGGCTTGCCTGAGTACCCTCCGAGACGCAAACATCCTCACAACCCGTAGCAACTTCATTCATGGGAACAGCATCCTGTTCAATGCTATCCACACAACTAACTTTAACATCATTTTCCCCATCGTTAGAAGAGTTATCATCACTAGTCGAATCATCGGCACTCTTGCCCTTCTCGACATCGACAGCATGGATAGTGGAAAGGGGGACACTATACGTACCCTGTCTCGCTGCCTCAGCTGGGGTCCCGAGCAGTAGACCCACCAGAGGAGACCACTGCAGGAATGGCACCCCAAGCCCGAGCAGGATTTTTACAATCCCTGGCCATATGGCCAGACTGAAGACATCTACGACGTTTCTCCCGTAGGGAACAAGATCTAGAAACATGTCCACCCTTACTGGAAATATCACACTCAACAGGTTGTTCCCTATACCACACCTTACAAACAATACCATCAATATCCAAAGTTCGTGGGATATGGGAATCCATAACCATCTCAACAATATGGGTACCCGTAGAGACATTATTGAGATCAGGATAATGCTGAACCAGAATTTCATGCACCATGCCATAAGACCCCAAGACCCTCTTCAAAGGAGCAGAGGAAGCCTCAAAAGGATAATGAAAAATTAAAACACTCTCGATCTTAGGCCCAGGCTTAACTACACGACAACGGGTGCTTCCAACATTAATACAATCATGGGCTTCAATAGCTAGCTTACTAGTATACCTAAATGGTAGAAATGCTGCCGAAAGGGAGGACGATATTGAGTATGGTAATTGATACCCTATGAACTGAACTGTGAAGAATTGTTTTGCACAAGACATCGTTATGATAGGAAATCAATTGAAACTGTCTTCAGGTCGGGGGTTTTCTAGGTTTGAATAGATATTGCGTGCATGTGGCATTTTTTGTTTCAGAATTTTTGGTTATTTCAGCTTTCATTAATATTTGATGTCATTAATATTTTATGTCTCCCCCGTCCTCAAAAAAAGACAAGTAATAATACTTTTAATGACAATTGGAAAAGAATCTTTGAGCAGAACTTCATGATGTGTTTCGGTACATAGAGGGGGCTATATTGTAACCTGTGAAAACCTGTTTTCCTGGGAAAATGAACGGTGGCTAAACATCAACATTGAGCAAGAGACATTCTGAAAAAACTATTTAATAAAATTATATATAAAATAACATTTTGTTAAGTACTCTAAACTCTGTCACATCAACATTATGGTATTGAAAATCGGTTGTCTCTTGAACAGCAACTTGCAATGTTGTAAAGTAAACTCGAAACTATTATGAATTTGAGATTATAGTCACATTATACTCTGTGAAACACTACAGTTAATTTTTTTTGACATACTCATGGTTTGACGACATTTTGTAATTGAAATAGTTGTATACCGTTAAAATCAGATTGTTCTTCAGGAGCAACTAAACAAAGTGGTAAAATCAACCACATTCTACATGAGAATTTGACATTTCAGTAACATGATGTCCCCAGCTAAACTGCTATATTTTTCATCACAAACTTTACATGTTCAAGAGCAACAGACCATAAAAATCAAATGTGTGTTTCACAGCAACTATAAAATATGTTGTAAAATCAGCTATATACTATCATTCTGAATTTGACATTGCAGGGACATCATGTACTCTGTTAAGCAGTTTTTTTTTTTTACGAAACTTTTTAAATTTATCAATCTAACTTTATGTACATAATATTTTGTGTAAGTTAAATAAAATTAAATTGAAATTGAATACATCCTAACAGCAACATTTTTTTGTACATATGATATTTTGTGTAAGTCAAATAAAATTGAATTGAAATTGAATACATCCTAACAGCAACATTTTGTTGCAGATATGTGTCCTGGAAAGCGAAAACGGACACTAACGCTTAACTGTTTAACGGTAGAAACCGTTTACTATCCGTTCAGCATCCGTTTGAAACAGATCATGTAAAGCGTTTTTCTTATCCGTTTACAAACATCCAGCATTCGTTTAACGATTTGGGCAAAACGTTTGAACGGTCTTCTCATCCGTTTATTTTGAATCTTCTATCCGTTTAACGTTCTGAGCAAAGCGTTAAACGCTTTTGTCATCCGTTTACGGGAATGTAGTATCTGTTTAACGATTATTAATTTTTAGGCAAAACGTTAAAAACGGTTAGTTTCCATACAGGGAGGAGTCCTATTCGACGGTATACGATTAATTTTCAACAGGCGTGTATAACACGATTGCATGTTTACAGTTCGATCACATACAGTGATTTGAATCAACAACAGATCGATTCGCGCTACAATTGTACGGTGAATTTAACTGGAAATACGGTCAAATGGAACTCCTCCGCTCCCTGTGGTTTCCGAACTTTATACAACGAAGCTCTTAAGCAAACATTTAAATTGACTAACCGAGAAGACTGAACATTGCCTGTTTTAAAAATTACCGAGACTGACGTTGACTCACGCACAATTCAAATCCAACGCTTCCCAGGACAGAATTCAAAACATTCGTTCACTCCGCTCGGTTCACTCGTTGAGCATTAAACGTCATTTATTTGTTCTAATGGCTCCTCAACATGAATGGGAAAATAATCAGAGAAAATGAAAGGAGCGAAATTTGATTGCCGCCGATCAGTTTTCAGTTCCAGTGTGTAATCAACGGTTGAGGTACCAGCAGTTGACTGTTTACAAATCTAGCATTCGTCTCAGGACAAAACTTTGCAGCGATCAGTTTTTCATGTTTTATTATTATTATTATTATTATTACTAGGTTTCAGTTAAAAGAAAAGTACCTTTCGCTTGAAGCTCTCAACCAAACGCTCAAGATAACATTTCTGTTTGGCAAGAATTATGGCATCCGCTTTTCGGCCGTGAAATTTGAGTTTCTGTCACGCTTAAAATAGTAACGTGACTTAAACGTAAACAAAGACAACACAATCGGACAACCAATCATATTCGTCTATTATACTATGTCAACAGCTTAAGTTCCCATGACAATTAGATCAATCATGTTTACTTTTATTTCACACGAACACGATGGCGGAGCTTACATGTAACTCGACACAAGAAAGAAACAGCAATGAAATAATTGAAAAAGCTTCAAAGTTCTTACAAGATGGTTGTGGATGTGCACTGGGTGAAAAGGGAGGTCCATGTTCTACACAGTTTTCGGCAGAGAAAGGCCTCATCAACTTAAATAACTGTCTTGAACTGACAAGTGGAGAACTTGGTCTAGTCATTTTGGTTAATATCCAAGCTTTCACACGCATCGACTGTGTTGGAGAAAAGAGAAACAGGAGCCCTCGTTGCCAGTTTCATTTTCAAGGAAGATCAGTATGTAAGGAAACGTTTTTACATTTCTATGGAATAGGATATTCAAGATTTCGACAGCTCAAAGAACATTATGAACAGAATGGCATTTCACAAAGAACACACCGAAATGCTAACAGAGTGCCTGACAATGCAACACCACATTCTGTGATTGAAGATTTTCATGCATTTCTTCAAAACTATGTGGAGGAAAATGCTTTTGTCCTACCGGGTCGAATAACAGGATTTAAAAGCGATGAGGTTAGAGTACTTGCTTCATCCGAATCTAAAATGACTGTCTGGCACGTTTACTTTTCTACTTGTGAGGCATCCAACAAGCAAGCAGTCAGCTACAAGAGATTTACACAACTGTGGCAGGAGTTTTTCCCGGACGTTGTTGTGGCCAAACCAATGACCGATTTGTGCTTTACGTGTCAACAGAACAGTTCAAAACTTCAACGAGCCACAAACCTTTCAGAGAGCGAAAAATCTGAATGCATTGCTACTCAACAAGAGCATCTGAACAGTGCGAAAACGAAAAGGGACTTCTATAAGTTTGTGTGCAACAAATCTAAGGAAAGGCTTGAAACACTCGGAGTTGAAGCTCTCCAAAACCGCGAAAATGGTACTGCTTCTTCATTAGTTGGTTCTGTACACTACTCTTTTGACTACGCTCAACAAGTCCACATTCCAAGTAACCCGCTACAGCCGGGACCTATTTACTTTAAAACCCCCAGGAAGTGTGGAATTTTCGGTGTCATGTGCGAGGGGATGCCCGAGCAAGTGAACTTTCTAATAGACGAGGCAGCTTCGACTGGAAAGGGCGCCAATGCCACCATCAGCTATGTGCACTACTATTTGGAGCATCACGGACTAGGCGAAACAAATGCGCACTTTCACGCAGACAACTGCGCCGGGCAAAATAAGAATAACTATTTCTTGTGGTATTTTGCGTGGTGAACTTTGTTGCAACTTCACCAGAGCATCACATACTGCTTTCTAATTGCAGGCCATACGAAATTTGGCCCGGACCGATGTTTTGGACTGTTAAAAAAATCCTACAAAGTGTTGTATGTGTCATCACTTTATGAGTTTGCGAGACTTGTGGAAACCTCCAGTAGTGCCGGAGTTAATAAAGCACAAATTGTCGCAACGCATGATGGCAGAGTGATTGTGCCGGTTTATGATTGGGTGTCATTCCTTGGAGAGTACTTTAAGAAGATTCCTAACCTCAAGAAATTCCATCACTTTGCGTTTTCAAAGGAAATCCCGGGAATGGTTTGTTGGTTTATTCCCATTCACAATCATTCATGCTACCATCTTCCCCCGTTCTGCGACTCTTCCTCCAACAGTTAAGCCTGATGGACTCACTGACGAAAGGAAAAGATACTTATACCGAGAAATAAGGCCTTTTTGCAAGCCTGGTACGGAAGACATTGTAGCACCAGCACCATGAACTTTATTGCAACATTTCTTGTAATCACATTGTGTGGTTCCAGAAAATATCCATACCCCCCCCCCCCCCACGGAAGATCATTGGAAATTCCGAGGGGGAGGGGAGGTTAAAGGGCAGCAATTTCTGAGGGGTAGGGGGGTTTTGTGGGGAACTACTTTTCCAAAGGGTCACAAACCATGTACAAAACATTGAAAGCAACATACGATCGATCTGAAGCACAAAAACATACGTACGTTGTTTTGAAACAAAAGTCAGTACTCCTGGCCATTGAGATAAAGTTAACATTAATAGCTTCAATGTTTCTGTTTTTCTTTGAGTTAGCTTGCGCTACGATCTCCTGAAGCTAAGAACGATGGGTCTTTCACTTTGGAACGGATTCGAAACATTTCAAATGGCAGTCTCAACTGGAGTCTAGTCCCCAGACTTCCAGCTTTGTCTCGTTTTCGTCCGATCAACACTTCCATTCACTTGAGTATCGCTTTTCGGTACCTTCACATGCAGTAAACACATTTTTGATCGGATTCATGTTTTATTGGGTTAGTAACTCAGAAAATGCTATGAGACGCAAGTTCCCACCATCTCATCGCTTGCGTGCAACAACATTTTACTTTTTTGGGGGGTGGCAAGTCCCGAAACCTACCGCGTTATTCCCGGCAGCGTTAACATGTGTGTGTTAGTGAAGTTTTCGGTCCTTAAATAAGATTCAACCTGAAGAAACTGACAAAATGTGTAGACAAAGGAACCATGTAAGTTTCTGTTTTATTTACTATCGTTTGCGAAGTTGTTTAAGCGAGCGAAACATTCTCATCGGAGTTTGCACAAAAACGTGAAACAGTCGACGAGCAACCCAAATGTTAAAGCTTATAATCTAACATAAAAACAACACAAACATAATTTGCAAAGTTGATGGCGAAGAAGCTAAAAGTTTAGCTAGATAATAAGCTTAACAAAGCTTTACATTTTTATTAAAGTTAACCTTAATGTTTACACTGTTGTAATAAAATTCTATCATATTTACGTAACTAAGTTGGTATTCACTTTATTTTTTTACAAGTACAAAAATTCAGGAAATTCCGGAGGGGAGGGAGGGTCGGAACGGAAAATCCTGGGGGAGGGGGGGTGCAAATCAAAAGGTCTTCCGTGGGGGGTATGGATATTTTCTGGAACCACACATTGTCCTTTCAAACTGTAACGTTAAAATTTGTGTTCTATCAACTATTTTAGTATCTACATGGATTTAACATACCAGTAACATGATTGAACGCGAGGTTGAACACTAACATTTTGTTGAGGAAATGATAGACCACAAAAATCAGATGTGTCTTCAACAGCAACTAAAAATATGTAGTTAAATCAGTATAAACTATCATAAATCTGACAATGCAGTGACATCATGTATCTGGTAGACAATTTTTTTAACACAAACTGTATACATTCAAAAGCAATGATGAAAATATTTATATAATGTAAAGGTTTCTAAAAAGTAATTATTTCGCATTTATTAGTCCTTTTGTTTTATTGAAGTGACATTCATTTTTTTGTTGTAGAAAATTGTTGCCTGTACAGACAACAATAGTTCAGTGATGTTGTCCTCATTAAAAGTACTTGAATCTTGAACTTTGGCTTCTGGGTTATAAATGTTGTGCAATGTTATGAGTTTGTCGTCAAAAATTGTTAGGGATACCTGCTCTCCACTTGTGATGAACAGTGCTTTTGCAATTGTGCACTTTGTACACTTGTCTTTCAGCTGTGCACACCCACATTTTGCACAGTGTAGAATCGTCTTTTCTACATTCAATGGGAAGGCTGCACTGCACTTTCTACATGATAGGTAAGTTACTTTTTCCACCCCAGCAACTGGGCATGATACTGTGTTTAGCTGGTTATCAAGCAGCTGTTCGTCACTTCGCTGTATTGTGATCTCTGCTTAGGCTATCAAAGAGTGGCGGTTGAGCGTGATGTAGTTGTTGCTGTTGAAGTTTTTTACCAGTGCTTGGGTTTAAACCATTCTGCACACGGTCGATATCTTTCTCCCACAGAACCAGCTTTATGGACCCAGTTTCATCTGTAAGGACTGTTTCAAGCTTTTGGAGTGTTTTACCATTGGCTTGAATAGTTTCTGGACTTGCATCAAATGACACACGACCTGAAACATTTACTTTGCTACTCTTTGTGTTGTGCTCGATGATGTCATTGACTGTAGTCAATGTTGCCAGGTCTTGATCAGATTTTACTTGTTTGATGTCAAAATCAAGTTCAGTGGCAGCTGGATCAGTGATCTTCGTTCTTTTGTTGATGTGAACCTCATCCATGTATCTGATTCTCTTTATGGCGTAACTGGTTAGCTTGATGGGTGATGATGACTCGTATCTGGATTTCATGATTTTCATCTTTTCAGGAGAAAAGCTAATCCCTCTCACGGTTCTGTCTTTTGTTTGTAATGTGACATCAAAATAGTTGTTGTTTGACTGACTGAGTTTCATCTTTGACAAATTGTGTAGATAACAAACAAGTGTTTTTTCTGAAATAGATCAATGAGAGATATGTGAGGGAATGTTTATTCACTGTTTTTTGCATTAATTTGCAACTAAAACTTAGGTTTTACCAAGTGTTCTGAGGTGACATGTGCTTTGTGTAATCCCAGTTTAGGGAGGAAACAGTTTAATTTGACAATACTTACTTGAGCAATATTCAGTGTTGGGGTGGAAATTTCTTTTAACTTTCTTTTATCTAGACAGTGCAAGTCAGATACTTACCAGTTTGTTGATTAGCTGAACTCCCCAGCTTTTTTTCTGCAAATGTATTTAGTTTATGTCAGCTGTAATCTTTAAACATTAAGGATTGCAGTGAACTAAAACCTGTAACACCTGTCATTGGTTCATGTTCTCCCCAGGATTTTGGGAAAATGCAGGGGGTATTCTGATCCAGTGTCCTTCCTAGGGTCTGTCACCCCTTCTCAGAGTGAGAGAAGGGGCAGGGAGAAAGGTACTGTGGGAGCAAGGTTGATTTTGAGTTTGATTTTAACTGTAGCCTAAATATGAAATCCATAAATGTGTAAACTTGGTACTTATTTGTACAAGGTTTAGCAAGTAGCTGTTGTAATTTTTCTGTTTTTTTTTTAACCCTTTCTGAATGTCAGCTGTTTTTCCATGAATAGGATAAACTTTGTTCTAAATGTCAAAGTAAGCTTCATTGGGTGAATTGCCTTTCACTGGTAGTTTAAAGTGTGTATTGCTTTAGAGTGCTAAGGTGATCATTTGTGACAGTACTTACCTGGCGATTGACTCATGTTGAAGTAAAGTGGTAACTGAGGGAAATAAAGAACAATCAAATGTTAATATTTGAAGAACTTCAGAAGAACAGGTTATACTATAATTGAATATGTAAGTTATAATGAAGACTATTTTGAATATTAACTTTGATTCCAGTTTACTTTAGCTGTTTCACAATTAAGTTGTTTAAGTCTCAATTCTTCTTTTAATCTGAAATTTAGACTTGCAGAATTTAATGTTTGCAAGCCGTTCAAAAGTCATTGGTTCAATTACCAAAGATGACAGGTTACGAACTCTGCTGATTCCAACATATGTTAGACCCAATGTTGATTCCTTTTTACCTATATCTATCCAGGTTCTTTCTAAGGTCATTCCCTGACTTTTGTGGATTGTTAATGCCCAGGCAAGAGTTAAGGGAAGTTGTTGCCTTTCATGTACAGTATTTGTGATGTTAACAGTAGCTGTTATTGGTGGAATAGGAACACAGCATGGCATGTTTGTCATTGATGGTCCAGAACATTTATCAAACTTAACAACCACTGCAATAGGCAATAAGGGTGGTTGATGACCAGTTTCATAAATAATATCCACTGCTGTTCCTGTGGAGCCATTACAGAGACCAACCGATGGCCACATATTCTTAGTAAGCATGACGCGGGTGCCTCTCGCAATAAGCAGTTTTGGTTGCAAATTAAACATTTCTTCAGCACTAATTTTTTTTGTCAGCTCGCTTGAATGTTTTGCATGAATCTCTGCTATAGGTTGGTTTAACTTAACCAAACATTGATAGTTGTATGCTGCTACTTCTGCATTTGTGTAGTATAAATGTACCACATCTTTAAAGTGGTCAATATCTGGTATTTTGGAAGGTTGCCTAGCTAACAAATGTTTCCAATCATCTTGCGTCGTTTCTCCATTTCGTGGTCTTAATAACAATTCTCTATTTCGGAGATATCAATCAGACTGAACTGTGTATGATCTTGTGTTTATTCCATTCAACCAAGGTTAAGAGTATCTGATCAGTGACGTACATAATGATTAATTATACGTATATAATTGACAGTTAATATCCTGATTTCATTACACTCTAAATAAATTTTGATCATGATCAGAGCCAATAACTCTTTGATTCACTGAAAGAATCACAACATGAACAAACATTTGATAGACACAATAACCCTGTTGCCCAGTAGTTGTGGAAGGTTTTGAGTGATATAAGGGTTTATCACCAACTGGAGGAAGTTAAGCAGGATCCCCAATAAGAATAACTGATATCCCACCAAATAAGATTTCTTGCAATCCTGTTGCTTGTTTGCAACGTCTGTCGATCCAAGCCATTGTAGTTTATCCAAGCATGGAATATTCATCAATTAACAAATAATCTATACCCAGTAGCCTTTCTTGTATTCGCGATCTAGAAAGTGCTTGACCTGACAAATCTTTTGAATTGTTGTTGAATTGATGGGTAATCTTAATAAAGAATGAATTGTTACTCCATTTATGTTATAGAATGCTTTTCCTGTTGTTGCAGTTACAATGCATTTATCCTTCAAGTGATTGTATACTCCATTTATGAAATAACTTTTTCCAGTTCCGGCAACACCATTTATAATCAGCCGCAGTGGTTCTTTTGGTTTTATTTTGTTCGAGTGAGTTGTTATAATATCATAGGCAAGTCTTTGTCCATCACTGAATAAATGTGTGTTTACACCTTGAATAAGCTGGTCTTGTTCTTGAAAAGACGTTTTTTGGGCATTTATCCAGTTTCTGCTCCAGAAATCTGCTTTTGGGTATAGTTATCACTTTGCAACTGCCAGTATTGTAAACTGTTAGCAAAGCCTGTACTTGTATCAGACAAACTGCCACTGATGTTATGAAAATCTGAAAGAATCATCAACTCTTCTTGAATCTTTTCTGTTTCAAAGTGGTGGTGTTCATTGTCTGTTTCTAGTTCAATGTTTTGCATAACATTTTGTAGTTTTTGCTCCCAATTTGGAACTTGTAATTGAGCTGATGGGGAACAGAGGAAATCATGCCATGCTTTGATGTAAATATCAGCATTTGGTTCTGTACTGTTCCACACATTGTTTTGGCAAGTGTGCCATGGTTTGTACTTCAGTAACTGGTATTTGCAATACCAACTGTAATTTTCTCCCTTAGGATTTTGTGAGTAATTCGGAAATATTTTTGGAACTATGTTCTGTGGCTGATGAACAAGCTTACCTTTTACTATTTTAAATTTTGCAACAAAGTCTGCAAAATTTAGATTGTGTACATCAGGAAAACCATTTTGAAATTTACCATGCCTTGCATATATGACCAATAAAGAATCAGTAGTGCAGGGAAGTGAAGTGTCTGCAATGACAGGTGTTGCAGGTAAAACAGTGAATGTGGTACTGTAGAGTTTTAATTACAGCAACAAATGCATAGTTTCCTGTGCACTGAAATCTCTTTGGCTAATTGTTTTCCTTATGATCTTTTTCATAGCTTTTTGTGGTTCTAACTTGCAATGGGTGTTCTTTATAACAGAGTTAAAAGTGTTAGTTAGCAAGGGTGACCTCAGTTCACCTTTTGCTGCATATTTTGAAAGATATTCAACACATTTATGATGATCAATTATTACTTCAATCAATCGCAGTTTGCTCGCCATCCTTGCAACTGAATTCTCTGATGGTTATTCACTCTTGAATCATTCTGTTTTGTAATTATCTTTGCTTTGAATTGTGTTGTTTTATCTTTAGTATGCACAGGTTCAAACACCAATGTTGTTTTCTTGCACAAATCAAATGGATACTTAAAGCGGCACTGAAGATCCTCCTTCACTGGGTCAAATCTTAAACAATATTTTGTACTGCAGTGTGTATGTCACTGGACAGTATTTAGAAGGTCTACGTAGTCACTATCAAAACAGTAATATCTGCATGTTGTCTCTTGCAAGGATGAATGTTAGGTTTGATCCAGAGTTCACTATCAGGGGGGCAAGGATTGTATGTTGACATTAAAGAGTCGACATACTTGCAAACTTGGCTTGCAGCATTTTTGCCCACTGTTATACATCTGTCACGGCCAACAGACAGGAATGGGACAGAGTTATAAATTCAGTGTGGGTGTCGCCAAATAGATAGCTATAATGTAGATAGTGTATCCATACCTCCATCTCCACTAGCAGGTTTTAATCATGTTATTACAACATTAATACAGGAATGACTTATAATTAATGAATATTTTCATTGAAATCACCTGCACAACATTCCAGCAAAACTGTAGGCAATCATTTTAGGGCAGAAATGGTTCAGGACAGAGTGGAAACCCTCTAAACAGCTGGTCTGTGATAGTGGAGATGCTTGCTTGATTCCACTTATTAACCTTGAGTTGGTTAAAGCAGCATGAACCTTTTCATACACTTGTGAGTCTGTAATAAACCAAGCAAGAAAAGCCAGTTTTGGATTGATGATGTAAAGTCCCAATCCCAATAACCTGTCTAATGTTCAGATGTGAGAAATACAACTTGCAACCTAAATAACCTCTGGACAGGCCACTTACAAGAACTGGTGTATTTTTTTTTACATGCTGCATTATAGATCCTACTGACAATCATTTTCAGCTTAAAAACAGGCATTCTCCCACTAAATGTACACAACTATCCTGTATTTAAGAGCTAGGTCACCTTCTAAGAGCCACCTCCTATGACGAATGTCTCCATGAGCACATTTATTGAAAAGGGGGTCATCTAATCCTGTGTGCTTGTTGGTGATGTGGCTAAGGAAGGACTTAAACTTTGCCCAAATTATTCTTTCACTTCCACAGGCAGTTGATGTGGCACTCCAGTGTAAATGGTTTACACATGGTCTGATCCATTCTGCAACTGCTTCACACCCACTCTCCTTTGCAATTGCTGACAACAACTTCTGCACCTCTAAGGTGTAATAGCATCAACATCAACATCAACATCAACATCAGCATTTTGCATTTTTGTGCATTAACTTTTTCAAAAAATGTGTGATTCAAAGAAACTTACTTTTCTTCAAGTGCCAGAGGTCAAAGTAGTGTACTATGTCACGCAGCTTTTCCCTCATATGCTTCGCAATTGAAGTATGCCTATCTGAAATGAATGTGGAAATTTTTATTCCACAATCAGTCAGGTAGGCCATACATCGTTGGAATCCTAAATACTCCATGCCAAAACTATTCCCTGCTTCATTGCGCTGAAAAAAAAATAAAACACAGCCAAAAAGGAAATACTTAAAACCTATTCATAATTGATGGAATTGTGCAAGATAGCATATTTTTCACATACCCATCTTAAGGCCAGAGAATCAAATAACTTTTTCACACCTGAACTAAGGAGAAGTGAATAATCTTTGCCAATGTACAGCAAAATACGGTGTAGGCACCATATTTGGCACTGTGCCCCATGCTGTCATGTCTACCATCACCTGCCATCACAATACCCTCTCTCACATCCTTCAACCTCTGCATCAGTGTTTCTTGGTATTTCTTCCAGTGGAGATAAATCATTGGGAATAACTTCTCCTACAAAATAAGTGGAAATACAAATTGAAGCTATTGATACACAATATTATGGTATCAAGAGTATAAACATTGGACACTACAAGAGATTTTAGTTCTAGGCTTTGACAGTTGGCATTTATTAACTGCAGTGTAAGTGAATGTCATGTGAATGATTAGACAATAGAAACTACTGCACACTCTTACTCGCTGGTATCGGAAAAAGGAACGCAAAGATATACATCCCAATCCCATGTGCTGAAAAATATGGAGCACTTTACTCGCCGATCCACCAGCCATTAGAATACCAAAGCATAAAAGAAAATTGCCAGCAGCAATTTTAGTTCCTAGCATGTTCGGCTGACTTCTCCAGGTAAAAACTTTTCTTGAACACTTTGGGTTGCGACAGGTGGTGGTTACAAGAGCCATCGTGCCCTCCTGGCGAGTATTTACTTCCGGATCATCAGCTTTACAACTGTGACAGAACTGAAACAGCATCAACAGCTGAGCCAGGAACACCACATGTTTTGGCTGAGTGCGAAGGTTGTCATCTGTAACATGGACACTAAAAGTATGAAAAAAAAAAAAGGAATTAATTTTAAGCTATAAAAGTGGTGTAAAGTGCTAGTTTCTACATGTACATGTCTACCCCAGCACCTGAGGTCAATTCAACAAAACTTTTTAAAAGTAATTCACACGTGTAGCTATGTTTTTAATATCCAAAAACAATAGTCACACTCGTAAATTATACTTGCAAAAATGTCATTTAATCGACCGGAAATGTTTGTGGGGTATACAATGGTGCAGACCAACATTATTAACAAAAGTTTTGCCCAGGGGAAAATGCCAGTAAATGGAGCAAAGGTAAATCGAACACACGCTTTGATCGAGAGCACAGACACAAACGAAAAACCCCCACGAGCCTGGATGCTGAGCATGCGTAAAACTAACGTGTCACTGACCAGTACTGGTGAAAGAAAAAAAAAATTTAATGCTATTCTAGTTATGCACCTGTGATGTTTTGCTTCATCTGGCTCCGTGGCTGACATGTCTGTATCAGACTCTGTCTCCTGTTCTGTGGAGTATTCCTCTTGAGGGCTTGAGGGGTAAATGACACCATCATCATCAACATCATCATCATCATCATCAGGTCTCTCTACATGTATATCCATTTCCTCTTTAACTGCATTTTGCTCTTGCTGTTTTCCTAACTCTGGCTGGTGAATACCCGAATCATGCACATATACATGTACAGGCTGAAGATTGGTACGGGTTTGTTGGTTATCATTTGCAGCTGTGAAGAACAAAATACAGAGAAAGGTGTTCCAGTGATATCTGCGTGCACATCAAGAATTTGTCGTAGTATATCAAAATCGCATTTGTGTGGGCTGAGAAAAGTTTACACAGATAGACAAATCTAACCTTTTTTCCCCTTCTTGTATCCTTGCCTTCTCAGCCTGTCGTATTTTAATTTCAAACCAACGTACCGGTTTCGTAACGTTCTTTCTTTTTTTTTTTAACTTGTCACAGCTGGCACACTCATCCTTAAAAACACAAGAATTTTATATTTCCGTTGAAAGTGCTGAGCTTCTTTTTAAACAATTATACATTATTAATCTTGGGCAAAAATCATATCATACATGTACATTTACACTGATGAATAGGCGATGGAGCAATGAGTAACACTCACGTCTGGAAGTTGTGGATAAGTGCCACAGATGTTATCAGCACTTCCCCCTTGTACTACATGACCTGCTTGTGCACCCTTCTGAGCAGGACTTCTACTCACAAGCACTTTCTCCTCATCATTTTTCCTTTCACCCTCCATATCCTCCTGAACCTCTTCAGGTCCATTTTGGTCCTCATTAATGACAATAGAGGCAGTGCTTTTCTTTGCACTTGATTTACCTTTCATGAGCTACAACAAAAACACAGAGTGGTATATATATATATATATATATATATATATATAGTCTAGAAAATTTTCTGTTTTGTCACTTGAATTGTTGGTGTGATAGAAGTTGACAGAAATCCCCATAGTACTAGAACAGTCGCTATAAACACTCAAGCGAGAGAAAAGAGACCACCACAAGTACTATCAATAATTTTTGTTATAAGATAGGGTATAAAAATGAACATGCCTTTTCATGCAGATAAACACATCTGTTTTAATATGTACAGAGTTCTCATACAATTAATAATTAGTAAGTTGATAAGGCCGAACCTACCTCACGGCGTTTCATGCGAACGTCTCTATTTGTTTCTTCCTCCGTTGCCTTTACAAAGTGAACACAAGGTATGGATGTGACCCCAATTTCATCTTTTTTCAGTCGCTGCTGATATTTTTTACCTTCAAAGGACAAGCGGCTGAAGTCTTGTGGCGTGAAATGAACTGAACAGATCACCGAGTATTTGGATGCTGTCCAGTTCTTCTGCGTGGCATTGACAATGGAAATCCACTTTCACCTTCTTTTCACGGCTTCTGGTCTTGGATCGTTGAAAAATTGAATCGTATGGATAGAAATACCTTTTTTCTCGTCTTTCGTGTTATTGCAGCCGTATACCATTTCTTTCCGTAAAAACACTGCTGTCACACAAAGAAATGACTAAGCCAAAAAACAAATGCGAAATAGAATGTCCTGAAATGACGTCACAATCATTCCCAGTCTTCTGTTTTCGCTTGCGCGGTTTTGTACCCCACCGGAAGTGAACTTTCACGTTTTTGCTAGGTTAACACATGGGGGAAAAAAGCGCTAATGAAAATTTTTGTTTGCTTTCCTTATCAACACACTGCGTAGATTCTATCAAGAAAATAAAAAAAATTCTGTCATATACACTTTAATAATGAGAGCCTTACCTGAGAAAGACAAGGATCTCGACCTCCAAAGATTAAGGGATTTCTCTAATATATTTAACTTTGGCTGCCAATTTAACTGCTCGGTGGGAATTACCCCAAAGACCACCCCAAGGATCTTCATAAACTTAAACCAGGTGAGGCCTAGAGGCTCATCATCTTGAGATCTCCAGGCCCCAGCCCACATCGCTTCAGTTTTAGAGCGATTAAGTTTCGCTCCGGATCCTTTTTCATAGATTTCCAAGCAATCAAACATTGAAGATCCTTTAGGATGGTCAAGGTATCATCAGCGTACAAACACGCTCGTATTTGCTTCCCACCGGCACCAGGCAAGAGAAATCCCTCAATATCCGGTGACTTACGTAAAAGGGTAGCCAAAACTTCGACACATAGTACATATGATAAGGGAGACAAAGGGTCCCCCTGCCTGACACCCCTCTCTAAGGGAATAGAATCAGCGAGGGCATTATTCAAAATGATACCCATTGAAGCTCCATTATAAAAAATGGAGATCCAACGACAGAAATCAGGCCCAAAGTTATAAACACTTAAAAGATCAAGAAGAAAAAGCCTATTGACACGGTCAAAGGCCTTCACCTGGTCAAGACTTAAGAGAATGGCCAACTCATCTGTTTGCTGAATGTAATCAAGAGTATCACGCAATAAGGTAATGTCAGAAAAAATTGACCTGCCAGGAACAGAACAGGTTTGATCAGGGTTAACAGCATATTTGATAACATTAGACAAATGATTAGTAATAGCTTTAGAAAGAATTTTATAATCAACATTCAGCAAAGAGATGGGTCGCCATTTTTTCAAAAGCTTAATGTCACTTCATTTTTTAAGGAGTAACACTTTCTTTCATGGTGTCAGGCAGTTCATTTGCGGAGAAGCAGTAATCTGCAACCCGCAAAAGAAGAGGACCCAGAGTCTCCCAAAAATGTAAATAAAATTACAGTGAAGCCATCAGACCCCGGTGACTTTCCCAGGTTAAGGCTCTTAACAGAATCAGTAAGCTCGGACAGAGAGAGACGCCCCTCGCATGAATCATGTTGAGGAGGGGAAAGGGACGCTTCAATACTTTCAATACAAAGTTAATTAAAGGAAGGACTCCTGCACGTCTGCCAGGAGATAAAAAGGCTGATCCATGCCAATTGGCGAGGAAAGAACTAAGAGATTCAAAGCTTGATAAAATTAATTCTTGAATGCAAATAATTGAAAAGGAAGCTTTAATGACATCTAAGAGGAGTTTTTGGGTAACAGACCCAAAGCCCCTCGAACTGATTGATAGAATTTTTTAAAGATCATGATGAAGGATTGACATCTTACTTTTTTTAGGGCTGAGAACAGGAGACGGAGTATTAGACCTACGTCCAGGAGGACCCTCAGGAAGTAGTCTGGCCAGTGTGTGGGAACGCGGATTGGACCTCGAGCGATGCAAACCACGCTCAGCCGATGAGGAGGCTATGGGAGGACGAGATTTTGGTCTGGAGGCATGTTGAGGATCCGTGGGAGGCAGAGGCGGCATGGAAGAAGGTTGTTTGGATGGACCAGAAACAGGATCTTGAGGAGCAGGAGCATCAGGAGTAGAAAGAGCAACCATGGCGACATCGGAAAGTGTTGGTGAACTTTCAACTTGATCAAGTAGGGAGGTACAAGGAGTGGAAATTGCAGCTGGAGCAGCTTTCAGGCCGGGTGTCAATGGGCGTAAATTCGGGAGAAGGTGACAGTAGCGGCGGCGGGGCGAGGACAGATTGGGATGCTTCAGGTTGAGATAGAGGAAGGGATTCTTGCGATGACTGAGTAGAAGATGACCTAGATGTAAGTGCAGATGATGCCATGGGAGATTCTTGTGAAGCAGATGAGAATGAAGAGGAGCCAGATATATCCATAGGTATATGTTCAGCAGTAGTAGCAGGTTGATCTTCAGATGGAGGGGCATCATCATGAGATGCCGGGTGTTCCCAGCAGGATAGGGGACAGTCGACCGCCCAATGCTTGCCCCTACAAATGCCACAATAAATCGGCTTATCACAATCATGGAAAGTGTGACCAACCTGGTCATAATTAAAACAGCACACTTCCGAGCACTTTCAGCATGTGGCAGTTTGGCAGTCATGTCTAAAACAGATAGACAGACAGCCAACCCGCAGAAAGGACGGAACAGACATCTTCAATTCCATCCTAAATAAACAGGTGCCATTGAAACAGTGAGGCTGATCTTGTAAACGACATCTTCTTTCAGACAAAACTTTGCTATAAAGCTCCAGGCGTCACTTAATCGCTGCGCCCTGCAACTCGTGTGGAACATTAAACGCGGCCGCAAAGGTGACATTAGAAGGACAGTTAGTGTAGCAGGATTTCTCTCTAAACAGATTGCTGAAGTCAGCCAAGGAAAACGTGATCCAAGCAGAGCCATCCTGATTATGTTGCAAACAACGGACACTCGGCGCACGGATACCAATCCTTTCGCTTTCCTTAAAAATATCACCGTTCGAAACATTAGCAGGAATCCTGAAGAAGGTGGAACAAGGACAGTCAGGTAAAATATTAAGAGTAAATGCCAGTAAAAATCAAAGAAATCACGGACACAGCTCAAAATTCAATTTCACCCGTACTTTGTCCATTGGTAGGCCTAAGTCCCATACATATTACAAGGATGTTCGTTTGTTAAAATTCTTGCTTGTATGGGAGAAATCAACTTGAAACGGTTTACAGTATTTTCTTGAAAACCTTCAAAATTGTCATAATTCGTGACATTTTCGAGTCAGTTCATCGTAAGTTTTAAATTACTTTCACACTAATTCCATTTTTCTGATGCTTCTGCAATTGATTGGCAGCAAAACAAACTCATAAACTTTCCTTTAAAATAAAATATGATTTTTTTTTTCAATTACACTTTCAGCTGCTCTAAAATGGACTCGTTGGTACTTCAAACAAACGAGCCAAAAATGCCCGCGGTACGCAATGAAACCGACCAAGAAATCTCCTGAGCCATGTTCAAGGATGGCTTCAACTTTCTACCGTTTAATTTCTTTGGGATCTTTTATATTTGTACAACAAGATATTCCTGAAGTAAGCCAATTTTCGATATCCGCCATTTTGAAATCTGCTAATTTAGTATAAACACTTAAAAGATTGCGGCCGTCGCACACATGTTTGCAGTTGAAAGTTTCTAATGTGAAGCTCCTCAGAATTGTTAAGCGAAGCAGAATCAACAGAATAACCTAGATATGCATCACAGCAAAATGTAGAGTTACACTTAACAGAAAAGTGTCGAGAAACGTTTACAAAATCTGCTGTGACTCACCTCTTGACCTCTTCTTGACATGTTTGGCTCGTCATGACATGTCTGTTTGTTTCGTGCTAAATTCTGCTTTCTCCTTTTCACAAGCGACCTTTGCTGAGTAACTCTGCTTCATGTTGGCGGTGTTTTACTATCAGAACTCTTTTCGGTGTTGCCCTGTCAGATATAAGAACACCTGATACATTGACCTGTTCAACACGGTTCGATCAGTCATCTGATCCATCACGCAATTGAATAAGACGCATCATCGAAGCCGTGACTGCACTCTTTCCTCATGTTAGGAGAAGTAAGTTGTAAAAAGACCGCACATATTAATTGCGTGCAAAGAATGAACCCAAATTTGCTTTTTTAAACACAGTGAGATTTTAGATTGACTGTTATAGTCTCAAAGATTTGCTTTTTGCTTGACTTGCTCAGGTAGACAACCTATCTCTCGACAAGCAACAAGAATATCACGTAATGAGCAACATTGCCAATTTTTTTTATAGACGTGGACACGCAGTTTGGCAGTTTGAATTTGAACAAAAATAACTCACCATAAAGCAACTTCCTTTCCATCTAAACCCATTTTTTTTCTTACTATTACAGTGTACTGTAAAAGCCCACACTTTAACGTCAGCTTCACCATGTCTTTTCCATTCTTTTAACATTCTTTGAGGGGTAGCTCCTGCTCTGACAAGATTTAGGTCATGTAATGCTATGAACTGGAAATGAAGTGTAGCTCTTGTAGGGCGAATTGATTGCTTCATACTAACAACGTTTGAATAATATTCAATTGCTTGATATGCTTAAACTAATAATGTTTGAATAGCTTATATAAATCGGCCAAATTAGTTTCTAATAGAAAAGCAAATCAAATAAAAAAGGAGAATTGGCTGCCAAGCATCGTATTTTGCACGGATGACGATTTTCCTTGTTCTCGCCAGCGAAATGCACTTCAGTTTCGTTGTTCCAACTTCGTATCTAAATGATCTGGACACAGCCGGGTACAAAACTCTATCCGGCCAAACCGTTCAACCATCCCGCGCAGGGGTAATAGCCCCTTTGGGGCACAAAATTCTACCAAAACAAACAGCAATATGAAATAGATTCTTCTCATCAAGCGTCGTGGCTTGCACTGGTTTCCAGCACTTTGGAGTGCCTGTAGTTTGATGTATCAATACTGCTATCCTTTTATCAATTGATACTTCCATAGATGATGCTATTCATTCCCTGGCATGGTGGCCGTTTTCTGACATTACATTACCATGCAATACTATAACCTATAAAAACACCCTTAGTGTTAGATAAATTAGATTCCCAGGGAGACTTTTTAATTGACAAAATTAAAGTGAAAGTATTGAAATTGTAAAATTGAAAGTATTGTTTAGCAAATCGTGTTATTTTTTTACCACACGCGCAAATAATTTTTTTCATAACCTTGCTTAATTGTTCTGTTCGAATTTCATAAAAGATCGCTGTAATAACCCTTGCCACTACAAGAACATGACCATCATTTGCTCTGTCAATTTGTGTAACATTATTGATGCTTGAACAGGCAAAGCGTGGTACTCCTGAAACATTAGAGTGTATGTTTATTTTGCCTCTCAATTGTCATCTTAGTTGTTCAATCAGACTGCTGTCACTTTCATGAGCACGAACACTCCCTAACAACCTGGGATATTCGCCCTATCAGTGGCTTTTTCCTCCTCTGATTACTGTCATCCACGTTCAACCTGAGACTCTCGCAAATCCCCTTCAACATGCCTACTGATAAGGTGGATAATTTGTTTGCGTTCACCAAATTGCAAATGTTGCGAGACAGGGAAACGATTGGGTGACGTAAAGCAACTTCATCATGGGCAACTTCATGAAGCTGTGAATGTAAGGATTCAGCCTCAACTGCGGCCAAGCGAGAGAAGAAGCCGGACACCTGCTGAGATGAAAGAACATCTTTTCCAAGAAAAAGGCGAACTCCCGATTCATTCCTAACTTTTCGCATATCCTGCGAAACCTGCTTAGGGTCTGCCTTTTTCCCACTCTCCTCTCCAATGACAAATTGCTCAGTAAGGTATTTCTTTTGTTCCTGTGAAAAAATGGTTTTCTTCTTGGCTGTTTTCAGTGCCCATCCCATCTGAAGTGGGGCCACTGCACCACATGAGGCTGCTGGTCGGAAACCGACTGTTGGGACTTGTGTTCTTTCTCCAGTTATCTTTGCCGCGTATCCTCGTTTGGCCTTGTCGAGCAATGTTTCTTTTTCCAGTGCGTGCTTATGCCTTCCCTCATCTAAATGTGCCTGCAATGCTGAAGACCGCTGAAATGTCTTGATACAGCTCTCTTCTGGACAACTGAATATCCTGCTTTCCTGTGCCATCACTTCTTTGCCTTTGATGCCTTCTGTATCTTGGCAAGAGGAACTAAAACCTTTGCTTCCGGTGGACGCCTGGTCTTGTCTTGCTCTAACGACCCTGAAGCATGATCTCTGGGTTTGTACAGGAGACTCCAGAACTTCCAACCGGCAAGGGGAACTGCTATCACTCTGAATGTTGTTCCATGGAAAAAGTTTCCCGGGCACAATCTTGTAAGCCTTCCAGGCTTGTATACCGCTTGGATGAAACTGAAAATTATTGAGTGTGCTTATGCCATCCCACTTGATCATTAGCTTGTTACTAGACGATTCAGGAATTTTTACATACTTGACACTTACACCAGGAATCCCGCCATTTGATTCAATCGCTTCTTTCATCTGTGCGGTGCTGTTTACATCGTGTCCTTCATTTAAATAAATACTGATGTGGCCTTTTATAGTAGCGGCTTGATGATCTGCTTCCCCCTTACCACCTTGAGGATCAGAAAAGTCAAACCTTTCCACCCTTACACCCAATGCTCCACTGGCTGATGTGCTTCCAACAATAGTTGAACCACAGTGGTAACATCCACCGTTGTCCTGTTTACAGTAGACTTTCTCTAATTCTGGACGTTGTTCCTTTAGTGTAACAAGTACATCTTGTAAGATAGCTATTACTGCGACACTGTCTTGAGGGCAGCTCTGGAACACATACACGATGGTTTGCTTCTCAAGATGACCACTTTGATCTGGGCGCGTAAGAACAACAGTGATATGCCATGGAATGCCACGTTTAGCGAACCAGTCGCATTGAGATTCTCTAAATTTGCGCGGTAAGTATTTCATTGCCCAGTCCATGACCAATAATGCTGAATCGCGGTTAAGGATTCTAAGACATCAAATTTTGCTTGATCCTGGTTAACTGATGTTAGCTGATGCGCTTTCCAAGCCATGACGTCATCCTTTGCCTGCTGGAACATACACATTGTGTCCTCTCTTTCTTCTTCAGATATGAGTTTGCTACAGGCAATTTCGATGTCAGCAAGAACCTCGTTTAGCTTGTAGCATTCACAGCAAATCTCAACATGATCATGGTTGCATTTCTTCTGGAACAGACAGTTATCAGGGTCACTCAATGTGAATGACTGGCAGTGGTCGGCCACCTCTGAATCCATAGCTACGTGTACCTTTAACAGAAAAAAATATTGAATAAATGTCATTTACTAAGGCTACATCTCTACAGTATAATTTATCAGGGCTG
>BLFK01000386.1:3009754-3012254 GCA_014634185.1 Astreopora myriophthalma | reverse complement strand
ACATTCTCGACATGTGCACCTACAACATAAACAAATTGTTTGAAGTAAAATTTTTAAGCGCAAAGCAAAAATAACATCCAGACGTTTCAAGGCTGCTGCAGCCGGTACTAACCAGTCATTAACTGTAACTTCGTCTTCAAATCTTGCCTGAAGAACTGCAGGGGTGAGACCATCTTGATCTTCTTCGTCATCTTCGTCCTCATCGCTTGTGTGGGCTAATGGCTCATCTGCGTAAGGTTGGACAATGCAGACAACTTGCATTTCGCCCAAAGAGCTTTCATCAGACGAGTTTTCGTTCGACACGGAATCTGATAGGGACATAACTTTGTCTCTGTCCGACATTTCTAAGAATAAATCCAACTAAACGAGAGGACCGAGTGAATAACTAGTGGCCGCTTACATGAACATGCAAGAAGCAACAACTCTTCGAGGCATTTTCTACTTCATCAGCATTGTCAGGAACAAAGACTTGTTCCCAGTCCACGGGACACGATTTGGTGAATTTTGAGGTTATTGGGAGCAAGAAAAAATGGGGTTTTAGTAGGTTTTGTCAAATTTCGTTTTTCATTTCGTAATCTAGACACCACAAACTTCAAAAATACGCAAACATTTTTTTTACTTCATAGGCCAAAAAAATATTTTGGGGTTAGGTGCACCTTAATTGTTAGCATCTAATTAAATCTTGAAAAGTTTTGTGAAGAAGGCAAATTATGTTGGTCCTGTGAAAGGAAATTCTCTTTCATTTTGGAAATATGGGAATAGGGCAAAAACAAAAACAAACAGAGATGTGAACCTCTCTAGCAATGTTGAGAGTCTGGCCAACACCAACATTGTGACCACCAGAAATACATTAATTTACCTGCAATACATTCCAACATACGAATATGCAATCATCTTTGGAACAAATTGGTTAAGCAGCAAGTGGAAGCCTTCTAAGCAGCTTGTTTAGGCAAAAGGCAATGCCTGTTTTATTCCCTTTACCAGGCTGTTGTTTGTTAAAGCTGTGCAGAGTTTTTCAAAGGCAACAGAACCTAAAAACCACAAACAAAACATAATAATTTCATTATTTTTCCCAATTAGGATTCCAAAAATTATGAGAACAATATTAAAAGTATTTCATGTTGTTTGCTGTAGAACACAAGAACAGATTATTTTTCTGTATAGAGCAACATACCAGCATGGAGCCATTTTCTTGGAAGTATTTTATCATGTCCACACTTATTAAATAGGGGATCACCGAGGGATGAATGCTTGTTTATAATATGACTCATAAAGGTCTTGAATTTGGCCCAAATTACTCTTCCATCACCACTGAAAGTAGTTGAGGCACTCCAAAAGAGGTAGTTTTCACATGGCTTAATCCAGTCGGCCAAAACCTCACATCCTTTCTCTTTTGCCAGCTTGATGAGAACCTTTCTTATTTCCAAATGTGCAAAATAACAACACAATAATGAAAACAGTGCCAAGGGCATTACAAACTTGGCTGCTGCTAACAGGTAAAATTATGAAATTGTAAAAACAAGATGTATTAAAATTGCTACATGTACCTTGTATAAAGACAACTCCTACCAGTTCCCAAGGTTCCAGGGAGACAAAAACCATTGGACTTTGCAAATGTAATGCTTAAATGCCATACAACAAGCTTTATGTTCCCCCAATTTGGTTATATTTTTCATTCTAACGACACCTTGATAATATGGACTCGAAGTTCTTTCTTCTTGTTGTAATGGTTTGCATGTACATTAAAAACAGGATTGACTTACTCTTCCTTAAACGCCAAATGTCAAAATAGTGAACAATATGGGTTAGCACTTTCTTCATGTGGCTTGCGATAGAAGTGTGCCGGTCAGAGATAAAAGTTGTTAATGTGATACCACAGCCCAGCAAATATTCCATACACTGTTTGAATCCCATGAATTCCATGCCTGGACTACTGCCTGCTTGGTTTCTCTGGAGAATATAAAAACAGCTGTTCAAATCCTGTGCAAGTGTTTATATATTCACTTTAGCTGTCACCTAATACTTGTGTTTATTATAATCATCCAAGTGGTTTACTAAAAAAAATACACCACATGTTAAATTCAAACAAAACTATCTCCTAAGCCTTGATGGTGTATAGTTTTCTGTTTCCTGACCGTAAGATGTTAATGATGTAGCTTTTGAAAATTGCATGGTTTATTTCTGTAAGGTTGTCAGATGTTTGTCTAAGTTACAAAAAGGAAATACATGTATGACAATCATGCATTATGAAGATTAAAGAAGGTACTTTTCTTGAGTTAAAACCAATATATTACAGATTCACTCACTGTGCTCATCCATAAAATATCATCCCTGCCAAAACAATAACGGTACCAAGTATATTGAGCAAACAATGACCTCTTTCCTACCTGGATGAGAGTAAAGTGAATAATCATTGGCAAAGAACAGCAAAAGATTGTATATGCCCCAAATTTTGCATGGTGCCCCATACTGTCGTGTCTTCCATCTACAGCAACCACAA
>BLFK01000386.1:3002254-3004754 GCA_014634185.1 Astreopora myriophthalma | reverse complement strand
CCTTAATTGTTTGCTCTGACCATTCCATTCGGGCGGTTTTTGATACATCTATTGTTTGAAAAGGGTTCTGGGGCAAAGTTCAACCAGTCAAAGTCCAAAGATCTTTGGCTTGGCTCTTGGTCTGGTAGGCAGGATCCTCCTGTCTCTCTCGATTGGACGTCTATCAAAATCAAGGCCCTTTGTGTCTTTATTGGTCCTGAGAATTTAGAAGAAGATAATTGGAAGCCTAGGATTAATGCTGTGAATAATGTGCTTTCTTCCTGGAAGCAGCGCACCTGGGGGGGGGGGGGCTAGTGATTAATGCTTTGGCCCTCTCTCGGGTCTGGTACGTTGCTTCCCTTGTTCATATGCCAAGTTGGGTTTTTTCTGAACTTTCTAAGCTAATCTTTAATTTTTTTGTGGAAGGGCAAACGTGATTTCGTATCTCGTGTTGTTGTGTTCCAACCAGTGTCTGCTGGCGGTTTTTCTGTTGTTGACATTAAGTCAAAGGTTTGTTCTCTCCTGGTACAGTGGGTTCGGCGCTTTTCTTCCTCTTCATCTGGCTGGATTTCTTCCTTTCTTATTGGTGTTGTACTCTTCTTGGAAAGTCTGTCTCTACTATTTTTGCACGCCCTTCTGCTTTTTCCTTGGTTTCTTTTCCTCCTTTTTATCGTGCTTTGTTGTTGGCTTGGCAGGAGGACCATTCTTCTCTGGTCTTTGCCTCCATGTCCCCTCATCACGTTTCCCCTGTATCTTGTATGACTGCTAAAAGTGTTTATTCCTTTCTGATTTCTGGAAATCGTTCTGACCCTCACTGTGTTGAGAAGTTCTTTCCTTTGTACGGTGGCCTTTATTGGTCTAACACTTGGTGGCAGTTATTTATTTTTTATTTGGATTGTCCGGTCATTGATTTATGTGGGAAGATTGCACATGGGGTTTTGTACACAGCTGACCGTCTCATCAGCTTTGGATACTCCATCGATCCTAACTGTTTTTGTGGTCTGGCCTCCGAGTGTCCTTCTCATTTGCTTTTTTCATGCTCCTTGGCCCAGAGTGTTCTTTCTTGGCTCCAGTTTTTGATGTTTCGTTTTTCTTCGTCGTCCCCGTCCTTGGTTTGTCGTCACGTTTTGTTTGGTTTTAGTCCTGAGGAGGTTCGTTTTGTACCGCGTGTCTTTGTATATTTGCTTAATGTTTGTAAATTCTTTATTTGGCAGACTCGTAATGATTTTGGTTTTCGTCATGAATTTCCTAGTGCACTTGTGGTGATTGAGATGGTTAAATCTCGTGTAAGATTTCACCTCCCTCTTTTCTTCAAGCGCTTCAGGTCTTCGAGACATCGTCGTGTTTCATCGTGAGTGGGGTGCTTCTGGTGTTATTGCTTCTGTGGTTGATAGTCGTCTAATCTTGTCTAATTTCTGAGCTTTGTTCTCCTTTCTTCATCCTATCCTATTTGTCTGTTGTTTTTTTCCTTCTTTTGTTTGTGGCGGGCTGGTCGCCGTTGTTGGTTGTACTGGTCTGCTGTTTTTTCTCCTTCCTTGTTTTATCTGGCCCTTCTGTTGTTTTTTCCTTCTTGGTGTTGCATTTTTGCTTTCTTGCCTGTCCTGTGCTTTTACAGCAAACCAGCCTTCGTGTTGGATTAGTTGGTCGACTGGTGACCTTATGGCTCGCCATTTGCTGTTGCACTCGATAGTTTGTCCTGTTGTCCCTTTGCCTATATGTTATCTGTTCGTTCATTTGTCGTTTGTGTTTAATGTTTGTAGGGGCGGGGTTCGATTCCCCGGCAAAGTTGGCGTGCTGGTGCTCCCCCGTTTAAGGTGAACTGTTGTTATTAACGGATTAGTCAGCATGTCTGGCAGGCATTGCACTCTCCCCACTGGGGGCCTAGCCATTCGCCTTAAACATAAAAACTTACCTGATGCGGGAGGTACTGTGATCAAGGAGGCAGTCGTCTCAAGGTGAGGCCCTCTCATTGCACTTCGATTGGGTTGACCCTTGTGATTACCCCAAATGTGGGTAACTCGAGCGTATAACTTCTGGTAGTGCGGACCTGCGTTCACGCTAGTCTCCAATGTGGGCATCTTGGTCGTGGTCGCAACTGGTCTCACAAGTTTTTTGTTCATTCGTTGGTTGGTTGATTGAGCAAGCTGCGTGACCCGGTGACCCAAGCGAGTGCGCGGCAGTGTGGTGAGCCTGCGCCGTTTGTTTTTGTGTGTTGGTTCTTGCAGTTGAGATGAGTGATGGATCGAGCGGTGCAGCAGTCCAGAGTGTGAAAGGTAGGTTTTGAACGGCTTTGTTAGTCACGGATTTATGTGGATGGAATTTGAGCACTGCCGTACGTACGCACAACTCACTTTGTTTGTTGTTTTCTTGGAGAAAGCGGTTGAATCTTCCTGCGAACGGCCGTGTGTGAATGAATAAAAACCAACAATGAGAGACAGATCAATGGATGACCAAAACCAGCATGTTGGCAGCGAGAAAAATAGGCAACAAACAAACACTTCCCTTGGAAGGGTAATTCGAT
>BLFK01000386.1:2941917-2954992 GCA_014634185.1 Astreopora myriophthalma | reverse complement strand
GGAGGAGGAGGAGGAGGAGGAGGAGGAGGAGGAAGTTGTGGGCCCTCAGATGATGAAGCTGGGGTAGTTGGTCCTCCAGGTAGGTTTACATGTACTGAGGTTATTGAAGTCTTGATTATACATTTCTGTAACTTCAAGGCTGTTCTGCATTTCTTATCATTTATTTATTCAAGGGTCAAATAATAACTATTGTGTTATTTCTTTGTCCAGCTCCCCCACCTGCTGCTGCTGTGGCAGGGCCCAGTCAAGATGTTCCAGCTGCTGGTCCACGTGAGTATAATTTGATAATTTTGTTTCATTTTTGGACAAATAATTTTCTTTGGTAGTATCATGTTTACATTCTGTGATGATGTGTGATTCAATAATTGTGCAATATTATTGTTGTTATTATTATTATTATTATTATTATTATTTTCGTCGTCATCATAAATTTGATTATGTTGTTTTATTTTTTTGTGTAGGTCCTATGGCTGCTGCAGCATTTTACGGTGCTGCAGCAGCAAGACCTCGTCCTAGGGCTCATCCAGTTAAGTATCATGTCATTTTTCATGATACTTGTTTATGTACCATTCAGATATCCAATTTCATTTATTTCTATTTTACTTATAGGTCCGCGTGCACCTGCTACTGCCCCACGTGGTCGTGGTAGGAGAGGTCGGGCAGGAGCGGGTGGCCGTGGGCGGGGAAGGGTCCGTGGACGTGGTCGTGGTCGTGGTCGTGGTCGTGGACGTGGAGTGGCAGCCCCAGTGGATGACGGCTCCAAGTCCTATGATGACCCTGACGTTGGGAATCAGCAGCCACCTTTCAGCCCATCGCGTCTCCCTGGTGTCCACCTTGGCCGGCCTTTGCTTAGAAACACCATGGTAAAGGCTGTTGAATTTTTTCATTTATTTTTTACTTTCGATATGATTTTGGCCATTGTTAATCACACTAATAGTTATGCGTACGAACACATGATGGAAGGTACGCATGAGTCCTATGCCGAGTCAGATGGAAGCTGGAAAGAGGTCACCTCTGATGAGATCAAAAGGTTGATTGCTTTACTCATCTATTTTGGTCTCGTCAAAGTTGGCGCCAGCGTAGACAGGTACTGGAGTACCAAGTCGCTTTACCACGGCTTGTGGGCTAGGTCAATTATGGCAAGAACTAGGTATAGGGCCCTTGTGGCCATGTTACATGTGGTAGACCCTGCAACAGAAACCCCTGGGGATAAATGTGACCTTCTTTGGGAAAACGGACACTAACGCTTTTCCGTTTAAATGGCGAAACCGTTTACCATCCGTTTATATCCGTTTAAACGGCTCATTCAAGCGTTTAAACGGTTTGCTTATCTGTTTAAAAAAAATTGCATCCGTTTAACGCTTTAGCGAAAACGTTTAAACAGTTTGCTTATCCGTTTAAAAAAATTTGCATCCGTTTAACGCTCTAGCGAAAACGTTTAAGCGGTTTGCTTATCCGTTTAAAAAAAATTGCATCCGTTTAACGCTCTAGCGAAAACGTTTAAACGGTTTGCTTATCCATTTAAAAAGAAACCCAGCAGCTGTTTAAACTTAACCCTGCGAACAGAACTATCAAGCTAACAATCGCTTGATGTAACTCGCCAGAACGTGAACTGCACGTCACAGCAATGGTAATTTTGGTTCCAACTTATCCGTGTTTATAGAAAGCGAGTAATCGTGGTACACTTGGACAAACGACAAAAAAATTAAAATATCGGTTTGGACAAACGTATAGCATCGAGGGCCGATGAAGCCATTCATTCGGCTACCGTGATTCTGCCATCGATCTTGTTCGTTCAGAACAGTGCACTTTATCACCTTGAGATGACGCTTGGTTCCTGTGTCCTAGTTTTGAATCGTTCCTCATAGACAAGTTATTTAGCTCAGAAATTGAGGTCATCACTTGGTGGGATTGTGAGGGACTACAATCTTCCAGAAAATGTTTATTCTAACTTATTCTGTAGCCAACTTGATCACACAGTCGTACGGCAGGAAGAAGATAAAAATAGCATCCGCACGCTCATTTGATTATGATGTCACTTCCTCGCCTGTCTCGCATTATATTACGGTAATGATTACCTAACCCACACTTGATAATCATTTCTTTTGTAATGATTACCGCTCACCGACGAAAAAACTCACTCGAAAATTCTCAAGACACTGATATCAGTCTTTTACGACGACCTCAATCTATTCTCACTTATAATTTTATGCGATGGACAGCTTGATTTGGAAGGGACCGAGAACAGCGACGACCTTTGTGACCTTCTTCCCAGGTTTCTCTGGGAATGGTATTTTCCTAGTTTGAGCTAGCAGGAATTTGGCAAATGGCCGCAACGACGCCGATGCTGCCGTCAAGTTTTTATTGTGGTGCATTATCTTTCGATAGCTATGGGACACAAAGCGATGTTTTGAAACCAAAAGGTCCAAAATGTGTAATCTCCTTTAAGCCAGTGACACACTTGACGATTTTATACGGCGATCGGCGAAAATCGCAATCGCTGCACCGGGCACACCTGGAGATTTTCGCCGATCGGGGCGATCGGCATATAAAATCTTTAGAAAGCGAATCATTTCTGGCGTTATTTGACCCTGACGCGTCTCGGCTTCTGACAAGGTCATGTCAATTGCAGTTCATTGCGTATGCAAATTTGTTTCGTGCAGCTTCAAAACAAAACAAATTATAAACAAAGGAGAAGATGACGAAGAATTTGCGATGGCTATTTGTGACAGTATGAAGAGTTAGTTGTGCCTGTTGTACGCGTGTATCGAAAAATTTCTTGTCAACATATAATTATCCACACGTTCTTTGATTCCAGAGTTTACGGTTTTTGTCATGAAGCGTTTGTTGCAGTAACCGTTCAGGTTGAGATAATGGCAGCGAAACTGTCCTTTATAAATTGTGCTACTGCTATATCAACAACCGTCAGGGAAGAGAATCAACGTAATGTCGCACGAAAACGGCAACAGTTTACCCAGAAATACACAACGCACAAATAAATTTTGAAGTAACCCAACAAAAGTTCATCAGACACGACAGTACTTTTTTTCGCTCACAGAATGTATCCCAGTTATTATCTACCAAGTTATTGTGCTCCATGTTCACGCTCAAAGATATCCGTTAAACATTGTAAGACCGATAGTTTTTCCTCAAGGGATCTTGCCGAGTCAATCGTTTAACGGTCCGTTTTTGGACTTTGGTCAACCGTTTACCGTTTTGAGTTGTCCGTTTTTTGACTTTGGCCAGCCGTTTAACGTTTCAAGCTAACCGTTTATGTTTTTGCTTGACCGTTTAATGCTTTAAGCTATCTGTTTTTGGACTTTGGTCAACTGTTTAAATATTTTGCTATCCGTTTAAACGGTTTTGGAAACCGTTTAAACGCTTGAGTTAACCGTTTAGTATCCGTTTACAACCGTTTTTCTAGACCGTTTAACAGAAAAGCGTTAGTGTCCGTTTTCCCAAAGAAGGTCACAAATTGCAAAAGATAGGTCCGTTTTTAAATTCTTTCAAAGAGAAATGCCTGGCTTTATATCAGCCCAGGCAGAATGTAGCTATCGATGAGCAAATGGTCAAGTCTAGGCATAGGTCAGGGCTTAGGCAGTACATCAAAGACAAGCCCACTAAATGGGGAATCAAACTCTGGGTGCTGGCAGACAGCTCTAATGGCTACACATGTGACTTTGATGTCTACATTGGTAGAGCAGCGGGCCGAGAAGTCAGCCCAAATGGGCTTGCTTATGATGTGGTAATGAAACTTATGCGCCCCATTTTTCGTCAAGGTTATCATTTGTATGTTGATAACTTTCATACTTCTCTTACCCTTTTCAAGGACTTGTTTGCCCGTGGTGTTCCAGCCACCAGAACCATTTTAGAAACGCGGAGAGATTTTCCGGTAAATCTCAAGAATGGCAAACAATGGGCCAAGGGAAAGGCTAGGGGAAGTATGCGATGGGAAAGGGACCCTCCCTGCCTAGCATTGCAGTGGTTAGATAATAAGGTAGTCTCCGTACTAACCACGATTGACAATGCAAATGTCAAGCGTCAGGTCACCCGTAAAAAGAAGGATGCAAGGGGTGCGTGGACTGCGGTTCATGTTCCACAGCCTGGAGCTATTGCCCACTACAATAGCTACATGAATGCAGTGGACAGATCTCACCAGATCTTAGCTAATCAGAATGTTCTCCGGAAATGTGTAAGATGGTGGAAAACCTTATTTTTTCATCTTGTAGATATGGCGGTAGTCAATAGTTTCATTTTGTCCAAGGAGCACCAGGCACAATTTCCTGATGATCCAGGCTTGAAGTGCACAGCTGATTACTCTCTCACTCATTTCAGAGAGGAGATTGTAAGGCAGCTCTGTGGCTTTGCTGAGTATGACCAGCCACCAGCTCAAGTCACTGTAAAGCCAGCTCGTCCTCCTCCTGACAAGGGGCTATTTGTGACCGAACACATACCCGTTTTCAGTGAGGAAAGGAAAATGTGCGTGGTGTGTTACAAGCTAGAAAAAAAAGATTGTAAAGTAAAGACTAAGTGTAGTGCCCCACAATGTAACCGCCACATGCACATCACTGCAGAGAAGAATTGTTTTCAGTTATTCCATTCTGAGGATTATGACCGCTGACCATTCCTTTAGGCATTGTTGTACTTTAGGTTTCTTCTCGAAAAAAAATAGTGATTTTTAGGGGTGCAGGGAAAGTTCCACAGCTGTCATGTAAGTAGAACAGTTTCTATTTATCATTGTAACTAATTTGTATTTACAAATATGTCATTGTAGCCAGTGTGTAGTTATATCATTGTAAACAATTTGTATTTATATCATTGTAACATAACTGTAAGCCTTAGATTTAGTGTAGCTTGGATTACAATGGCCATTTCTTTGTAATTAGGATTTTTGACCCCCATAGGAAGGGTCGGAGTCTTGGGCATGGTTCCTATTCAGGTTTCCTGTTTTTTTCCCCACAATGTTTTGGGGTTTTTTTGGCAGGTTTTTCCTGACCTCCGAGTATCTTTCAGAGATACGCACTCAATTCTCCAATATTTTTTTCACTTTACTGAAAATTGATTGTAAAAAGTATTGTAAAACTTATGATATACAATAAATCAGAATTATTATTGTTATCATGTTGTTCATTTGGGGTTGCAATGGAAGCTTGTTCTTAGGAATAGAATCTAGAGTGCAATTTAGGTTACGCAAGGTTCAGTGCATAAGTAATCAGCATTGTAAATTAGAAGCAACAAGAAATTAGTAGGTCAAGGGGGGTATTTTGCTTTTAGGTCACTTTTATACTTACCTCCAGATGGCCACACTCCCTAAAATATTTTAAAAATTCCAGTCCCCCCCCCCAAAAAAATAAAAAAAATGATTGAATTTTATTGAATATTTTATTGAATATTTTATTGATTTTTAATCGATTTGTATTGATTTTGTAGATCTTATAAATGAACTATGAAGAATTGTTATTGTGATCCCCCAAAAACTGATTTGGAGGTGCAGGAGGGCTTATTTCTCCTTTGACAACACTCCCCCATCCACCTCAACATAGACACACCCACCCCGCAGAATTTCAATCAATTATTCATTGATTTTTATCGGATTAGGTGCTCATTGAAAAAAATTCATAATAAATTCTGTGTTTGCTCTTTCTCTACCAAATTTGGAGGATTTGCAGCTAATACACCAAAGAACATTTTCTCTGAATCCATTTTTTGATACCCAGACCCCTTCAACATATTTAGTGTATTTTGATGCAAAAATTTGCATAAATTATGCAAATTTACGGTGATTGGGATCTAATGTGAAAAAATTATGGGCTACTTTAGAGACAATTTTTTTCCCTGTAAAGCTCCATCAACGCTGATTACTATGATGTCTTTCTTTCATTCCTCCTGTGAGTAGTTCCAGAAATATTTGTGTAAATAGAAATGTCGTGAAATTATGCATTTTATCACATTACAAGAAAGAGTTTTAAGGAAACAATCTGAATCATTATGCAGATTTAACGATATGAGTGCATTGACAACGCAACTGGAACTGAACTTAATGCTTAGTGAAATACTCTGTAATACTAAAATGTTGTTGCTCCAGAAAAGGTAATACCCCTCACACAGATGTCAAGGTCAATGAAAATTCCAAGGGTGAAAAGGGATTGAAAAGCGAAACATTTTGCATAAAAGTATGGAGTTAAATGGCTATGTTCAGAAGGGTGGGTGCTCGTCCTAATAAAGAAATCTTCTGTGTGAAGGGTATGGATATTTTCTTGAGTAACACAAAAGGAAGAAGCACTGCCTCGATTCTTTGTCAAAAATTAAGAGAACACACTATCATGGCTTTTAAAAACAAACAAAAGTAGTTCACCATTCAATGTTAGCCTTTCAGGTCTTTCCTGTACAGTGCTTACTACAGTTTCTTTTTTTAAGCCCTTTCAGAGACCAGTATGTTAATTATCCTTACAATATCAACACTTGGTAAGAAATAAAGGTCATTTAGATATCATACTGAAGATGATCACCACAGCTGAAATGTCTTACGTTGGCATAAATTTGAAATGAATTATATCTAAAAGTGTCATATAGAAATAATTACAGGAGGAATAAGAAGGAGAAAACACATTTTGATATTAGGCTTAAAGGGTTACAATGTAAATAGAGCATCTGTTTTGTATTCTTCAGTTCTGATATAATTATATGAATGGATTGTAACTTGTTTTAGCTCTGTACATCATACAATGCCTTCTTTACCTCTATACAGTTGGGTTAAATTGATATACAATAGCGTTTTTCTAATGGCTGCCATTTCTCTTCATGGAATTAAATACTTAGCTGTCTATCAAACCAACAAATAAAACAAGTGTACTTACTGTATAACAATTAAGACCGTTTCTGCAGTAAACATCATTTGCTAAGTTTTATAAATGCAAAGATCAATCATGGGATTGTACTTGTTAGCTCTATGGCAAAGTCAGAACTCTAATGCAGGGGCAACAGATAAAAAAATTGGTTAGATACCCACCATATGATGTACAGAACTATAACAAATAGCCCTTGACAATGCAATAACATCCAACTGTAGGACTCCACAATAAATGTGAACCTTAACACTGAACTTAATATCACCACTTTGTGAAGATAGGCAAAACATATCCCTGCAATGTGATAAACTTCAACTAAAAGCCTTGCTTAAGGCTACACAAGGTAGAGAAACTTTCAAGTGATAATAATATAATCACCACTTTGCGAAAGCAGACACAACATCAACCCTTTTTATGTGCTTAACACATTTAATCTAACATTGTAGTAGACAGAAAAGGAAACAGTAGAGAACTAAATCACTCTTTTGTTGGGTCTGAATGTATACAAAATGTTACATGGATTCAATGTGCAAGTACAATGAGGTGACCTGCATATTACATTGCTGGATGATAGCTAGTGCCTGCAGTAATAGCTCTACAATGTATGTGAGATCAATCACATCCATTTGAATCTGCACCTGCATTAGTACACTACCAACTTAAAGCCCTTTTTGGAAGAAACATTATGACTTCTGAAACAATCACAGCTACATGAAAATCCTTGTCTTATCATGATCATTTCAATAACATGCAACTCGGTACATTAAACCAGAATCATTTTACTTACATCATGTCAACATTCCTGAAACCCTTTCATTTCTTATACAAAACAAAAATTGTAAAGGTACTTGCATTAGAAGTGACAGTAGAGGTAAAATTACTCCTCAACTGAACCAAATGACACATGTGTCGGGTCATAAGGCTACTCTCACAGAGCATTGTCTCAAGAAACTGAGATGCATTTGTGAATTCCAAGTGCCGTTAAAAGGAATGCATTCAGTGTTCAGTTAGGCCATGGTGAATGACTTGCCTTTAATAACCATCCTAAGGGTTGACTCAAACTCTTTGTTGGTAGAGAATTGCAATGGTACTTTCAACTCCATAAGACACGTTGATGCATAAAATGAATCAGTGTCTGTACATGACACTTTAATACACCCTGGCACCATGGTACCTGTTACAGTTGGACTACCAGTAACAAATTGCAGGAAGTTACTTAAATCAGTATCCTCTGAGTTTTGGATGAAGGCTGACAGCATTTGACAGCATCTCTTGGCAGGAATGCTATCATTTTCATCTCTTAGATCCAAAAGCTGCAATACATACTCTGGTGTTATGTGGTCCACTTTGTCCACGAACAGATGCTCAAACAACTCAGGGTGTTTCTGAATTTGGGGTAGCACACCAAGCACCATGAGGCCCTTTCTCATTTGATCCAGCAAGACCTTCTTCTTTGTAAGAACACTGTAGGTTATTAGTGATTGAACCACATCTAACTTATTGGAATCCTGTCAAAAAAAGATTCAAAGCTAATTAAGGACGGTGCCTACTATTTTTATTGCGCATGCGTTCTGCGCATCTTGAGATACTCGGGTGTCCTATCGGTGATGCTTACTGGTAGTCAGGGATATTTTTGCGGCTTAAAACTATCCAGAAAAAGTAGATCTTAGTAAGTACTCTTAGTATCCAAAAAGACAATTGGGGGTAACCATGCATTTTTGAGAGATAATTAAGCTTCCATTTGAGAAAGAATGCCATACATTGCTTTCTATTTTAAAGCTTTTTTACAAATATTATTCATGAATTATCTTTGAAAAATGTGTGGTTACCCCCACTTTTCTTTTTGGATTTCAGTAACACTAGTTAAGATCTACATTTCCTGCATAATCAGACACTGAGGCAAAAATATCTTTAATTAGTAGCCACTGGCCTTAAGTAAGGTAACTACTGCACAAGCAGAAAAGAGTCCACGTACTTTCTAGGCATGAGGTAGTGCCATAAAAAAAGAACATGACACTAACAAATACGAGAAGTGGGATAAGACCTGAGCAAAAACGCAGGCAGCTTTGATAATAATGTATAATTTATAATAATGATGACCACAATGATAATGATAGTAATAGTGAAATACATTTGTAAAGTTCGTCATAAAAAAACATAGTGGAAATTAATTAAGAAATTAAGCGATAATTATTTCCTTGGGAGCTAAATTATAATAATTTTAAATGTTTTCACATATTCTCATATTCTTACAGTGAGGAGCCTTGTCTCTCCACTCTCTGTCATAAGTTGAAGCAATTCAGGATCAGTAACAGGCAACTCATTGGCAGTAGCATCTCTAATCTGTTAATGTTACAGAGAACTGATTAGACGTAAAGATAAACCAACAATCAAAAAAGTTAACAAAGGAATTTAGTATGAAACAACAGATAAATAAATATCCAATTTAATGCCTACATGTTGATGCCTCCAAGGTTACATTTTTTAATTTCATTGTGAATTCACAAAACAAACAGACTTGTTATGGTACATAAAACTGACAACTTATCCGTAAAAAAAAGGACTAAGAGCAATTACATTAACATTAATGGTTTAGATAAAGATGGCTATGGCTACATTATGTTTATAAAGTTCACTGATGGCTATTTTTATGTAAAGTTGCTTGATATTAGTTATTACATGATGCATGTTTACAGCCTTACCCTTTCGATAATGGTTGACAGAATAGGATCACAAACATCGACTGCTGACACATGAAGGAGAGCTGCCTGAAGGTCACCTGTGGAGATGTATGAGTACACCACTGGTGCCAGGTATGGAAACCCCGGACCGTCTTGCACAAGGCTATGAGCAACCATTTTACCAAGGATTTCAAAAATACCAGATACTACATGTTCACTCCCGAACAGTGGTAACCGTCTCTCGGCTTCACCCTCAAAGAGCTTCAAATGATCACCATTTTGAGACAATGCAACAAAAACATCACTATAGAACTGCCTTAATACACCACCAGTATCAAGAGCTACTTGATCTTTAGAGCAGACTCGAATTCCTTTTTTGGGATCAAAGTCTGGATCTTTGTAATAACAGAGTGCATCTGCCAATAAATCTTCTCTGTCAACGTTCACTTTTTGTGGAGGATATTGGCACAAATGCAACCTAGGCCCGAATCCTTGTCGAAATTTTTTACGAAGGAGGCGCAAGCGCTCGAGTTTTGGATGACCCATTCCAGTTGGTCCTATTGTAAGCGATGTAAACAATTCTTACCGGAGAAACTGTTACCTAAGTTCGTAAAGAAACCAGTTCTTAAGGCCAAGAACACATGCACTTGTGCGAGCGCACGATGCGTAGTTCCTAGGTACAAAGATATTCCTAAAGAGTTGCGCAAGTTGACGCACGCGCAAATCATAGCTTTGCGCCCCCTCGACGTTCACACCGGAGACTACGATAAGAGACAGAACGGTTATAGGAAAAAGGGTGGAATGTTCCGGCTAACGTGGTCCGCAATGTGTGTAGAGGATCGCCGCACTTCCAGACGACGAACACGATAAGTGTCGGCACGCTTATGACTTTCTGATGACGTGCAACGATAGTATGTATAGGTACTATATTGATCAAAGAGCGTTAGCTATGCAAAGCGAACAGCGCTTCAATATGTACGATTTCACTCAAAGACAAGGCATCGAATGCGCATTATGGCCTAACTTGTATCCCTACACTCAGTGGTGCGACACTAACATCGACGGGCGCGAAAGCAGGTTAAGCTCCAAGATAGCTTATATGATCAAGGTTAATTCTGAGATCGCAGACTATAATCTAAGTCACGAATTGTTGCACTTTCACTATGATCTGTGGCTGTGGCAGACCGTTACAGGCGCAATCGCAACAGGGAGACGGACGAAGTGTACTCCAAACAAGTGTTTGGAGGGCAAGTCGTTCTCTTCCGAGTACTGGAGGTGGCAACACAGGTTCTTGCTAGATGCCCTCTTCCAGTTCGGCAGGCCTAGCTTGTTCCTGACCATCTCTCCCTTCGAGTGGACATTTCCGTTTCCGCCTTGGCTAGAGAACCTTCACCTAGCAACCGGACACGGTCCGACCAATCTTGCGCAATTCGAAACTATGCACATAGTCAACGTGCTAGAGCAAATGGTCAGAGGTTACTTGTGCGGCTCCAACACGGAAAGGTGGAGCAACCACGTACTCAATTACCAATACAATAGAAAAGAGACCAATGTCCTCACGTATTTCTATCGATTCGAGTTTCAAGACAGGGGCACGGTGCATCTGCACATGCTAGTTTGGCTTCGCGACATGACCATGATGAAACTCGACGCATTGCGCGCCGACATTCCGTGGGCTAAGCCGTCGTTAGCGCAAAAAGTCTTAGAGCTCCAACCGGCCGACAGACCGGGAGTCGACCTTTACGAACACGAAACAACAGTAGTCGTCGAAGATGGTCAGCAGATTCTTCAATGTTTCACCTGGCGGAAGCATTCCGGAGGAATCTGCGCGCATACATTTCCACCGTTCTGCCCGCACTGAAGTGTCGCATGGACATTCAAACGTCTGATGGCAACGGCATGCTTCTGCGGTATGCCGCGAGCTATGTTTCCAAGTGGCACGACGCTTTCGATAGCGATTCGATGTTTTCAGTTCAAGTCGGACCGTACGAAGCGGCTTACAGGCACTTGAGAGCTCTCCGTCCGTGCGAACCGGAGATGTGGATGTCGCTGACGTCCAAAAAGATAGCGTGGTCGCAAAGTCGAACAAAAAAGATCACCCTTCCGGCACCGGGCCAAACCGACAATAAGATGCACGAACGCTATTGCCGCACACCCGCGCAGATCGCCAATCTCAGCTATTTACAATGGCTTCGTCTCCATGACGACAAGGGCAAAGCATACAAGTCGGGTTCCACTCTCGTCTGCTTTAAGATGAAAAGTCCTTTCAAAGACGAGTACTATTTCCAGGACTTGGTCCTAAACGTGCCGCACGCGAATCTTGATCAATTACGTCACGAACGACACGATCAGTTACCGCCGCAGATCCGACACTTCGCTGCCGCGTCATCGCTCCGACCAGAGGTGTGGACTGATCGAGCGGCCGTCAATGCGCACTTCTCTCTTTTCGGGTACAGGGCGGACTACATGCAGACTTTAGAAGCATTTGTGCAAAGCAGGTTAGATTTCTTGCACTTGTGGCAAAGAAGGGTCCTAGGTAGTCTGACCGACTTGACGATCGTTCCAACTGTCGACGACCAACCGGACTTGACCCCAGAACAACAGCGAGTCTCTCTGCTGGTGGACACGTTCCTCAGGCAGAGAGAAGAACATAACGACATTGCAGAAGCACAGAACGTTTCTGGCGATACCGAGTCTGACAATGATGACGGCGACGACTTTGTCGGCGACGACACGACCGCTCGTCAGCTACCGAGTACAACCGGGCTCGACTGCCGCAAATTCATTCTCATTCGTGGTAAACCAGGTACAGGCAAAACCTTTGCAGTATTGCACACCATCAATCAAGCGCTAGCGTCTGACTATAGGGTTCTGTGCACGACTCCGATGGGCATGTTATGTAGCGTGTACAACGCAGCAATTTCAGAGGACACATTCGTTGCGAACACGATCCATAGTGCATTTAAGTATCCGGTAAACTCGGACGAACGACCCGAGATCAATTGGCAGATAGCAGACTACGATCTATTGGTGATCGACGAACTGTCGATGGTCTCGTCTACCATATTCGAGCACATAGTTTCGACACTACAGCAATTGCATGTGAGTCCCGTCGTACTCTTGTGCAGCGATCAGCAACAGCAACAGCAACAGCCTTTCGAGACCGTCGAAGGTAGAAGCAGGCCTACCGAGGGCGTACTAAAGAATAAGGCACTGTACAAAAACAGCGTGACGGTTAATTTCGTCGAGCAACATCGATGCGTCGATCCTGTGTACCAAGAGCTTTTGAACGTTTTGCACCATTTCAAACCCAGTCTGTATACTCTAAGACGTCTCGAAGGTATGCGCGTACTTTGCGCAAGAGAGCCGTCCGAACTTGATATCTTAACCCTTGTCGCGCGGTTCCTGGATAATTCCGGACACGCGTGTCTGTCCGCGTGGACGGGTCCCGCAATATTCCAGATTTCCGAACAGTGTGTTATATTTTAAAAATAACTTCGGCAAGCCTCGGCGTGCAGTCCGCAACCTGTTATGGTTTGTTGGATG
>BLFK01000386.1:2907212-2912212 GCA_014634185.1 Astreopora myriophthalma | reverse complement strand
CTTCAGTTAGGATTTGAGAACTTTGCAGAATTATGAGATGGTACAAGCAAAGCTTCCTCAGGGCACAAAACTGTAATAATAATTGTTATTGTTGTTTGCATTAAGTGACTTGTTACTCTTGCTATGGTAAGTTGTAAGTTAATGCTAACCTGTATCATTATTCAATTGTTTTGTTGTAGCAATAGCATCATAAAGACCAGGACCAGAGGAAGTATATGCCAGCATAATGAGTACAGAACCGGTGACTGCTTGACGAGGACAAATACTTATGACAGGAGTGTGAGACTCGGAAGTTATGATACACATGGGCAGGTTAAGTACGTTAGACATTGCTATTGGCATCAGATCCCCTAGAGGACCATGAAAGTAGCCAGGGGTTCGGTACTTTGAGACCTCAGAATAGAAATTGACTTCGCTGTCTATAAAGTTCATGTATTCTTCTGCATTGGGACCTGTCCATTCCTCAACCACTAGCTCTCGAAGAGCGTTTGCAAGTTCAGTGATTTCCATATCTGCAGTTAACCCCAGACTACTCAAGTGATTGACAACATCCATGTGTGGACTTGTAGCTGTCAGTAAATTTGATAAATGGAATGCAACTGTTGAAAAGAAACAGTTCCCGTCTCCTGGAACAGGGACAATACTTAAACCAAATCCTTGCACATGTGCAGTCAAAGTTTTATCATTTTGAGCAAGGTCATGTTCAGCACTAGATTCCGTTAACCTTCTTATTTTCATTACTGAAATGTTCTCTAGTCCAATTGAAGAGGGTAGCCTACTTTTTGATATGTACCGAGATCCTCCCAGACTTCTCAATCCTTCATAAACTTGATAATAGTTTATAGCATCCAAAGCAATTTGCAAAGCAGAATGATGTGTAGAACAATACAGGTGATCTTCTATCGAATTTGAATTTATAATGAAACTTTTTATTACATCTTTTATGTAGTCGATATGCGAAGAAAAATATGTTTCGAGTGATCCGTTTTTTTCACTGTCTAGCTTTAACAAAGCGGTTGAACCATCAGAAATTGAAACATTTTTTGACACCCCAAAGTTCTCAGAAAAATAATGGTTTTCCAGTATTCTAGGATGACAAAGCTTTGATGTCAGCTCACCCTTGTCACCATTATTAATTCGAAAAAAAAACCTGGCACACCTGTGATAGGCCAGATCCAATCCAATTCTATTTGTATGTAGAACGGAATTCATGTGCCGGTGAATCCTTTCATTCCCAGACGTTGAACACTGAACTGAAATGTCACTTAGGCAACCTCTCTCGATATGGCTCTTCATGTTCTGCAAAGCCTTCTTGGCTTCTATATTTAAAATAACATTATTATTCCATCTTTTGTATGACCATTTGGTTTGAAACCCTTCCAAGTTCTTGAGCATTGTCTCTTTATCGGCAGTTGGTTGTGTGCGTTTTTCTCCCAAATCTGATGGGCGATGAAAAATTAGACCATACTCTTTAGCAATGCCACTGCCAATTCTAGTACAGCCTGGTAAAGTTTTCAAAAATCTTTGAACTGCATGAAAGAGATCCAATTTGATGGCAATATCCGGAAATATTGCAGCGAGGCCTCTTTGCCATTTGCAGCAGTTGTCGATAACAACTCCCCTGAGTTTCACCCCGTTAGCCTGCAATCTGTCTTTAAGTTGGATGAAAATATCTCGAACCTCTCCAAAGGATTCACCACGAGTAAATCTCCAGTGCAGGATATCTCTACCTTTGCCCAGGACGATAAATATACATTTAAACAGTTTAATCCATTTCCCATCACTTTCTCTGATGAAACCAATATTGGCTGCACTTTTAAAGGTATGGTCACAGAATATCCAGTCTGATGTTCTACTGGTCATGTCGTCATGGAATAATTGTTCAAAAAGAGATGAGTATGAGGCGAACACCTCTCTTATAGCTTTAACATGTGGAAAAGGAAAAGACGATTGATCGAATTCGGGAAAATCGATAAGTTTTGATTTTGCCACATGTTGGGCGTCCTGTTCGTATCGCGATCTCAAGCGAAAGTAGGAGTGTTGGAATTGTTCGCGTATAATATCCTCAATACCGAGAAAACTGAGTCCATGATCCACCAGCGAACAAATTTCGGATATGAGTTCCATGGAAAATCCGTTACGATTAGTCAAGAGAAACGGAATGTGAACAGCCGAAGGGAGGCTAGCCAGGATTTTCGGGTTATGAGATGGTACCTGATGGTTGTTACTACAAGTGTAAACTCCAGACACAAGAAGAATTACGGAACTAGTGTCGAAGATTATCCTTGGTGTGTATGACGACTTCGTTGTCCCATCTGTCCAAATTCCACATCTAACCAAAAGGTCTGAATGACCATTTCTTTCACAAAAAGGACAAGGTAGCGATTTGACGACTCCAGCGTAAGACTTCAACACGTCCCACAACAGGATTGGAGGTGTACTATATTCTTGCACCATGGGTATCTGATTGACATGTATCGGTGGCCATTCCCTCTGTAGACAAACTTTGTGATCTTGTTCAAACCGATCGATTGCAGCTTTAATTCTCAAAGCAGTCGACTGTGATATCTCAAAGCAATTGTTCACCTTTGAATATGTAAACACAATGCAAAATAACAATATTCTGGAACCCCGTGCAAGTGACTCCATGATTGATTACAGTGTTTGGGAAAAGAATCAGAGGCATACACGGTTTCTTATATTCTGGTTGAAAGATTTAGTAATTTAAGTTAAAACAGAAACTCATTATTTCAAGCACAAGGACATACTGTGTCAGGAAGTCCATGGGGAATAAAACCCCACGTCCCTGTAGTAGATTCTTCGCCTTAATTAAAGGATGGATGGTGAAGAGTGTTGTGTAATTCGATTTCAGAAAAGAATTAGTTATTTAGAACAAACAGGAGCGCCTGAGAAAGAAGGGACCAACCAACGAAAAACGAACGAACGATAGAACAAATGGTCTAACATATTAATTGTAACCGCTAGAAATTTATTTCCTTTTGTGCCGCACTACAACGTTTGCACATATCTGGATCGATCTAGCTCTCGAACGGTGAATGTGACAGTGACCTTAGCAATTTCCTGTGAATTTCTTGATGTTTTGTTGTGAAGGTGTGGGGTTTCAGCAAAACATTAAGCAGATGTTTACACACTAAAGCTTCTGGTACAATGCGATGAAAATGCAATTTTTATAGCCATGGATGTTTTGGCAAGTGAAAACCTATTTTTCTCTATTCAGGAAAAAAGAAATAGAAAAAAAAAAGGCTGGCCTACACCAATAGTTTTCATAAAATGCTGAAGTGTTGCGCTCTGAAATGTCAAAAAGTTGCTCAAACTCTGCAGAAATTCAAAATTGTTTGATTTTTTTTTACAAACGTCGGCGAAAAGCTTTATTTTTTTTTTCTATTTTCTAATCAACTCGGTCAAGGAAAGAATTAACTAAAAACTAAGCAGTCTTAAGAGAAGAACTCCTTAACGGACACTATCTCAGGTGAAAAGTAAAGAATAAAGGCGGTGGCTTCTGTTCCACAAATCACCACCCTTTTCGTTAATTACACTGAAGTAAAAAACAAAAAGGGTCCTTTTTTTAAAGCTGTGCCTAGTTATAGCTGAATAGCAGTTACAATATAATAGGCCTGCTAAACGATACCACAATCATTTCTTCTAAACATCTTATACATTTGCGTAAAATTTACGGGGGTGACAACTGCAACAAACGCTGTTTGAGCACTACTAGCTCCAGGAAGTTTGGATCATCCTTACCAAATTTTGCGATACATTCCCAGAAATGTTTTGAATTCCCGGCATATAATTAAGATTACTTTCCTGCATAACTTACCGAGCTTAAGCTAAGTAAAATGACGTGAAATAAAATTTCTTTAGATGTTCCGATTTTTTTTCCCCACTGCAATGTCCCGGAATTGTTCCCCGTTTCCCGCAGAAATCTGCAGATTCCCGGAACAATTTTGGCTTTGTCCCGAAACAGCGTTTGTTAGAGTTGTCAGTCCTCGTTAAAATGAAGTTATGTGAAACCTGCGACCCAACAAAATAAGTAGAAGATCAGAATATCACCGAAAAGAATGAAAATTAATATGTTTTCTTCTCTTCCCAACTTGCATTCTAGCTCTCTTGGTGTATTTTGATCCGAAAATCAAGTCACTTGAAATTTGCCACCTCCAAACACCGACACCGTTTATGACAACAGGAAATTAACTGCCACGAGTGATTATGCATGCGATCTGGAGTGAGCAGCAAACAAAAAAAATATTACTTGGAGCACGGAAAATATTGGCTTTTTCTACAGTTATGTATTTTCCTAAAAACGTATCACGGTAGCAAATGACGGATCGATAAAACGTTTCGTTTAGTTGAAGTGGTCCTACAAATAATCAAAACCTGCAGTGATGTGAGAAAAATTTTTCCTTTCCCATGGGATGCTTTGCTTCCAACATGACCATAGGGGGTCCTCTTTTAAACGCCCTGAAAGAACACGTAAAACATCAGTTTCTCTTCGAGTTGCCACCGATTGGAACATAGAAAGTCTTCCTTCTCTACCTGTAGATCGAAATGGAAAAGGATAAGTCCAAGGTGTCAGCTAATCCTGGTCCTTCTGGTGCTCAAGCCGGCCGAGATGGTGCCACAGAAGTAGATCCATACAAACTGTTAAGAAAAAATGGGGTGCTTGGTTTTGAACGGGCCAAAGACTTCGAAGAAGTTACTAATTTCGATATTGAAGTTTGCGGGTATGTTGGGTACCGTGGTCATATTCTTGGCTATGTTCTTAAGTTAATGATCGCAGTCACTGATCCATTGGACCAAACGGCAAGAAGTTCCAAGTAAGTTCTTCTAGATTCCTTCTTCTTATAGTTCAGGGACACCCGACATCAATTTTCGGAAAAATATCTTTTCGGAAGAAGATTTGCGATCTAGAATTTTCGGAAAACGTTTATTGTAAAATTTCTTGCTCGCCTACCTCAGGATTTTCGAACATCTGAAAAATG
>BLFK01000386.1:2881945-2886641 GCA_014634185.1 Astreopora myriophthalma | reverse complement strand
TTTTCATAAATAGCGTGACAGGCTGAACTGCTCACCAAGTCAATCTTTGAAAATTCGTATCTTCTTTTCCCGTCGCAGTATCAGGTCCATTTTGGTCTCTTTTCAAAGCTTATGGCATGTAGTTTAAGGAAAAATTATAGCGCAGTGCTCAGTTTCATTTATTTTTCGTCTAAAATCGTGCGCGCACCGAGTAATTTACGCGACTTCATTTTCGCATGTGTAAAAACTGATTGACACTGAGCTTAGGTCGATCTTTGAAAATTCATAACTTTTTTTGCCGTTGACGTATCAAAGCCATTCTGGTCTCTATGGAAAGCTGATTTCGTCTACTATATAGAAAACGGAGAGCAATGTTATCTTTTTCCATTTTTTCCGCGCAAAAGTAGCCAACGATGGCTCGTTTTTGTCTACTAGTGCTGGGCTCCCTGTGGTTCTGGGAACCGAATTTTCATCATGGCTAGAGTATGGACCGAGCGCGCATCACAAACGTTTTGGGAAAACCGAAAGTGGCGCATCGTGACGAAAGATAACAACAGCGAGGATAGGATTGAGCAGTTTAACGCTGATACGCGCGCACGTGAGCAGAGAGAGGAACAGTCACGCAATAGATTCCAACGTTGTTACGCACAAATGCAACCTAGGGCCGAATCGTCGTCGAAATGTTTTACGAAGGAGGCGCAAGCGCTCGAGTTTTGGATGACGCATTCCAGTTGGTGTTATTGTAAGCGCTGTAAACAACTCTTACAGGAGAAACTGCTACCTAAGTTCGTGAAGAAACCAGTTGTTAAGGCCAAGAACACATGCACTTGTGCGAGCGCACGATACGTAGTTCCTAGGTACAAGGAAATTCCTAAAGAGTTGCGCAAGTTGACACACGCGCAAATCATAGCTTTGCGTCCCCTCGACGTGCACACCGGAGACTACGATAAGAGACAGACCGGTTATAGGAAAAAGGGCGGAATGTTTCGGTTAACGTGGTCCGCAATGTGTGTAGAAGACAAGATCGCCCACTTCCAGATGACGAACACGATAAGTGTCGGCGCGCTTATGACTTTTTGATGATGCGCAACGATAGTATGTATAGGTACTATATCGATCGAAGAGCATTAGCCATGCAGAGCGAAGAGCGCTTCAATGTGTACAATTTCTCGCAGAGACAAGGCGTTGAATGCGCATTGTGGCCTAACTTGTATCCATACACTCGATGGTGCGAGACTACCCTAGACTGGCGCGAAAGCAGGTTAAGCACGAAGGTAGCTTATATGATCAAGGTCAATTCAGAGATCGCAGACTATAGTCTAAGTCACGAATTATTGCACTTTCACTACGATCTGTGGCTGTGGCAAACCGTTACAGGTGCGATCGCAACGGGGAGACGGACGAAGTGCACTCCGAACAAGTGTTTGGAAGGCAAACCGTTCTCTTCGGAGTACTGGAGATGGCAACACAGGTTCTTGCTAGACGCCGTCTTCCAGTTCGGGAGACCTAGCTTGTTCCTGACCATCTCTCCCTATGAGTGGACGTTTCCGTTTCCGCCTTGGCTCGAGAACCTCCGTCGAGCCACCGGACACGGTCCGACCAATGCTGCACAATTCGAAACCATGCACATAGTCAACGTGCTAGAGCAAACCGTCAGAGGCTACTTGTGCGGCTCTAACACGGAAAGGTGGAGCAACCACGAATTCAATCATCTTCGCATTAGAAAAGAGACCAACGTGTTGACGTATTTCTACCGATTCGAGTTTCAAGACAGGGGATCCGTGCACCTGCACATGCTAGTTTGGCTCTCTGACATGACCACCATGAAACTCGACGCATTGCGCGCCGACATTCCATGGGCTAAGCCATCGCTAGCGCAAAAAGTGTTAGAGCTTCAACCGGCCGACAGACCGGGAGTCGACCTTTACGAGCACGAAACGACGGTACTCGTCGAAGACGGTCAGCAGATCCTCTACATGTTTCACCCGGCGGAAGCGTTCCGGAGGAATCTGCGTGCGTATATTTCGACCGTGCTACCCGCACTCAAGTGTCGCATGGACATTCAAACGTCCGACGGCAACGGCATGCTCTTGCGGTATGCAGCGAGCTACGTTTCCAAGTGGCACAACGCGTTCGATAGCGCCTCGATGTTTTCAGTTCGGGTAGGGCCGTACAAAGCGGCATACAGGCACTTGAGAGCTCTCCGTCCACTCGAACCGGAAATGTGGATGTCGCTCACGGCCAAAAAGATAGCGTGGTCCCAAAGTCGGACCAAACAGATCACCCTTCCGGCACCGGGCCAAACCGAGAATAAGATGCACGAGCGCTATTGCCGTAGACCCCCGGAGGTTGTCGATCTAAGCTATTTACGATGGCTTCGTCTCCATGACGACAAAGGCAAAGCGTACAAATCGGGTTCCACTCTCGTCGGCGTCAAGATGAAAAGTCCGTTCAAAGACGAGTACTATTTCCAGGACTTGGTCCTCAATGTGCCGCACGCAAATCTAGATCAATTACGTCACGAACGGCACGATCAATTACCGCCGCAGATCTGACACTTCACTGCGGCGCCATCGCTCCGACCGGAGGTGTGGACCGATCGGGCGGCGGTCAATGCGCACTTCTCTCTTTTCGGGTACAGGGCAGACTATATGCAGACTTTAGAAGCGTTCGTGCAGAGCAGGTTAGATTTCTTGCACTTGTGGCAAAGAAGGGTGCTAGGTAGTTTGACGGACTTGACGATCGCACCGACCGTCAACAACGAGCCAGACTTGACGCCAGAACAACAGCGCGTCTCTTTGCTCGTGGACACGTTCCTCAGGCAGAGAGAAGAGCACAACAACGACATCGCAGAAGCGCAACACGTTTCTGACGATGACGACTCTGACGATGACGACGACAACGACTTTTTCGGTGACGACACCGCCGCTTGTCAGCTACCGAGTACCACCGGCCTCGACTGGCGCAAATTCATTCTGATCCGCGGTAAGCCAGGTACGGGCAAAACGTTTGCAGTTTTGCATCCGATCAATCGTGCGCTAGCGTCAGACTATAGGGTTCTCTGCACGACTCCGACAGGCATGCTTTGCAGCGTGTACAATGCTGCCATTTCGGAAGACACATTCGTCGCGAACACGATCCATAGCGCATTCAAGTATCCGGTAAACTCGGACGAACGACCGGAGATCAATTGGCAGATAGCAGACTACGATGTATTAGTGATCGACGAACTCTCGATGGTTCCGTCTACCATATTCGAGCACATAGTTTCGACGCTACAGCAATTGCATGTGCGTCCCGTGGTACTCTTGTGCGGCGATCAACAACAGCAACAGCCTTTCGAGACGGTCGAAGGTAGAAGCAGGTCAATCGAGGGCGTACTTAAGAATAAGGCACTGTACAAAAACAGCGTGACGGTCAATTTCGTCGAGCAACATCGATGCGTCGATCCGGAATACCAAGAGCTGTTGAACGTTTTGCATCATAACAAACCCAGTATGTACACCCTAAGGCGTCTCGAGGGTACACGTGTGCTCTGCGCTAGAGAGCCGTCGGAGCTCGATATCTTAAACGTCTTGACCACTCACGCAGACGCGATGATCTTGACCGTCAGTCGACGTGCCACGGCCAAAGTCAACAAGGTCGCCACAGTCAATCTCTTTGCGCAAGACACATTATTAGGTAACGTTCAATTCGATGACGATCTACCCTTGCAGCAGTTGCACAGAGGTATGAAGGTCATCATAACTCAGAACAGAGATAAACAGCACGGTGTAGTGAATGGGCAATCGGCCACCGTCATGACAAAGCAAAACGCGAGCGTGTTCTTGAAACTGCCTAACGGCATCGTAGTGGCGGTCTATCTGGTGGCGGTCTATCCGGTGACGCACACGGTAGACGATCAACCTACCACCTGTTATCCGATGGTTCCCGCTTACGCATCGACCATCTGTAAAGTGCAGGGACAGAATCTCGGAAAAGTAGTTGTCTGGTTAGATTCCGCAGTAGTTCCACCGGGAGCAGCATACGTCGCGTTGTCTAGAATAAGAAAACTTGCGGACTTGTACTTTATGACTAGTACCGATCCGGAGCAGTATAAACCGATTGTCAATGCACCGTCATGAATGCTTTCTTTCAGAACATGTCGGACAAGAAAAAGTTTGCGTACTCGCCGCGAGGTCAAACCGGCGTCAATTTCTTTAATCACTTCCCGCGGCAGCGTCTGAGACCGTACGGGGAAGTCAAGGAACCGACCCCGGATTCCACGATGCTCGACAAGGCGTCGGTCATTAATTGCGAGTTTCTCGCACGTCCGTCTATCGCGCTATCCGAGCTGGCTGACACTTTCAGCTCTAACATGGACCTCATTCGCAATCTCTTGTACGGCCTCGAGCGCGACAAGGTCATGACGCATTTGGAGCGCCACGAGGCGCTCGTCAAAATGTTCAATACGCGCTCAGACGCTCGTGTCACCAGCTCGGATGTGCACAAGTTAATCAGGTACGTCGTCGCTGATGACGACGGGCACAACGAGACGTTCGACCAGATGGAGCATCTTGGAATGATGCTCTATCTGGTAGGGTCGCATCAGAAACAGATGCGATCGCTGCTGTGTAACCCTTCCGACTACAGTCGGAAGGCAGAGGGTCTGCCTGCGACCCATGAATTCAAAATGGCGCCCACACTGAGAAATCTCAAGTTGTGGTGGGCCAACGAG
>BLFK01000386.1:2871945-2876945 GCA_014634185.1 Astreopora myriophthalma | reverse complement strand
AATGCTCCTCAAAAGAACGATCTCCCCAAACGAGATCAAAAGAGGAAATTCACAGATCAAAAAACTGTGGAGGCTAAAATAGTCAAAACTGAACTCTCTATAGAAAAGCTAGAGAAACACATTACATGTGGGACATGTCCGAAATCACTGCAATATTCGGCAAGGCCGAACGTAGCGGCGGACAGTCTTCTTGAAAAAGAACTGAGAGAAATCAAACTTAAGGCCGAACAGAGCCTAGTAAGTGCGCTTACTCACTTCCATAAACGAAAACTTAAAACCCAGGAAAAGAAGCGAGAGGCCACTTCAAATCTTGCGGCTCGAAAACACAAACCTGTTACTAGAAATCCTCTCAACAAAACGCATTCGGCTAATCAAATTGTAAACAACTGGAATGTAAACCTAGCCGATTTACAGAAACAAATTTCTGACCTAAAAGAAATTGTTTGTACACGTCCTTAAAAATAAAAAGGAAGAATGCTATAACAGCCTGTTCTCTGACTCTACCAACAATAGTAGTCACAACAACAACACCAACCTACACATTGCAAAAAACAAAAGGCGAAAAAAGAAGCATGAAACTCAGAGTTGCAGTAAATGTTTAAATAACCCAGCTCTTGGATCATAATTATTCATAGCTCTAGCTCTGCTATTAAGCACTTTATAGTAGACGAGAATTTCAATCCACTTAAAAAATGAAAAAAAAAATGAAATGGCATTTTACCTTAAGGAAGCTTCTCTTAGTGTGCCAGTCCACTACTCTGAATAGATACAGGTGATCCAATCTGTTTTGTGGAGTGTGGCATCCTGCTCACAAATCTTTTGCACCAGCCAATCTTACTCTTGTTAGTTGGTCGCCATAACAAGGTATTTTAACATTTGCTAGAGGATCTTCAATATGGGGAACTGGTGGCACATGCGAAGCTGGTTGATCCGGTCTAGCAGGAGCTCCAATGGGAGAACCAGATGGGACATGCTCTGGGTCTGCAAGATTGCAAAGGTCAGCCTTACTGCAGATCTCGCGTGTCCAGAGCTCAAGCTGATCAAGCACATCAACAACCTCAGCATACTTCTTTTCATCTTTGAGGAGGACTGGCAGTGGTACCACAACTGATTTGGTAATCATCTCCATGTGATACTCACAAGGTGTATGATCAGGGACAAAGTCCTTAAGAAAATCAAATGCTGGAAAGAACTCAACTAAGATTCGTCCAGTGAACACTTTGTACTGCTCCCTTGTACATCTTTTTTCCTCATCATTGAGACTTGAGGTGTCTTTGAGGTTGCAATTTGCCAGACTGTTTTTTGGGCCAGCATCTGGTAAGTGCTTAGAAGAAACACGATCACCATTACTATGCTGGTGGCCACAGCATGGACACTTTGGTTTTGCTTGTCAGACCTCATGTCATCGACCTTGACGTCCCAATCAACATTGTCCAGAACAAATACAAATGATCTGCCTTCCTTTACAAGCTGTACGACATGATCCAGGAAATGTTTCCCTATTTCTTCTTGAATAGTATATTTCATGGATTTCTCCAGGCAAAATCCATACTTGTTGAGCCTATCTACAAGCTTAAAAGAGAATAGAAACATAATTTTGCTGCTTTACCTGAAAGGGATCTAAATAATTCTTCTAAGATTATTAAATTTACCCTTAAATATACCTCAAATACTGAAAACCTGGTTAAAATGATCTTTACTTGGCATAATATTAGTAAAACCGTTAATAGCAGTAATGATAATGAAGTCGTATAGAAACCCTCCCAAAAATAAAATATCCAAAAGTCACAGAAATAATTGCAATGTACAATTGAAGGGTAAAATTGTCTAAACCTTCGTTATTAATACATGTAAAGACTCCTGAATATTTAAGCTTTATTATAAGTAGTTCAATTCTGTAGTCTACACACCTCTTGACTTGCACCACCGTCATTAAGAAGGACTGTGTTGACTCGCTGAACACGGCTCAACTCTTTGCATCTCTTAAACATAATGATTCCATATATAAGAGCCAAAGGAGCTCTCTTTTTATCGGAGTTGTGACTGAGTTGGATCATCTGCGATAACAACTTGAACACTGTTGGGCATACGAGTCTATTTCTTTGACAATCTCCTTGAAGTTTAGCATACTCGTACCGGGAAATCCTCGTTCTCTTAGAACTGACTTTGTCACTCTTCGCGCCACCTCTAACAACTCATTTTCTACTTTCACAAGAACTTTTTGCAGAACATCTTCATCTGTCTTCATCAGCTAAAGGGCTTCTTATCTACACGAAAATACGAAGGTGAAATTAACAACCGCATCCTTGTCCAGCAAGTTAGAATCTTACTCAGTAATTCTGAAATTATTTGACAAGTAACCGAACAACAAGCCTATGAATGAATGAAAACAAGCTTAAAAATAAATTTACCTTAGGTTGAGCTGGATTTTCCTGCAGATTCATGGTTGGAGAGATTTCCAGTGGCTCCGGTAAGTCATTCGGAAGGTGTGAGAAAATATTTGAGGTGTCTCAGTCGTGAATCACCATACAAACAACGAAATAAATGAAATGCTGTCGTACCCACGCAGAAGAATTATTAATGACACAAAAATTATATTTTTCTTTTTCTAACCTCCTTTTCAGTTAAAGACAAGTCTTGTTTATCACCAGCGATGGCGAAATTCAGACCACGGCGACGACAAGTACTAGTATCACTGGTATCATCCTTCACGTTCTTCAGAGTTTGGGGCGCCGACGGTGACGCTTCAATACATCTTTTCACTCTATCGCTTCTTTGGAAGTGACTTTGGCTTTCAGTGATCATGGCCCTGAATGCTTTGAAATTATTTAACTGTCGTTCACAAGGCCCACATAGTAGATGTGGCCTTAATTCATTCCAAGGTAGAGTTCCCCCATACACCACCTCAGCCGCTGCGAGCAATTCTTCATTTGACTTCGTGAAGAGATTTTTACATACTTAAAGTCCTTAACTCAACCACACAACCTACAACCTAAGTTTTTTTTGGCGTTTGCAAAATATTATCGTCAGACATTGCCGCAGAACAACATATCGTGGAAGCACGTGAAACCGGGTGTATTTTGGTGACAACATATTCTGCACTCACGTAGGCCCAGTATGGACAAAATTAATACTAGGGCGCCCCTCCCTTCAATGATTTAATTGTCATCTCCCAGATTCTGGGAGACATGTGACCAGACCCAACCAGGGTCTCTCCTCTCTCACTAGGGCAGGAAGATGAGAGACCCTGGAAACGAGGTTGTCCTAACGATGTGTGTGTGAAGAAAGGAAAACACTATTTTATTGTACTACCGAAACAGGTAGACTTTTTTCCGCGACGCGCGTAACAGTTGATTTTACCCTCAGAGATCAACGATGTAGATCACGTGCTCTGCTTTTCAAACCCAATAAGGTGAACGCACGTGCTCACATTCCTGAGCGTCTGGAGTAATGGCGCGCTATTCCGTGAACAGCAAGGGAAGAACTTATATCCAAGGAAAAACTACAGGAGAAAGCCTCCGAGCTAGCATAATCGACGATATCGTTGCTGAAGGTGGGGATCCAGCGTCGGGGTATTTTGGAGGACAGTATAAGGAAGTTGCCGATCGATATCGAGTCACGGGTCCGTTCGTATCGAAATTATGGAGAACATTCTGTGAAACGGGGTCTCATTTACCTGAAAAAAAAAATTCCGGAAATCCCTCTCACCTCAAACCAGAGGATGTGGAAATGATAAACTTTCTGAAAAAGGAAAAACCTTCGAAAACCTACAGATCAATCCAAGAAGATCTCGATACCTACTCTACCTTGGAGGGCGGGACATTAGTGACTGCGATTGGAAACGTTGTTAGAAATAAACTTCCCGAAGGACCTTTCACCAGAAAACGATTGACGAAAGCTTCTTCAGAGAAATTCACGCCGGTGAACCTCATCTACTGTCAACAGTTTATTGACACAGTGAGTTCCTTGCCTCCTGAAAGACTTAAGTTCTTTGATGAAGCTGGAATTTACTGTGGAATAGGCAGACCTGTATACGGACACTCCATCAAAGGTACACCAGCAATCGAAGTCATACATGGTAATCATAAAGGGGCAAACATTACACTTAGCTTGTTGTGTGGTTTAGAAGGAGTACTGTATGCAAATACTGTAGAAGGAGCTTCGAACGCCGTTAATTTTTTGAACTTTTTTGGTGAGGCTGGCCAAGTGACAACAGCAAATGGCAATCCAGCTATAGAGGTCGGGGACTACATAATTCTCGATAATTGTGCCACCCATCGGTTTGAAAGTGGAGATATTTTGCAAAGGTGGCTCATGCAGATGGGAGCGTCCATTATTTACACTCCATCTCTTTCACCCGAGTTTAATGTAGCAGAGCTAGTCTTCAACAAACTAAAAAATGTATTAAAGAGGGAAGAATTTGAACCAATATTACGAGAAAACGTTGATGTTGCCGTTTACGAAGCGTTAAACCTCATTACTACTGAAGACATGTTTGGTTTTTACAACTTCATTTTGTAACTGAAGTAACTTACAATACACTGAATAAAGAAAAAACGCAACCGCTTAGATTAGTTCATGTTGTTCATTACTGACATAGCTGCAAATGGAATACTCGTTAAAACTTTATATATAATATAAAACTTAATTACTATTTTAATCGCCGCGTTAAGCATAATCAGCCCAATGCAAAGTTTAAAGAAGGTTTAAACACTGGAACCAAAAGTTAGCGCGCGTTCTTTCGCACACTGGTAAATAAACATGCAGAGAAGTTTGTTAATTTCAAACTCATATATACAGCCGACATGACGAACCCTTTCGACTACAGTAAAACGTTTGCTGTAAGTCCGTGACAGCGACTGGAGGAAAACATTTCAAATTGGAAAACAATGTGAATATGCGCTAAACTACGGTGCAAAGGAACCTTCGAAAACTGTCAATGTCACTTTTTTCCGCTGCCCATAAAGTCAGATAAATTCACTAGCGCGCTTGCAGCATCT
>BLFK01000386.1:2856945-2866945 GCA_014634185.1 Astreopora myriophthalma | reverse complement strand
ACATATGTTGTATTGTGTCTGTCGGAAACTGGATGAAACTCAACTTTCCTGTAAGGTAAAAACGTTCACAACGCCGACGTTTCAAATCTTCAGAGTCATAACGAATCAGCAATATCTTGTATAAGCCCTGTGGCTGAAACTGATGCCTCATGGGTGGGTATGAACACCCTGCTCAGAAATACGCAAAAGCGTACAACTCTCATGTCCTGACTGGTGTATTGGATTCCCTTTTGGCACCTAGGGGCCAGATAATTGCCAATATTCGAACTACTTTCCAGACATTCAGCGTTCACTCTCATCCATATCATTGTCAGGTAAGTTCCATGTCTTAATCCACGCCTGTCAGCTGTAATACCGTTTAGGTGGTCTTTTGTACAAATACTCCCATTGCATCCAATTTGCGCTCCATCTCCTATTGTTGAATTGGGGGATTATGTTTCCTTCATAATGCCAATTGGCATCTTCTTAAGTAAATAAGGGCAGACCAAATACAGTTGTTTCATAAGGGAACTGTTTGTGAGACCTGTCAAACATGTAAAGACATGACTCATTCAGCATACAAGAGGCTTTTCAAAAGGAAACCGTTGTGTCAGTATAGTGAACATGTTTGCCTTGCAAACAACACGGGCAGTTTTCTTAAGCATTGCAACAACTTACAATAGACATCTGTTTATATGCTAAGCTTGCGCTTCACTCTTATGCTTGCATCTTGATAAGGCCAAAACCACATTAAAAGTTAGCATTTAGGGACACAAGTTTCCTGCTGGAAAGTGATAATTGGACAGTTGAATCAATTGGCCGCACCTATCCCAGTACTTGATTGACTCACATACGAGTAACATGTCATATCCAATTTCCTTATCTCAGCTGCTTTTAAGCGGCTGACAAGGCCCAAGAAAGTACACACAATTTTTTCCAACAATTTCAAGTGGGGCTAAGATATTCCTTTCGGCTTACTCACTGAAACTGCTGACTTCATACTCTGTGAATACAAGACTATGGGATAAGATGTTGCCAGTAATATAATACATTCCCTTGACTTGTTGCGCGTTGATGGGTGGTCAGTACAGATATGCGACTCCGTAAAGGTATGCCTCAGTCTTGTAATTCCGCATTTGCCTAAGTTGAAATTGTAATTTTTTTATTGTAGAGAGTAATAGACGACAAAGCAACCGTTGTTTTGTGCTATTGTAGATTTTCATTCAGTAAGAGGCAAATTGCGTTAAAGGATATCTCGGAAAACCATCACAACTACTTTTCGCACGCCTGCTTGTGTTCAACTCCTTAGCTATGCAGAAAAAAAAATTGTTGGCCTCTTCTATCTGGCATTTTCTTAATAACATCATTTCGTTGTTATGCCCGTTCAACACATAATAACGTAATTCCGTTGACTTGCTGACAATATTTGTATTTTCATTTTGTGGACGTAAGGGTGTAATGTACCGTCGCAAGGAATGCCGCTGCGCCTTCTTACTGTGTCTCTTACACGTAATTACGCTTGTAAGACAAACGACGTTTGCGTTTCATCTAGTGTGTATGTTTAGTGTAATGTTATTTCCATTTTGTTATACCTTCATGCCTTCACGTTACATCTGCGAAATGTTGTTCGGATGCGTCACTCTATATATTTTACTTATATCTTGTTTTTTAACATTCTGTTGTAGGGTAATGTATTTGGGTGCTCACTTGTACGATACAGAGAACAATAAGTACTCCTTTGTAGACCTGGTTAGCTTGTTTTCTGAAGTGTTTTCGATTGCCGATTTCCTTTCATTTCCAAAGCATTGACAGATGTTACACACAGGTAATCTGTCTTCCATGAAATTAACTGTTAGAAAACTGAGATCCCCGTTATGATTGCTGCTTTCTCCGAGTATTCCGATTTCTTGCGACTGACGAAAGTTGTGCGTGAATATTTCCACCCAGTCCACCTTGTCCATATTGTCATCATGCCTTTGCTGGTCGTGATCGCGCCAGATAATTTCAAAGTGTTATTCCATCATAACAACATTCAACTTTCACATTAAGCTGTACTTCTGTTTCCACAGAAGCAAAATTGGTTATTATTCGGGTACAGTGCAGTTACTGTTTTGCTTGTTTTAGAGTCACCCATTCACTTAATTGATTGCATGCACAGTGTAGCTGTAGTGTTAACTAGTTAATGTCGCTTAAAAGAACGCTACGGAAGACCAGTAAGAAGGAATTGGTTTTGTACTTTTCATGGACTTCCAGGTAAATGGAAGAAAGAACTTTCATGAGGAACACACAGAGATTCAATGCCTTTATAGTACTACTAAGCAAACCCTTTGAACCACCCTGACTTGTTACCAAATGCTTAATTGGTCATTTGTAATGAACCACTAAAAGATAATCGTCAGTGTTCTACAACCAAAGTGCAAGAAAATTTGTAAACTGGAAACACACTGATTGTCAAAATGTTCCGCATAGTAAGGGAATTAAGTCCTAGACGTTGGTCTACTACAAGCTGTGAACAGGAAAAATGTTACTTGTTTGTTTACTTCTTGTTAAATTACTTGCTGTTCATGTGAGCTTGTCATGCATTATGAAGGTTAACCTACTTTCGTACGAAACTTATTACGAGGGGAAATAGGTTCAACACTTGAGAATCAATTGACAAGAAGCTTTGCCAAAGTGGAATATGCAAAGTCATGCAAAAAATGCAATGTTGCTGCGAAAAGCCATCGTGCTTTCGTGTATTCAGTATCACCTAGTCCCTGCTACTGGAACTGTTATGTCACTCATTCCTTATTTAATTTATATTTTGGTACGGTAATTATGATTCTACAGATAATTACAATCTGTACAGTATGAATAATACATAACACGAAGACAAAACGTAACTTTCTTAGCTCAAAACCACGAAGTTTCACACAATCTATAGGGTCCTATGGACATGTCAACAGCTCGTTCGGGTGGTTGCTCTCTTACATGGTGTGTGGAGATACAACGCAGTTTACTTCAAGAGCGGTGGCAATCATGAATCCCTTCTTTCCTCCAGGTGAAGCATCATCAACCGTCATCCGGTGAACAACCTGAAAGTAATTGTTAATAAATGGTACCATAATTGGAGAATCTATGGAATGCTGTTGCAAAGAAATTGACCATTACAACAATATTGTCTTGGTCAGGGTGGACACAAATGTACATTCAAATTAACTTGGAAACGTCCATTACTTTCTGTTGAATCAGGTGCCTCTCTGGCATGTGGTCAGTGGTGATGCCATTCTGTTTTCTTAACTATAAACCATTATACTTTTAATGTGAACTCTAAAATGGGAAGCCATTATAAAGAGAAAAATAAATTATGACACGAAGTGAGCAAGACATGAATAGATGCTGTTGGTTTCCATGGGTACTGGTAATTCAAAGAGATCTTAGGAGGTGTTACATTTACTGTGAATTCTAAAATGGGAAGCAAGTATAAATTTGGCATTTTTGCAAACTGATGAAGTAGACCATTCAACACGACTGCAAATGGTATGGAAATCTTTTCGCTGCCACACGATGTATAGGGTCCTATGGACAGGTCAAAAAGCTCGTTTGGGTGCTTGCTGCTTACATGGTGTGTGGAGTTACAACGCAGTTTACTTGGAGGGGATTTCTTCCTTGGATAGAGGTACTACTGAGTTGTGGCAATCATGAATCCTTTCTTTCCCCCACGTGAAGCACGGTCAACCTTCATCAGGTGAACAACCTGAAAATGATGATGAATAAATGGTACCATAATTGGCGAATCTTTGGAATGCTGTTGCAAAGAAATTGACCATTGCAACGATATTGTCTTGGTCAGGGTGGACACAAATGTCCATTCAAATTCACTTGGAAATGTTTATTACTTTCTGTTAAATCAGGTGCCTCTCTGGCATGTGGTCAGTGGTGTTGCCATTATGTTTTCTTAACTATAAACCATTATATTTTTAATGTTAACTCTAAAATGGGAAGCAATTATAAGCAGAAAAATTAATTATGACACTGAGCGAGACAAGAATAGATGCTGTTGGTTTGCATGGGTACTGGTAATTCACAGAGACCTTAGGAGGTGTTACATTTACTGTGAATTCTAAAATGGGAAGCAAGTATAAACTTGGCATTTTTGCAAACTGATGAAGTACAGACCTTTTGACACGTCTGCAAATGGTATGGAAATCTTTTCGCTGCTACACGATGTATAGGGTCCTATGGACAGGTCAAAAAGCTCATTCGGGTGCTTGCTAGCTTACATTGTGTGTGGAGTTACAACGCAGTTTACTTGGAGAGGATTTCTTCCTTGGATAGAAGAACTACTGAGTTGTGGCAATCATGAATCCTTTCTTTCCCCCACGTGAAGCACGGTCAACCTTCATCAGGTGAACAACCTGAAAATGATGATGAATAAATGGTACCATAATTGGCAAATCTTTGGAATGCTGTTGCAAAGAAATTGACCATTGCAACGATATTGTCTTGGTCAGGGTGGACACAAAAAAATGTCCATTCAAATTCACTTGGAATGTCCATTACTTTCTGTTAAATCAGGTGCCTCTCTGGCATGTGGTCAGTGGTGTTGCCATTCTGTTTTCTTAACTATAAACCACTATACTTTTAATGTGAACTCTAAAATGGGAAGGACAATATCCGGCAGCAGTACCTTTCGTGGCTAATTACTGGTCCCTTTGAGTTTACACCTGCTGGGAAGAAGAAGGCTCTATCACGAAACCACGTCCTTCGATGGGTAAAACAGCCTTGGTGCGATATTCTAGAGGAGATGGTGAGGCGATCGTTCAGGACTTGTGGCATCTCTAACGCACTCGACGGGACAGAAGATGATGCCATCTTCGACGAGAATATTCCAGAGGAAGAAAGTAGTGAAGACAAGGAAATGGACGACGAATTCGAAACTGACAGCGAGGAAGAAGACTAGCAGTAAGATCGATCCCGATCAAACAACCACAAAAACGGCTCCTTTAGGAGCCACCACATAATAAAAGTCCATAACCAACAACTGCTCTTCATTTTACTAGCACCGGTAACTTAGCTCGGCTTGTAAGTGAATACATGTTCATTTGTTGCTGTTTTATTTTACTGAGAAATCTTTTTCATCAGAAATACTCGGCTATAAGCCAAGACCCCTTCTATGGCTTCAAATTGTCCCAAATTGACTAAGGATTTGTGTAAAAATCGCTCGGCTTATAGCGGAATAAATTTAACGAGCACCCTATAATGGTCAAAAGAATGCCTTTGGCTGGATAGAAAACTGGTAGAATAGAACTCCAGTTGGACAAAAAAAACCCGCTTCTGAGCTCCGCGCTAATGTACAGCATTTAAGTCTAACCACACACTAGAAAAAGATTAGGTTTAAGTTATTTCGATGTTACTTCTTTTTGATTGTTTATAAATATTTGCTGTTTGTAGCAACTTGCCTTGCTAGTCTATAGGATATAAGTGTTAGCATGAATGAAGAGATCCGAGCTCAACACATTTACTCATTTGAATTTTCCTTCTAACTTCATGTTAAGTTTGAAGAACATTTTACTTCATGTAAATAGAAGTAGAAGGGGACCTGTCAGTTTGAGCGGTGGAATAAAGTGCTGACCATTGGTAAGAGACGGAGTAATAGTTAATATTACTTTTCAGGTACTTTTTTATTTGAATTACAGATGCAATTTCAGTGCAATAGACGTCTTTGAGCTAGATATTTGTGAAAGGCAAATTTCATTTCCTGTCACTTACATTTTCAGGTAAGAAATCAGAAGACATCAAATATTTCGAATTGATAAAAGAAAATTGTTAAACAGTCTTTAAAAATCACAATGAGCCTGGAAATATCCCCTTTTTTTTCTCAATTTCCTTGTTGGGTGCTCCTGAAAAATGTATCACGGATAGCGGGGACAACCTCGCATTCCACATAACGCTAGCAAATGGCGTCCTAAGCCTCTTCATGCTGCTGAAGCTTCTCTCTTTTCTGAAGGCTAGTGTTATTTATGCAGTTTTGGGCTGTGAACAGGTAACCTAGCACTTTCTGGTAAGGAAATAGTTTGCAAAAAAAGTGTTCAAACATGACATTCAGCTAGATATTTGTGAATGGCAAATTTCATTCCGGGGCACTTCAATTTTCAGGTACGAAATCCAAATAGATAAAATTTTTCTAACTGATGAAGACAGTCTTTACACATTACAAGGAGCCTATAGATATCCCAAAAAGTTTTTGTTTTGAGTGTGCTCCATTTGCTCGTTGGGTGCCCCTCTGCTGAAACTTGTATCACAGATAGCGAGCACACCCTCACATCCCACTTAACGCACCGAAATGGCGTCCTAAATGCTGGTTTACACTAGCGACGGAGTCGGAGTAGGAGTCGTAATAGGAAAAGTGTTTTCAGCTCTTTCGTAACATTTCTGTCGATATGAAGTTTTCACACCTCACTGCAGGTTGAATAGCTATTGTTTGTAAGGAGAAAGCACCTAGAATATTTCATTTGCTTACGGGTGTGTTGCCAAGGTTTGCTTTCTTTCATGAATTCCTACGACGCTTTTGAGAAGAGTCTGGGAAATTCTCAAGGAACAGCAGCAGCTGATGCCTTGCCACAACTGGGCTAGCGAGTTCATGCACGCATGGACTATGATAAAAGGGTACTTGGCATTGTTTCATCCCTGTCATCTATAGCAGCTTGAGGCACGGCTGACAGAATATCCGTTACCCGATATGGACGCGTTGCCACGCTTGTTTTTTGTTTTTTGTTTTTTGCAGCAGGGACTTTCCCGGAATGATCAAAAAGGCGGGAAACGCGTTGTCCTATTGCATTCAGCGCGATGACAAACTTACTTTGAGTATGAATACGATACCGGTAAATGATCAAAAGTGCGATGGGTACACGACCAAAGCACAGCATCGCCACCAAAACCTGATCGAGATGAGGAAGTGGGTAAGTCAGTTGTTGATTTATCAGCATCTATGTAAGAAGTTGTCTATATGTCCTAACCACTGGGAAGGATTTGGCGTAATAGCGAACTTTTTCCGAAAGAAGAATTTGAGCAGCGAATCGCTAGAGGAGTTTTGTCAAGTCATGGACGTAGAGGTTCACACGGACCCTTTATTGATACCAAAAAAAACGAGAGGGGTCTGAGAACGAGATGAGATTCGAGAACGCGCTTCGCCATCAATACCCTCATACATCAGACAGCGCAAAAGAGATCGGCGAACGCGATGGATGGTGGGGATTGCTGGCTAAGGTCCATATTACAGGCACTGATGCTGAGAAAGTTGGCATACTCACGACAAACTCGTGATCGTATCATGACTTGCTTGAGACGCGTGATCAATCACGATCAGCTCAAATTGTTTGAAACATTCCATACGTTAAAATGATGGGCTGTTGCCCATTGCTTCATCACCCGCAAACCGGGACACTGTCTGGAGGTTTGCATTGGCAAAAGTGTGGTCGGACCGGAGAACGACTGCTCGAGAGAATTCCTGCGACGCTTTTGAGAAGAGTCTGTGGGAAATTCTCAAGGAACAACAGTAGTTGATGCGTTGCCACGACTGGGATAGCGAGTTCAACAAGCCATTGTTGGATGATTGCGCTCTCGATAAGGATACGTCGCCATTGCACGCATGGACTGTGATAAAAGAGCCCGGCATTTATTACAACTGTATCCGAAGCGCTCAGCTAATTCGAATGTCTCGTAAGTTTCTCCTTTTGGCTCTCTCTAGCTAAACAAAAAAGAAAAGAACGACAACAACAATGGATACTTGTGACACCAGCTTTGTATTTTATTTCAAGCGATTACACAATCACGCGTGCAATGTGAACAAACATTGCATTAAATACACACTTTACTTTTTTGTGCCGAATGTTTAAATACCTCTTTCAACGGCGGTCAATGCCATTTTGAACGTAGCTCTATAAACTGGAAAACATCAAGCCAATTTTTTTTTTCAATTTTGATTATACGTAATTAACGGGACCTCTATTTGCGCTATTTGCTTCCCAAATAAAGAAAGTTAATGCGAAATAGTGGATAATGTCTCAAAATAAGGAAAATGGATGCATCTACTATTAAAAAACAACAGCAATAGCAACGAGAAAACAAAACAAAATAGAATTTTACAATAAAAAATATTAGGAACCTGTTTAACCGAGCGAGGTCGAGCAGGCCATCGTATGGATAAAATTGCGATAAACGCTTAACCCGAGAGTTTGACTGTGATGAGTTTTGTTGGGCTCATTGCTTACGCAATACGCTGTGAACAAATGCTGTATCTTTGAGAACCAAACCCAAGTTTATTTATTTGTCTTGTAATCAACAACTGTGTCTCCTTCATAGAAATTTAAAACCCATTAAGAGCCTATTATTAATTTAGTGTTGTTGCGCCGACCGTTTAAATAACTCTTTCAGGCGCGGTCCATGCCATTTTGAACGTAACTCTCCAAACTGAATCTTTTCGATTACAAAAGCCGGCGCGTGTGTGAAGGCGACACCGACCCATTAACGCTCATGTTAATTAACGTACACGGAATTAACAGGACTTTGGTCCGTGCTAATCAACAGAGGAAATTGCTTCCCAAGAAAGGAAGTTAATGCGAAACAGTGGATAACATCTCCAAATACGAAAAATGGACGTATCTGCTATTAAAAAGCAAAGCAAAACAAAACAAAAGAACAAAATAAAACAAAAATAGAATTTTACACTCAAAAATATAGGAACCCATTTAGCCAAGCGAGGCCAAGTAGATCATCAAGTAGGTCATCGTATGGGTTACAGTTAAATCTTGTTAGGCTTAACATAATATCGCTGTTTTCTGGTAATCAGCAGCTGCATCTCCTTCATAGCAATTTACAACCCCATTATAAGAACCTATTTAGCTTAAATCGCCATTAACTACGTACCCCAAAATACGAGAGCCTATTTTGTCAGACCTGCGAAAATGTACATTCTCACACACGGGTTTTGACTATATATCTTTTGACGGTTTTTCCGTTGTATAGAATTTTTTCACATATCTAGAGGAAAATGAAGGGTAATTAAGTTCGCGGAAATTGGCACGCTTCTTAATTTACAACACAGAAACGAAGGTTAGCATAAACTAATACGACCTAAATAAACGCGAATGCTTGAACTTTGCATTCATTCCGTGAAGTGTTCATTTCTATAATAAAGTACACGGCTATCAAAAAACGATCAAAATATAACACGAGGCAAAAGTTCGCATGACGATGCATTTATAGTTCCATTTGGAACATTTGCTATTAAAGGGTCTTTGTCACACGTTCGAAATAAAAATCCAAGGCTCCTTAGAGCAACCTCATGGTATAAATTTTTGCGCCCTTTACGTACCTGCGATCTGGCTTTGTTGGGATTTTTTTTTTGATCGTAAGCAACACGTGATGGCACAATTATTGTGTTTGCAAGCGTTGTGATGGAAAGAAATGGTCTTAAATTTCGAATGTGTGAAGAATTAGTTAAAGATACCGGCATTGGTTTGCATTGTCCAAATTTGAGGGATGGAGATGTGGTAGTGAAGCGTTAATGGCGTTTTTAATTGTTGCGTTGTTGAGGCAACCATAATTTAGTTGGGGAGCTAGTCACAAGGAGTGATACTTTACGTAGGCTATTTCTTTGTTTTTGTTGGAAAATTGATTCAAGAAGGGGTAATACTCGTGATAGTACGTGCTAATTACGATGGAGGTTTAACACGGCAAGAAAAGCAGTGTTTCGTGTTGGGGAAAATTTTTACGTCCATGCCACTATTACGTGCTCGCGTGTATGCAGTTCGCGATTTAAAATTACTTACTATATTTCTTGTGGAAAGATAGAATTGTAGTAGTGTAGGCTATGTGACGAGTGACGTGTTGGTGGACTTTGTTGAGAAATAGTACAGAAAGTTAAAACCCATGCAGTTGCCCTCAAAAAAGCGTTTTGTTTTGCAATCGTTTAAAAAGCGAAGGACTGGGTTCTAGAACGAGCATAGAATATGCGCACGCACGAGCAAAATTTTTTAAA
>BLFK01000386.1:2835651-2850651 GCA_014634185.1 Astreopora myriophthalma | reverse complement strand
CAAGCAATAGTCTCCACAAACAGTGCTGTATGGACACTGAATGCGCTTCGATTTTTTATATCCACTGTCAAGAAATGCCCAGCTACTATTGTAATGTGAGGGTTTCTTTCCATAACTATCGAAGAAAGATGTGCATCTCCCTCCCTTTAATTTACATGCCACCCAATGTTTGCCTCCAGATTCTCGCGTTCCGGTATTCAATATCGCTACCCCAGTTGTACCAGCCAACGCGTCCACTTCATCTGCTGCAAAAATACCTATCAGCGGAGTCTTAACTGCTTGTAATAACTGACCGTCACTGTGTCCCTTGTGCTTTTTAAGAAACCGTGATATACTCTTGTGGGCTGCTGAAGGCACCTGCTGCGTCAGTGATCTCGCACTTCCCCCACCTGTCGGAAAAAATAAGAGCCATTGCGCTTTCAGCCAAGTTTCCACTGAACTTAAACTCGACATCAATAACATCCCCCATAGTATCTTTGTACGGCCACATGCCCCCATCCCTATTGGGTGAAAAGTCAAATGCCAGGAACCACATTCCCTTAGTAAAGTTCTCGTAGTCAATGTTCAGTGCGTTGTCGTTCTTTCCAGTGTTTTGTACAAGCTGAAAGTAACAGGCCCTAAAGTTCTGGCAGTCAATTTTAGCGTCCCAGACAGCTTGATTGTTTTTCAAGACTGTGGCAGTCTTGAGTTCTATAGCGCCGATTTTGGGTTTGAAGTAGTAGGGATTCTTCGTTTTTTCTCCATCAAAACGTTCCTTCGCAACGATTGTAATTATCAGTTGCTGTGGAACTCTTCCCCTGCACACATTGTTCAGACGGAACTCATCCTTCCCACTTTCCAGGAGTATAGCCCTACAAGCTGTGTACCTGAATGGCATTCTCAAGGGCTTTTCAGGTGTTGCCAAGAGGTAAGTATCAAGCGTTTTCTTGTACAGTGGTTGATTAGGCATGTACTCAAACAGAATAAGGCGACACTTTGATGCATTAATGACAAAACTAGGGTTTTGTCCGGCCTTTGGTTTCAGTAGGAAGGGTGATGAGGACTTGTGGAATGTAACTTCGAATAGGAGTTCTGTCCCTGGTGGGTGTTCACCTTCTAGGTTAAACCACACCCCACCTGGTCTTACATACACCTCTCCGCTAAAGAAGGCGTTACCCCTTTCTTCACTGAAAGTGTCTTTTACCCTTCCTCTTGAACTGTCGTCTGTAACAAAGCAGTCGAGTCGCGCACCGGTACCGTGTGGTATAAATTGCTGCAATGAATGGGCCCCGACATTATTCTTGCCCCATTTCTGCTGATTCCAGAGGTCAAACCACTCCGCATAAACCCCTGGCTTTCCTCTCTCTGCCTCAACATTTGAGTTGTTAACGCTAACGTCAACCTGTTTCGCAGGGTTAAAATATTCATCGGGCACTACTCCATCTGTTGCGTTGTAGGATGTTTGGGCTGTCGATGCATGTTTGTTGACTGTGTATACAAACTTCAGCCAACATTGACTAGGTCTAACAAAATTCTTGGTTTTCACCCGGAAAGTCAGTGGGTCTGTGTCTGTTGTTAGAGGGGCATATTCTGACCTCCGCCACCCGATATTAGTTGTATCCCTCTTGGAAATAGGGTCTAATTTATACTCTTTCTCGTTCGTGAAACCTTTCAAGTCCATAGCACTACAAAGAACTACGAGCAACGAATTAAATGAAAAGGAATCAAAATATGATATATTTATACGGAAAAAAAAAAAAAAAGGAAATGTCGTCACAGGGTGTGTCACAAGCCTTTTCCGACAGTTCGCCTCCTCTTTGTCCCCCTCTGACCATTGCCAGTAACATTGCCTGAATCATTTGAAGGGAAAGGATTTCTGCCTTTGTAAAGAACCATACCTTTCCCACCAAATGAATGAGCGTCGTTCCAAGAGCCGAAGAAAGGTGGGGGAGGGTCATATTTGTTTCTATGCTCCCATCCGTCTCCTCGAAGATGATCAATGAAACCCATTCCACTTGCGCGTTCCATTCTCAGGCTCTGAACTCGAGTTGGAAGAAGGATTGTTGGGCTGTGTCAGATAACGGTATAGCGCGTCCAAGAGAATCCTTCGCTAAAATAGTAATGCTGTCAAACTGCACACAGTTCAGCTCATGCCAAAGTGGGATCTTAATGGTTGTGTCGAAGCCTTTGATAGGGTCAAATGTAAATAAGCGTATCACTTTCACAAGAGCGTCACCGAAGTGAGAGGGGCGTATCAGATTGCAGTAGATGAACGCGCGTTCAAAATTTCTTTCACCGATTTGTCCCCATATTCGTTCACCCTTTTTCCTAGGAACACTTACATTGTCAATTGATAGCTCGAAAGAATCAGCTCCCAGTTTCTTCGCACCAGCTACAAGCTTATCGTCGCTAGTCACGAAGCCTAAGCACTTAGCTACAACCTTCGTTACACGGATCTTGTGCCCTTTTAATACGTTGGTGGTAGGATCGTAAGAAATTCCCCTCAACATCCCAAGTCTAAGTAGTAGATCCTCAACAGTAGCATATTTGCCACTAAACAACTTCGCAGCAGTTGTTCCACCGCTAGAATCGACTACAGTGAGAGGGATTTCTGTCTGAACATTGATCACTTCGTCAGAGAGGAATGCTTGTGTTAATGCTAGCTCACACTTAGGTGGGACTTTCACAGGGTGAGGGTAGTCGACTCTTACTTCTGAACCCTTTCCGTGTAAAATAAACGTTTGGAAAACCTGCTTGGGTGATGGGTCGACCATGTCTATTGCGAAGTACAGCCCTAAGGTGCCAAATGGTACATCCACACTTTCCCCACTGAGATGACTCCACCCAACGTGAAATATCGACAGATGGTCGGAAGCAGATGTGATGTCGAGCTTCCTCTTCCTGCTCTCTTGAAAACAATGCAACTCGTTCTCTTCACCCTTAAAAGCAAGGAGACGGAGATATTTTTTTTCCTTCTCATTCTTAAAACTGGTTGCCAAACAATTTAGAGTAAATTGCAGCTGCCAGACTGCTGTGCTAGTAGGAATAGAAGAATCAGTGTAAATACTTCTGGGTGGGTCACCAACGCCCAAATCAAAGCTGTCCTTGTTAACTGGTGGAAATATGTGGTACTCAGCAAACATGGAAGGGCGGACAAAGATATTTGCCTTACTTGCTCTTATCCTTAGCTGCGTAAAGGCTGTTTTTGCTTGTATCACTAGAACAAATCTGACGAACTGTGTCAAACCCACAGGTATAAATTTTTGTCCCGATACTGTCGAAAAATCTCGCCCCCTCCCTCCATCATCGATCCGACCTGTGAAAGTGCTAGGAGTAGAAGCTACGAAATCGAGGACGACTGTATAAAATAGTCCAGGAGTAGGTTTTCTAATCAAGTTCAAATCCAGTGCAGTGTCCGCTTTAGTGTAGAAATGTGTGAATTTGGGGACCAGTGCTGATACCATAGAACTTGGGAGTTTTGCGAGGACATCTGCGAGCATGTCAGCAGTTAGGTGTTGCATACCAAGTTCCTTTCTTCCGTCAACGAAGAGATGACTGGTTTTAAGGAACTCATCCCATTCTCCCACCAAATGACGCGTATAGTTATTCATGTACACGGCTGTGGTTGGAGCTTTCATAAGATACTTGTCACCAGAAGAATCCACTAAGTCAGTCACGAAGCCTTTGTAGTAGTCGCCGTAAGTAGAAGTATTTTTAGAAGCTCTCATAACAAAATTGAGTTTTCTAAATAAAATGAAACTGTCGCCAACATCTGTGCCACTCTCGTCAGTGACGAAATAGTTATTCAGAGGATAGGTAGCATCTTGTTTATTATTTATGCTGCTTTCAACAAAACGAAAGTTTATGGTAGCTTCACTGTTGTCTGCATTCCAAACTAGCATTCCTGCCTTATAGCTAGGAGGCCTACCAAATTGTTTTTCAAGGTTTAAAAGACCTGCCCATTGCAGAAAGCCAGCAGACACAACTATCTTTGTGTCTTTGAATAATCCTTTAAAACTTAATCGCTTATCCCCTTTTCCTGTTGTCCATGATTCCAGACTGAGATCTGGGCAGAAGGGAACCAGGAAAGACCCAGGATAGCCAGGAAGGGTCTTTGATGCGTCTGCCATAGCTTGCATAATGCTATTGTGATTTGCTGAGGCAAATTTATCTACTGTATAGTCTAGCAATTCGAAAGGGGGGTTTCGCGTTTTTCCACCATGTTGGATAACCTTAACGTGGCACCTCTGCTGCACTGAGAACTTGTCAAACGTTTCTTTTAACACATCAACAAGTAAAGGTTCTTGTGATGTGAAATCGACTTTCTCGAGACTAGATAAGCTGGGGTCACTAGGAGGTGTAAATTTGAATGACATTTCTAACTTCTCTTCTCTCTTCTTGTCGTGTGGATGTTTAGCAGATGGCGTGGGCAGGAAAATCTCTACAGGTGTTAATTGCGACTTTCCGGTAATAGGAATGGGAGTGTCGAGCGTCCATTTATAACCATTGGAGACCTTCTCACTTGCCTTATCTGCACTACTCTAGTAGACGTAATGAACCATGGCACTAGACAGCTTCCAGGCTAAACTCCAAGATCTTGAGGATGAGTCTTACATAGGCCAATGGTCACAGGCGTATTTCAGACAGAGAAAAGCTCAATTAGTACGTGAGGAAAAAAAGCTCAGGCTACAAAGATTAAAAAAACAGATTGCGTAAAAACTCCAGATAGAAAACCAAATTCGCCTTGAATACAAAAAGCAACAACTCGACGCGGACAAGCGTATCCTGGACATGGTAGCTAAGTATAAAAAGGAATTGGGTCTGAAAGGGGATGGGGCCCCCCACTTTCAAACTTTCAGGCAAATAGTTGCCTATGAAAAAAAGATGAAAGCTGAGAGGGCAAGAAAAATTACGAGATCTAAAGACCGAGTTTTCGCGTGCTGTTCTCAATGACAATGCCAGAAAAATGGCGTCGACGAAAGCAAAAGTCCTAAGTTTGGCGAAAAGAATGGATAAAATTAGGGTGCAAGTAAAACAAGAAGGACTCGAGGGAAACGGATACAGCTACAGTTACGGGGGATTCTTCAAGCCACACGACCTAACCAAACCTTACAGTCAAGCAATGAATGACAAGGAGAAGAATAAACAATTGAACATTGTAAAAAGATGGCTTTTTCCAAAGTCAGCCCCCAAAGGAGAAAATAAACACAAGTGGCTTAAAGGCGAACTAGCATGGAAAGAAAAACATGCAGAAGAAATGCTTAAAGCTGATTTCCCATATACCTTGCAACACCTATCGAAGCAGCAGAAGAACAAACTGGCGTCACTTGGGTATCTCTATATATGGCTGAAGTACATCAAGACTAATAAAGCGTGGGGTTACAATCAGACAGAGGCAGACAGAAGGATGATATTGCAAATCAAGAAGAATTACGACAGGCAGATGTACGGAAGGGGTGTGGCTTCCGCTTCTACGAAAACAAGAGAAACAAGGAGGAAGACTATCTTAGAAGCCGCTTTCAGAAGAAACTCAACATGGCTGTGAGTGCTGCTATAATGGTTTTAGCACCATTGGCTACAGAGGCTATTAGTAAAGCAATAAACCCTACAGATAATTTGAGTACTCTCTCGCCCTTAGCACCGGATAGTGTTGCACAAAAACTAGAACAAGTGGATCCAGATTTTATGGTGGAGGAGCAGGCCTATGCGTCGTTACTTGATAGAAACAGACCAATGTACATATATGGTAAACCGGAACCGGAAACAGGAACTAGTGGTACTACTAGTAAGCAATTAAAGGGAAAAGGACAAGCACAACTAGACAACATGGTCAACACAAGATCGATCACACGCTCGCCGCAACCTTCTACTTCAGGCGTTTTAACACGACCAAGAAGGGCAGCGACACAAAAAGCAATCTCTAAAGCTAACGCAATTCTACGAAGTGCCAAGAAACAGATTGCAGCCATCCGTCCTAAAGCCCAATCAAAAACAAGAAAATTTCCCCCCCAAAAAAAGGCCGCACCCAGAAAAAAGGCCGCAGCACGCAAAAAGGCACCGAGAAAACCCCCAAAGCGAAACTTGCACGAAGAGCTAGACCCTCGACTTTACATCCTTCACGGAAAACAGGCTGGACAAAGGCGTAAGCCTAAGCGCACAGGCATTTTAGAAGGCAGTGGGCTAGAAACACTAGCTATAATTAACCCAAACTACAGAAGAGGTTCGCGTTACTACTCACCTCACTTTGGGTAATGGAACGTGACTTGCGCTTAGTATTCCCCTCTACATTCCAAATAGTAGGGCCTACAATGTGTGGCAAGACAGACTTTATTCTCAATTTCATTAACCAGATTGCACAACAGAGTCCATTCAAGACGTTGCAAGGAGACAAAGTTGACATTATAAGGATAGTCTATATTCATGGGAGTGACTGGCAGGAGAAATTCAATCCGTTCAAAGATATGGGGGTTATTTTTATAAAGGGGTCAACTAATGACGTCGAGTTAGATGAACTTTTCCCACAGCAGAAGACGCCAGGCGTATTGATTATTGACGACAACATGGAAAAAGACACTAAGGGTTCCAGTACGAATGATTTGTTCACGAAGCACGCCCATCATAAAAATATCTGTGTAATAAAGATCACTCAGAATCTTTACGTGAGGAACGCCCAAACACAGAACCGGAATACACATTATTACGTTCTCTTCCGGAATCCATCAGACAAACGCACCACAAAACAACTACTAGACAGAATAGAGTCAAGTGAACGAGCTACGAAATCTTTCGAACTTGCCACACAAGAACCATTCGGCTACCTTTTCATAGATTGTCACTCCTCCACACCTAGAGATCTTCAATTAAGAAGTCATATTTTAGATTGTGAACAGAAACCAATGCATATCTATGTCTCGTAAAGAGTTTCAGGATAATTCGCAGTTCCTGCTAGACTTCGACAATTTTCAGGATAAATCTTTTTACTTCACACCTGCGCAAGTAAGGTGCCTATCTGCAATACTACGAAACATTTATGATGGTGTGACTTTAGCACCACACGATATCAGATTTCAGCTGAGGATGTATAAGGATGACGTTGCCGATGCAGCAAACAAGTCGAACTCAGTTCGTATCAGGCGAAGAGCAATAAGTTCTATACCACCTCGGCTATTGAGCGATACTGTTGCTTGGTTCATGAAAACTTATTATGTCCAAGTACAACAGCACTAAACCGCCAATCTACATAAATGTAACTACATCACCTCACCCACTTTTGGAGACCGATGAACATAAACAGAACAAATCATTATGGATGAAGGCGCACACATCACAGCGCGATGAAGCGTGGGCAGCGCGGCAAGCCTTGGCACAACAACGGTATTCTTACAAACAACCCCCACCCGTAGCATTTTCAGAAAGTAGCAAAAGGCAGGTTCCCTTGATAACACACGTACAAGACTTAACTGAAGAGGAGGAAGACGAACATGACAGCGACATTATCAACGACTTTATCGAAAGAGAAAAAAAGAGAAAACGACAACAAAAGTGGTGGCGTGATGTTATTAACAAACAAGACTACTTTATGAACGACTACGGACAATATACTAAGAGAACACTTACACGTATTAGGAATTAAGTCTTACCGTCAGGATACAACCTCGAACAAGATGAGTTGTAAATCAAACCTCTTAAGCAGTATAATTGACGCCGTAAATTAAGAATTTGGCTATGTAATTCATTGATGTAGAATAAAGCATAAACCCAACCGTCATGTTGTGAAGATGGCATTCTCTTTATTATTACACAATAACAAACGAAAACCAGATGACTTCCGACAGCTACACTTAATCCCTCACTTAATCCCTTACAGAAATTTAAAATATGCACACACAGCTACACTTAATTCCTCACTTAATCCCTTACAGAAATTTAAAAATGCACGCACGCAAACCCTAAAAACCATCACAATTTTCCGTGCTTCGTATGGTTTGCACAAATGGAAACTGATCATGACTGATTTCAGGCTTAGGCAAACTACCGGCGGAGTCTGGGTTGTTTCTTTGGGGGTGGCTGAGTCGCCGGAATGTCAAATTCAAACTCAATAGCTTCTTCTCCAGCTCCTCCACCCTCCTCTTCTTCAGTGTGACTGAAGTCTCCAACCATGTCTTCTCCACTTTCAACACCTCCATCTCTCCCTCCAGCAATTTCATCTTCTCGCACCTAATATATACAATACAAATAATCAAATAAAAAAATATAAAAAAAACATATATATACGTACATACATGTACATACAGAATCTCTTGTGTGCATAGACACATCTCTGTATCCTCCTTAAGAACTTCAATTGTCTGCTGCAGGTCCTGCTTTCGCATTTGGAAATAACTAAACATAGCCATGGCAAATGACGTGAGAGCCAACACAGTGTAAATGACCTGAGATGCCCGCATTCCCTTAGCTTACCTTGTGTTGTGTTGTGCTGCCCTGCATCTCCTGATATATCTCTACCACCCTCGCCCTCACAGTGGAATCAGATTTCATCATTATTTCTGAGAATGACACATCACGGGGGAGGTGCGGAAACTCATCAAGAACGGCAGCCAACAAGTCATCTTGCGACACAAGCTTCTTACTCTGTGGAGATGATAAGATATTGTTCAAATAAACTTGTAACTCATGCTCCATGTCGTCTACACAGTCGCTGAAAATAGGAATTTTGGCTTTGAGGAGACATTGCCTGAAGAAGTCTAGCTGATTGCTCAAGGACGTCATGGTGGAGAATGAGAAATGAGTAAGAATCAATCGAAATCGAATTTTTTAACCAACCGGGCGCAAAGCATATAGGGTTTTGAATGCACTACGCAGCCGTCTGCTACATGATATTCCCTGCCACATTTGCTTGAGACCGATTCTGCAGTTTTTCGCCCGAGTGTCGTAATACCGAGCAAGCAAGTCGTTTTCTATGGCCTGTAATACATCAAACCACTTTTTAAAAAAGAATACATGCATGTGCAAGGCGACGTTCTGTTTCGAACCCATCTGTATGCCAAAAGTTTCTCCCATGTGCTGTCATGCAATATGTATAACCCGTGAGCCCGCGAGTGTCAGCGACAAGACCAGTTGCAAACGGGTTGAAACAGGATTTGACCCCAGAAACTTCTTATATTTTCTTAATCATTGATTCTTTAGAATGATCAAAGATTAGTAGAGTTTTTCTAGTAAAACAAGTTTAAGAACAGGTCACATACCGAGACGTCATTGAGAACATCTGGAATATTTCTGTGGAAAGAACGTCCGTCAACCACAAAGCGGTAATAATCCTCTCTGGAATGTGGATAAAGGTATTTCGTAACAACAGCCACTCTGTTGAGAAGTACACATCTGGTGTTCAGCTCCAACCAACATAGCACATTTGGCAATACTGCAGGCAGATAACATTGTGGGTGAAGTTGAGGCCATATGGCGCCACACAAATGACAAGAAGAACATTTGTAGACGTCTTCTAAATAAACTCTTTCACAACAACAGGATGTAATAACATATCCGTCCATTGCAATGTTGCGTGTGACCTGCCTCTTAATCCGCCTTGGAATTTGGAAGTAGTCCAAGTGCCACACTATTAGATTCAGCGCCTTGCACGTACACCTCACTTTGCAGATGGAGTTCCTTGACGACGAAGCCTCAGCAGACAGGCCAGACTCCGGATCCGAAGAAGATGAAGATGAGGTTGGAAGTCTAAAAGACTTCATTGTAGACGACCGTAACGTCTCGGAAAACTCGTCGGAAGAAGAAGGGTACATTACTCCACCAAATAGCCCTATTCGCAGTCCTTCCCGTTCTCCAGAGAAGAAAAAATCTAAGAGGTGATATTTAATAGCTTTTGTGTTTTAACGTCTTACACAACGGTCCTGAGTATTATCTCCCTTTATCTATAGAACAACTGCGGTTCCTAAGCGTCAAGTAAGTGCAACCAGTTCTGAATGTTCAACTGCGAGCATCCGTGATTCCACAGCAGAACAAGAACAAGAATCCACAGCAGAACAAGAACAAGAATCCACAGCAGAATCCACAGCAGAACAAGAACAAGAAGAGGAACAAATAGCATCGAGCCAGGTATAACGTTAGCGAGTTTTTATGGTCAATTAGAAAATTAAAGTGAATCGCGATATATATTTTTTAATTGTAGATACTCGCTTCAGACGTTCATTATACAGTCCGTAATCCAGATGAAATATATTTGTCAGTACGAGAGGCCTGCATCCATCTCGGTTTCGACTCAACCAAAAAGGGGAAGCATTACAACCACTTGTTGCTTTTCCAGTCTAGCAGACTTGAGTTACAAAACGACGGCTTCGTTTCTGAAGTGTGCAATATAAGCAATCGTGTAGAGTACTATCTGGGGCGAGACCCTGGCCGTAGAAATTATGCCATGAATTTTCATGCTTTCAATATCTTTATGAAAAGTAACAAAGAGGTGGATTTGAAAAGCTTAAGTGTGAGCTGGAAGATTATGCATAACGATGGAAAGCTAGCCTGTTTTTCTGTTTTCGGGCAAAGTGGAGAGGAAAACCATTTCGCACGATTGTTAGAGAAATATCTTTGTCTAGAAAAACAAGTGGTGAAATCAGATCCAGTAGAATATGTTGCGAAATTTGATCCCTTTGCCGCTCATTTATTTCTAGAAAAATATAAGCTCTTTAGACCAGAACAGGCACTATATGTTTTCACGAAACAAGTGCAAGACGAACCAGTTAGTCCTAACTTTAAAGTAAAAGTGACCAAAGATGACATGGTCACTAATAGGTCGAATAGTTGTGCGCTATTCAAAACTGCCAATCCACTCGCAAAAATCAAGGAGACATGTCACCTAGCTGAATTGAAATCATGCATAAGGGTTCAGAACAGGCTGCCTTTAGAGTATATGTTTGATTTCCTTGGACGCCATGGTTGTTGTCTTCCCAATATATTGGTGCGTTTCATTCAACTTGAGGGAAGAGATCGTCCCCTTGACGGAATCTTCCGTTGGCTACGCTTCATGCGTGTCCTTCCCCTCGACTTTGGGCTGGGTGTTTTGCTTGCTTTCGCTAACAAGCGAAAAGAATGCAGGAATTTACTTGTAGTGAGCAAAGATCAGAACATCGGCAAGAGCCGTTTGCTCCTGGCACTTGCAAATGTGTTTCCTGTGGCCTACCAGGGCCAGATATCAAATAATGATAACATCGACTTTTTTGGGCAGAACGCCTTGGCTGGTAATAAGCTGATTGTGAACGCAGATGATCTTACCCGCGAAGGTTTTAAAAAGCTCGAAAACAGTAAAGGGGGGATGGATGGGAACGAGGGGACATTAGTTGTCAATGTAAAGTATGAAAAACAGAAAAGTAGTTGTTTTGCTCCCATCCTTGCCTCGTCAAATGTTGACATATGCGAGATTCCAGCACTTTTAACCTTAGCTGCTAGATTTAACATTTTTTATTTCTCCAAATCCCGCATCTCATACTTTCAAAGTGGTATGGGTCACATTGACGAGAAAACTATGTCAGATTATATTACTGACGATGTGGAGTGTGAGGTAGCGAGCTTTTTGCTGTGTACTTTCATTCTTATCTCGAAGATAGTCAGAGACCCGCCATACTTAGACAAGTATTTGCGAGACAATCCAGGCTGTCCGTTAAGGGCGGAAATGCCGAAGGAGAAGTTACTAGAGTATTGTAGATTACTCCAGCCTTCTTTATCTTTTGACAAAGATAGTTTTGTTGTAGATTATAAATGCAGCTCGAGGGCTTTTGAAGCTGAAGCGTTCAGTGTCAGTTCTGGGCAGATCATACTGAAATGTGAGTTTGGCAGTGACGAAGAGGAGGAGATTCAAGATGCTCGTTACAACAGGAACTGCGAAGTTTTAGAATGAACAGATTAAGAGATTAAGTGAGATTAAGAGATTAAGTGATTAAGAGATTAAGAGATCAAGAGACATTCTTTTGATAAGACGTCAGTTTCAATTTTCTGTTTTGCGATATTTGATCGGGTGTAATTCCAAGAGGTCATTTGTCTGCATCATTAGAAAGTTTACCTTCTTCGTATCTTCCCTACTGACCAGCTTCTTTCCCGTATTTCTGAAGTAGGTTCCACCATCAAAATAATGTCTCAGATTCTGAGTCGATAGAATATGTCGATAAAATATGTCGATAATATTCAGGATATATTATTTAGCGATAAATAGAATATGTCGATAAAATATGTCGATAAAGAGTTTCCTTCCTCCAGTAAACTTGAAACTTGAAACATCCTGGCGACGACTCAACAATTCTCACAGTTGTTGTAATGCACTTGTTCCTAGTTCATACTAGAGAAGGTGCCTTTTCTTCAGAGCATCGCCAAAACTAGAGTCGCAAATCTTTTCAACGAAACAATACTTATAGTTCGGTTGTATTGTTCACGAGACAATGTCATATCCCTTTAATTTGAAATCTTCATTTCATCCCTTAACTTTCTCCATGAATATCTATGTCTTGAAAAAGACTCGATTCATTAGTTTGCTGATTGCCTGTTTCGATTCACGTTGATGTGCTTGGAAAGCGATCCATGATGAATCTTTGGTTTTGGCTGTTATTTGCCTTGACTATTTTGGATTTCAACTGATTCTTCATCACTGGGTATCACTGATAACACTTTCTTTCTCGTGCATTACTCGTTCACGTGGAAGTAGGATGGCATCTTCAATTCACTTGTCGAACAGTATGCTTAAATTCTTTAGAGAACGATGTATAACATGGAGCTTGTGACATTCCGTGTCACTTTCCCAGTCGTCACGCTCGTCGTGTTCTGCTACTGTTTTTGTCAGTCTAGGTCCTTTGAATTCATATTTAATTTTCATAGTTATCATCCAGTAAGTGTTAGCGTTTACTGTATTTACAAACTGTTTTGTAGTTCCACTGGGTTTTCCTTCACGGCAGGGCAATTACAACGCGCAATTCTCATTTTTTTATATTTTTTTATTTACGAATAAAATCAAAATGAAATACAATACAATTACATTACTGTATAATAAAATACAAAAAATAAAAAGAATATTTGTATATATCATCAGTATCCCCGTAAATCAATAAAGACAATCAACATCCATCCCGTCGACCAGTTCAAACCTCATCAGTTCGCATAGTTCGTTATAGTCTGCTTCATCATTGATATGCAAGCCGTGGGGGGGGGGGGGGGNNTCCGATCTGACGTACTCTATTTTTAGAATCTGTGCACAGTGCTATTGAATGAAACGGTGATTTTGGGTAATTTGTTTTTGCTTTGTGTCAGGTCAAAACAGTCCTTATTTAAAAGAGAGATTTGGGTTCAGCCAGTTGATTTCAATGCTGGTTGGGTCAAGGTCTTGATGTATCGCCGATGATAATTTCATTATCTACCAAGGCGATAATTAGGCAGTGTGTACATCTTTGATGCCAGCGGAAGTTGTAGTATGTGTGGTTGCCGCACTTTTCTTTCACCTTTGCTTCTGAATAGCTACTACTCATTTGCGGTGACCGAGGGAGGTAATTTAATTTTCCTGTCTTCTTTTCCTGTTTCATATCAACACAGAGATTCCCTTTCCTGCCAGAACCAATCAGAAAGCTGCTTTGAATGACGTCACCAGGGTCATTATGAAAACTAGATGCTGTGCTGTCGCGGCTTGCAATCTGGCCAACAGCACAAACAAAGCTAACACTTGGTAAAGTTCAATGTTTTTTCTTTGGAGATCTTGCACTTTTTTATACACAACTGAAGGTGAAATTCTGCTTTTGACTTCAGAACTGATTGACCCATGATTTGACAATGATGCGTTGATGAAGAAAACTGCCAATTGAACTGAATTGGACTGCTGACTGAACTGAACTGAACTGAATGGAGCCTTCAACCAATAAACTGGTAAGAAAAAGTTTGCTAACTTACTTCTGAGCACAGCGGCGTGAACGACCATACAATGGGGTATTTCATTTTATTATTGTTATTTTTGGGGGGGGTCCGGAAGCCCGGTGTAAATGACGAGCCACGGCTTCAATACTCAGTAGCTTCACTCTGCCGCGTCAATGACCTCAATTCACGTCTATTTATTCGTCTGTTTCAGTGATTGCAATTGACCCTTTTCTCCTCGATAACCCGCGCAGGCCACTCGAGCCTTTTAGCTCGACAGGTAAGCCATTTATAATTCATGACAGTGTAAAAGGGTGTTGTTGCTGTCCATATGAACTTGAAAAGTTGGTGCAAATTCGCCTAGTTTTTCTTAAGATTCTCGAGGTCTGTTTTCTTCTTTGAAGCATCACGACCTGTTATGAAGTTGAGAAGGTTCAGGTGGGCTTAACGTCAACCCTTACAAGGGTTTAGCAACTCTCCTCAGGGTTGAGTATTGCCCGTTATTTACAGAGTCACTCATGTTTTCTCTCTCTCTTTTTTTCAACAGGAACAAAGACAACTGATTTGCGCAATCTGATTTTTTTCTGTGTGACCCGGCGCACAAGAATTGATGAAGATCTTGTAATGGCCCTGCCTGGTAAGCTACCTACCTAAATGCCTCTCATTATCAAGACGTGGATTGATTGATTCATTGATAGATTAAGTTAATTTTTGGATTTGCAAGATTTTTAGTTGTAAGGTTTTCTTGATTTCTGTTACTAGATATCGCATATAAATAGGTAAATAGGCTACCTAAATGCCTCTCATTACAAAGAACGACTGATCGGCAGGACTGATGCACAAGACGTGGATTGATTGATTCATTGATTGATTCATTGATTGATGAAGTTAATTTTTGGATTTGCAAGACTTTTCGTTGTAAGGTTTTCTTGATTTCAGTTAATAGTTATCACGTATAAACAGATTAATATTATGGCTGCCTAGGCTCTTATGGCAGCATTCTTATTCTGGTTAAGGTTAGATTTTTAGTGTGGGAAAAATGCCCGGCCATTCGGTAATCTCTTGCGAATTAGGCATGCTAAGGAGATATTCTACTGTTTTCTGGAAGCCAGGGCCAAGCTGTTCTCAACA
>BLFK01000386.1:2808151-2825651 GCA_014634185.1 Astreopora myriophthalma | reverse complement strand
GCGCTCGAGGATCTTTGAAGTGAAGTAATGGATAGTTGTAATGACACATGAAATCCATCAACTGAATAACAGTGCAACAGAAAGGGGGGGACTATTTTTGCATGATTGGAACCAAGTCTGCAACACCTGTGTTCACACCAGCTCATTTTGTGGGCTGGTTATATAGCTGTTGGCACTGAACCAATGTTCTAGTGATTATCACTTCCATTATTTCCTCTGTAGCTCAAGGACTGTGAATCGGATCTAAAGGCTAAGCTTCAGAGTTTGGAAAATGAGGTGCAGGACAGCAAAGAAACAGTGGCATGTATCAGAAGTGCATTGTCTAGTGTAAGGACAACAATTGAACTTAAGATATGTGCCATACCACAAGATCGCAAAGAACACTCCTTCTATACTTAGCGAATATCAGAATGCTTGTCCCCAAAGGCGGAAATGGAGGAACAATTCCTGAGAAAAGATGACAAAATAGCATCATTGTTGAATACTTAATGTTGCGGGAGTCTGCAAGTGGGCAAAATTCAAGAAGCCCTGTTATCTAATGTGTCCCAGGAGATGATGGATGTAGTGATTTCATCATTACATCATACGTAATTTGATTTTTTGTCAGTTACATCACTGAATATCAACTACTTTTCCTAAAAGGTAAGAATATGTTGGTTGTCGTTGAAGCAGTGTTTAGGTCATCAAAACACAGTGGGACGAAATTATAGCCGATAAATACTTCCTACCAATTCTTTCAACACCTCTCCAACCTAACAAGAGAGCAAGCACTAAAGGCATTAGTAAGAAAAGCAAAAGTCACACGAAAGGTTGAGGTCAAATTGCATACTGCAAAACTGCTGACTTTTCAAGACCTACCAAATCAGTGTTTTCAATTAACTGAATGCATGTTTGAATTGCTCTCTTTAGGTTGCAAAGGATGTTACATTGATGATGGAAACTGAATTCTACAATGATTTGCCAGGCAAAACGAGCAAGGTAAAAAGCTTGTGAGTTTTTACCCCTGAGAATTTAGCACTGGGATAATTATTGTCTCAGAATCTGTTGAACTGCAGTCAGATACAGGTACAACTCTTGTATTATTGATGCAAGTGAAAGAATCTATAAACCAAAACACTCATCTGAAATGTGCACCTTCTCAATCAAGAAGAGACCGAGTCACGTTGCTGTGGGCTTTAAAAATCAAGAAGTGAAGGAAAACTCCTAAAAAAAGCGGTATACTCTGTAAAGTAGGATACCATGTTGGCTAATATTCATAAATCACCATTCCTTACTTGACCACTTTTCATGAAAAGTAATACCACCTAAGAAAATCAGCACAATTATGCTGTTGTTAACAAATCACAATTTACCTCTGAAGTTGATGCTAGAACGCTTAAAAAGCCATTTCCGAGCTTCTAGATTTCAAAATTTTCTGGGGGAGCATCCCCCCCGGACCCCCCTAGCTTCAGGGCCTTGCAGCCCCTCAGTTGTCACGGCTGCCTAGTTTTCCAGAGTCAGCCACCTACTTCAAAACATTTTGAAAAACCTGCAAATGGATGACTTTAAAGTCATTGATGACAAAGACGATTCCCAGTTAAAGCTACAACATAAGATATCAATCAAATTACAGTGCACATCAAAAATGATGAACTGCAGAATGATGAGGACATGGAAACAGGATTGACCTTGTAGGCAAAGAGTTGGAGACTACAACTATTGAGACTATGCATGATTTGTGCTACATCATTTAAACCCCCGCAATTTAGTGCTCACTCAGAGCTATTTTTTGGCTTCAAAATACATGTGTTAACCAAGATAACAAACAATTGAAAGTATGCCGCACATTAGCAAGATAAACGTATGTATCAAATGTTATAGCTACTTTCACCAGAAAGAGAACGCAGTTGATGCCGTAACCCATAGTGAAGAATTATTGAGGTTGTGAGCCATAGCTATAGGTTCTTGTGAATCATTAAACCAGTGAAGTATCAGAACGCCTGCAGACATTGTCTCATTTCCGAAACAAGGTTCCGAAAGTAATGCCAAACTATTCAAAATTAATGGGTATCCAATGGAATATTCTTGTCTTGTTCTGTCACAGATCAAGGACAAAATGGAAATGGAGCCAGAGGGAACGTCCACTATAGCTGAGGCAATGGTAAATCAGTTTCTCTTGCACTTTGCTTTCTACACCCTACCTGTGCTATACACTACCAGATGACTCAGTTAAAACAACCTGAAAGAACAGTAACAAGGAATGCAGCTTTTCAATGGATAAACCGTTTCTGGCCATTTAGTAACATTACTAAAACTACAGTTCCAGTAACTCTTTTGTATCACTCACAGGGTGAGGGGAGAAAGGGAAAGGAATTATCTGCACGGGAAAAAGAGAAGTCAGCTGAAACAAGAGCAACAGTTAAGTGCCTCAGTATTTTTGCTTCCATCAATGCAATTGCCACTGTTCCAGGAAGTGAAAGTCAGGGCTGAAAGCATTCTCTCTTCAATTTGGATGACAAACAATTAACAATTTGACTGACCCACAGGTCAGCTGTTGTTATCTATACAGACTGTCGGATAACTTGTTTGATAGAACGTCTTCATGTTAATGAACAAAATTTCTCGGTTCAATCTTCAGCTCCCTGCAAACAGATGCAACGCTGTTGGCCAACACCTCCTGGGTGTTAAGCGTTGCATCTGTTTGCACACCCTGTTGCATGTTGATTAATGAAACCTCTTTCTTGTCACATGCGGTGATCTATCAGTAAATTTATACCAATAGCGGAAATGATCGTAGCAAATTTGCATTACTTCTGGTTGCCTACAAACCCCACACAACGGAAGTCCATACAATTGGCCAATCAGAAGCTTCAACGGAATCAGTTGATAGAGCCCTATGTCACAGTCACTTCCGGTCACATCTTTTGAATACTCACACTCGGGCCCCAGTACTTTCCCGTCGGCGAAACTTAAAATTCACTCGCAAAGGATTTTGGATATCTAATTTAGCCAGAAAAAGACACTGAAAGCACTTCCAGGGATAAATGAAGTCATCTTCATCCTTTTGATGCCATATAAAAGAGAGGAAATGACAAGAAAACAATGCAGAAGGTCAGAAATAATTTTATGCATGTTTGTATTTAAAGATCAACACAGGACAAGGAGAAGGATGCCAAAATGGAGATTGAAGACAGTGGCAACCTATACAGCCATGACCTTGACGACAGTGGCAAACGTACCGAGCCAAGGCATACTAAGAGAAGCGTAATCAAAGCTTGTTGATGCCACTATCGAGGCCCTTCAAATCGAAGAACAGCAGTTAAAAGATGGGTGCGTCGAAGAAAAACAGAAAGTCCTCACTTCTATAGAGACATGGAGAAGCTCATTCCAATCGAGTGATCCTTCTCTCGATATCGAAGCAGATGAATTTGTGAAATCTGAATTTGTGAAATCTGTCTTTCGCCGATTACTTTTACTTCGAGTGCACCGCAAAACGGACCTCTAAAAAGGTAGCGGATAGTATTCAGAAGGCAGACAAAGCAGCTAAAAATGCTAATGGTGGCACAATTTACTGTGAAAGAAGAGTCAATCAACGACCTGGTTCACCCTGCCGTGCAGCGAGACGTTTCGAAGCTCAGGCCTGTCTCTTTGCCAGTAAAAATGTCCCAAGCTCCCCATAAAACCTCTAGAAGCTGTAAGAATTAAAGATCCAGTTCCACAAACTGCAACGAACACCGTGATTTAAGCCGGGATGGTAACCAGTGTAAACTATCGGCATAGAAAAACTGCGCACAAGGCAGACGAAGTCGTTCAAAACAAAGACAACACCCAACAACTAGAAAGCCTCGTGTTAGCTTTTCTGATAGCCGGCCTCCTTCTGTTACGCGTCGCCAGCAGTAAAAAACGTAAGGGGTCGCGGAAACGGTGTCGTAAAATAGACACAAGAGACAGTTACGAGAGCTGGATGGATAAAATGGCGAAGAAACCGATCTTGGACTTGTTACCATGGAATTTGGAATTTCATAACCTTTCACACATCAATCTCACAGACACACGATCACGAACTCTTGGCCTGGGTCTCAAGTGTCAGTCCACGCTTTGACTTCCAACTGCGCGTGTTTTTGATTGTCAAGTACAGGACTTCTGTCGCAGCGTCCGTCTGCATTACAAATATGCTAATCAGCCCGATGATCCTGATTTTTACCCCAAATTGTACGTAAAGTCAGGCTGGAATCTTCCACAGGAAGATCCTAACCTCGAAGAAAGCCTGTACAATATCCGTCAAGATCTACTGGAGAGCTTTAATAAGAACAAACCACGCTGGAGAAACAACCTGTCCTCTGAAGAATGGCGCAGGTTACTTGAGATCAAGGAAGACCCTACGGTTCACGTTCTCGCTACGGACAAAAACCTTGGACCAGCCCTCATCTCTACAGAATGGGTAGAGAAAGAAACTCTCAAGCACCTAAATGACACTAAATCATATTCTAAAGTCACTTTAGGTGACTGGACATTTGGACGTCACTAGGTAATCGAGACCACAAAAACTTGTACAGAGTTACTCTCATTTTCTACCTCCTAATTCTCATAAGTTTCTTTGTAGTCTTGACGATAATCCTCAGTCTCAATCCCGCTAAGTTCTATATTATTCCTAAGATTCATGAGTCACCTATAGCTGGGAGGCCTATCGCAGCTTCTCACTTTTATCACTAGGCCTATTAGTATTTTTGTTGACGAATTAGTTAAACAATATATTAGTATGCCTACAGTGTTACGTGACTCTGGTGAACTTATCCAATGTCTAGAGAGGATTAAGCTGCCCTCTTTTTGCCTTCTTGTCACGGCGGATTTGTCATCACTTTACCCAAATATTGACACCAAGAAAGCTATTATTGCTCTTGACCTCTCTTCTACCGTGTATGATAACGGAAATATAAGCAATTTTTCAGTCACGTTACTTCTGACTAGCGTCTCGAACAGTGGCTGACAGGTGTTGGTAATTGTTCGTCGCTTCAGACACACTGTGCAAATTTTGTTCATGTTTGTTTATAAATAAAAAAACTTCATTTAAGTGTCGAAGTATTTAGCACTGTACCACTAATTGGGGACACTATAAATTGGTGAAATAAATACGCAAACTGACATAACATGTGGAAAATCCCAACTGGTTGGAGGACAACCAGTTGTCTATTTACAGAGCGTGGCCTTGGATTTGAGAACATGGCTACCGTGAAACAAATCCAAGTGGTCAGAGCGGGCCTTGAACCCGGGCCCTCCAAATTACAAGTACGGCACCCTAACCACTAGGCCACGCCGCCTCCCCGTAAAAGATATTAAAGATATTAAGTTGAGTTGCCCTCCACCCTTGAGCACGAACGGACAGACACGGACTGGATTCGGAGGAGAGATCCGCGGCCTACAACTTTCAGAAGTCCGTGGAAACAAGCACTGTAACCGTAGGAGCGGCTCCTCATAGCAACGGTGATGCTATGACATGGGCTTTCTCAGTTCAAGAAAACCCGGTTCCAATAACATACTGTCACCCATTCATAACCTTTTTACTGAAAGGTTTAGCAAGTGTCTTCCTCAAGTTGACTTGAGCGCCGTGCACGCGAGGCTGATCAACGCATCCAAGAATTATTGTCAGGCTTGAAACAAACAGGACGGGTCGATTCGTGTGATGACAGCATTAATCTGGGGATAACTCTGCAAGGCGTTAATGCACTACTTTTCGGTAATGTTATCACCGACTTCTAAAATTGTTTATAGATTGAAGGAGAAAGTATATAGCTAAAAGATAGCAAGGAAAGCAAGTCTTAAACGCCAGCATTGATGGATCGTGGAATTAACTCTGCTGTGTATGTTGTAGCGCTAAGTGAACTCATGAATTTCCAAGTGCATGAGTGTAAGCCTAGTAAGAAAAGGGGACACCGCAATCTTGCCTACAACACTACAACGTACACTGCAGACTTATTTCTATGATCATCATTTGTATCATTAGTGCTAGCAGCACAACATTTATTGTACCCTTATAAGTAGCCATCAGATTGACCAAAAGGAGTACAGAAACCACTACAGGAAATGCGAAGAGGAGGAAGTTGATGCATGCTTAACTTTTCCACCAAGTGATCAAGTGCCATGTAAAACGCATAAAAGTCTTGATTCAAGAAGCTCTCCTATCAGTTTTTCAATGACAACTCACACTCTTGGTTAATTTTGCAGGCTATAGGTATTTATCAAGCGTGGACGAAACGGACTGCCGTGCTAGTTGTCTTCTAGTCGGTCTGAGAGTTAAAGCAAATCAACAGCCCCGCGAAGCGGTACAAGCCTCCGATACCACAGAATGCAGTTCGTCTTGCTCACAGGATGCCTTTTGTCGGGCCTTTGTCATGTGCAATCCTGTACCAGGAAGCTGGTGCGAGAAAGCCAAAGGTAACTGCTTGTTGTACTCACAACAACAGATCACCGCTGTTATCAAAAATGATAATTCAGGGATACATTTTGTGTGGAAAGACTACACCAATGTCACGAATGTCATGAACGACGTCACCGATCCGCCGCCATTTCATCCAGGTTTTGTGAGCTGGGCGAAAAGACTGGCTTCTTCAGATGTCAATCAAAACGACATCATTGAGTTCATCGAATATTATGGAACTCATTACGTGTCAGAAGTAACGTTTGGAGCGCGATTTATGAAAAAACACAAAGTCATCCAAACAAAATACGAGGCGCTAGAGTTGGGACAGCAGCAATATGGAGATGCAGGGAGCTCAAGAAGGGACAATAAAGGATGACTGGAGTGCTAATCTAGAAGTGCAGGGCAAAAAAGGGACAGCAAACAGTGGTGACAGCAACTTGTCTGGACTTCATTTGCAGAGTGACAAATTCATCATCAATGTGCCCTTTCCAATAAATGTATCAACATCTCCAGAGATCTCCAGTATGAGTAATAATAACTGTATTTCCCTGCAGTCTTTTAAACGTTTTAAACAGTGGAAACCTGGCATAGACCAAAGAGAATGCTGGATAAACGATGAGGTGAATACCAAGTTGGTACCTAAATAATTATTTTACTTGTTACAACTTAATATGCAAACGAATCTATTATAGTAAGCTTTACTTTACATATTATACAGCACACAGTACAGTACCATATATTACTGTACTATGCAATGCTTTCATAAACTTTATAAAGCAGGGAGGCTTTATAAAGCAAGAGTTAAGTAAATTAAATGTGCAGTGTAGGTTGGACAGAAATTAATGGCAGAGACCATTGGTTGATCAAACTAAATAGTTAACTCCATGTTTCAAGTTCTCTTGCTCATATATTATCTATCCTGTGATTGTTTTAGCATTTCAGTGGTTATTTCAACTAAGAACTTTACTAGCTATATTATAATAGTGCCAGATGTTAAGTAACAATTCCAGGAAAAAGTGATATTTGCAATGGGTAATGTTATTTGTGATTTTTGTGACCAACGATTAGCAGATGTTTGTAGAAATACAGAAGTTGATTCATGTTGTGAAAATAAAGATATGATTAATGACAATGGAATGAATGTCTGTCTAAATTGCGGTTCAGTTCATGGTTATGATTATGTTAATGCATATATAGATTTTTCTGAAAATATGCATAAGATAAGATGCAAATCGGTTTATAATCGTAAGTATCATATTGAGAATGTATTGAATATTATAACAAGTGAAAACAATATTCAATTAACTTATAAACAAAAACAGCAGATTTATACTGTATTTAATGAGATTAATAGGGTTATTAATGAAGTTAATAATGGACGTAAACGGTTGATTAGTGTTAAATATATTATCAAACAATTGTTTATGATGCTTGGTCTTCCTCCTGAAAGTATAAAAGTGTCGAAATCTAAAATTACACAAAAAAATATGATGAATATTGGTCTAAAATTAAAACCATGATATGTACAAATATAGATGCTATTATGAAATAAATCTTTCGTCGTATTTCTCGAAAAATTTATCAATAATAGGACTGTTGTCCATCACGTAATTGTCTATGCAATTCATTGAGGAAATTAATTCGGATATATTCGTTTCTCCAGATCTTAAAGCATTCTTTATTAAAATTAAAAGATGTCTGTAACTTTGGTAAGCGTATTGACAATTCTGAATTTTTAAATCAAAGTTCTTATGTTTCATCCAACCCTGAATTAATATTGCTGATGTGCTGATTGCGATTAAACTAATTCCACCAGTTGCTATCCTTGAAGCTAAGCCTCCTGATGCAAAAACAACAGACAATGCATCACCAATAAATTTGTATTTTTTCATACGCATCATTGCTTGCTTGTAAGCCCAATATTTTCGATAAGTTTTATAATAACTTTTTAATTCATCGATTTTTTCTTTTGTTAGTTCATCTGAAATGTGATTCCAGTTAAATATTGTTTTTTTCACTTTAACCATACATATTTATTATATTACATACTCAATCTTTTACACAAGCAGTATATTAAACCAGTAATCTGGCCGCATAAAGGAGATCTTTTCATACATTTTGTAGTCATGTTTTCAGGAATAATGTATAGATATCCCCGATCTAAGGAATAATGGTTACAAAATCTCCCAAAAGCATCATGTAGAATGCTATGTGAATGTGATATGTCACAATTTTTGAATATTTTTTCTAAAAACCTTGTAATGTGATCATTACCAGGACCAATTAACCCTATTTCATTGTCATTTAGTTTGAGAACATCATCTATTGTTATATGTGAGCCAAAATGTTTCTGGTATAAATGTTGATATACTAAAGCTGATTTCAAAATGACGTAATTTATGTTGAGATGTTGTTTTTGTGTTTCATCAAAGAAAAAATTGACATAATCTATTGGTTATGTTTGATAATGTTAATAAAAAGAAATAGGATCATGATCAACTCCATACCGTTCACATATCATTTTATGGTGTGCTCTAATTATAATATCATTCATATTAAACCCTTTGTAAAGAATACAAAGTTGAATATTTCCATCTACATGTAGTCCCGCAATACCATTTGGATCTAAATCTCCAAATGTCATTTGTGTTGATCCTGAAGAAGTAGCTGCTCTAAATGTTTTTACTCTTTTACCATTCACCCAGCAAGAACTTTTTCCAGCACCGGCGGGTACATCCCAATGAAATGAAACACAATGCCATTTATTTAGAACTGTTGCATCAGCTTTTGATAACCAATCAGATGAAGTTATTTCTATGTTATCAGCTCCATTAATACCAGAGATGTCCTATTTGCATAAAGGATTGTGACTTTGAAAAATACACTTCAGAAAAGAATGCATGCTTGGAAAAAGTGGATGGTGTGTTTTGCCTGAAAAGGCACCACTGTTATTATTTTCAAGTGCAGCAGCAGCTGTTCACCTTAACTGACAGAAAACACTGTGACTTTGTGGTGTGTGCCATTAGTCCTGACAGAGAGCCACAAATAGTTAAAAAACGTATTTATCCTGACTTTAAGCATTGGGATACTGTAGTCCCAAAGCTCGAAGCTTTTTGGAGAGTCTGTATTCTCCCTGAGATTCTGGGACGATGGTACACAAGGAAATGTACCTTGCCCATTAACAAACCCAATGACAATGGGGTATGCTTTTGTCGGGCTCCAAGGGATGAAACTGTCATTACTTGTAGTAACCCAGAGTGTGCATATGGAGAATTTCATCCATCATGTTTGGCTTTTGGCTCAGCTATGAGGCCCAAAACATGGTACTGCCCTCACTGCAGTAGATTGCCGCAGTTCATACAGAGAAGGGGGCATTCATCATCTGCAAAACAGAGTGCACAGGTAGCATTAAACCAGGCTGCCTTACAGTGTAACAGCATTTGTGTTTGTGCTTCCAAAGCTAGCCCAACTGACAGACTAATTGAGTGTCATTCACCAGAATGTAGCAATGGAAAGTTTTTTCACCTTGCCTGTCTGGGTTTCAAAAGAATGCCAAATAACTACAAGACAACCTGGCAATGTAGTGCTTGCAAAAAAAGAAAACAGCAAACCAAACCTACCACTTGTACTTCTTGTGTGTCAGCACCAACAAAATCTACATCTGACTACTCTGTCATTGATGGTGATAATGATGATGATTGCCATAATGATGATGATGATGACGATGATGATGATAATAGCATCACTCAAGTTACAGTAGGTGTAGTGGACAAACAAAGCGCTCTTGCAAAGCTTGATGAGAGTGATTATCATACAATCCTTAGCCCAACCGGTTGGCTTACTGGCGATATAATACATCAGGCTCAAGTGCTGCTACAGAAAGAAAATTCAGCAATCGAAGGATTTCAGCGGCCCACCCTTGGCCCAGTACGTAACTTTAATGTCGTTTCTGGGGAATTTGTGCAAATTCTGCATACTGGGACTAATCATTGGGTTTGTGTAAGCTCTTGCACAATTCGAAACCATGCACATAGTCAACGTGCTAGAGCAAACCGTCAGAGGCTACTTGTGCGGCTCCAACACGGAAAGGTGGAGCAATCACGTTTTCAATCATCTTCGGCATAGAAAAGAGACCAACGTGCTGACGTATTTCTATCGATTCGAGTTTCAAGACAGGGGCACCGTGCACCTGCACATGCTAGTTTGGCTTCGGGACATGACTACCATGAAACTCGACGCATTGCGTGCCGACATTCCATGGGCTAAGCCATCGTTAGCGCAAAAATTCTTAGAGCTTCAACCGGCCGACAGACTGGGAGTCGATCTTTACGAGCACGAAACAACGGTACTCGTCGAAGACAGTCAGCAGATTCTTCACATGTTTCACCCGGCGGAAGCATTCCGGAGGAATCTGCGCGCGTACATTTCGACCGTTCTACCCGCACTAAAGTGTCGCATGAACATTCAAACGTCCGACGGCAACGGAATGCTCTTGCGGTACGCCGCGAGCTACGTTTCCAAGTGGCACGACGCGTTCGATAGCGATTCCATGTTTTCAGTTCGAGTAGGACCGTACGAAGCGGCATACAGGCACTTGAGAGCTCTCCGTCCACTCGAACCAGAGATGTGGATGTCGCTCACGGCAATAAAGATAGCGTGGTCGCAAAGTCGAACCAAAAAGATCACCCTTCCGGCACCGGGCCAAACCGACAATAAGATGCACGAGCGCTATTGCCGCAGACCCGCAGAGATTGCCGATCTCAGCTATTTACAATGGCTTCGTCTCCACGACGACAAGGGCAAAGCGTACAAATCGAGTTCCACTCTCGTCGGCGTCACGATGAAAAGTCCTTTCCCGCTAGAGAGCCATCCGAGCTCGATATCTTAAACGTCTTGACCACTCACGCAGACGCGATGATCTTGACCGTCAGCCGACGTGCCACGGCCAAGGTCAACAAGGTCGCTACGGTCAATCTCTTTGCGCAAGACACATTATTAGGTGACGTCCAGTTCGATGACGATCTACCCTTGCAGCAGTTGCACAGAGGTATGAAGGTCATCATAACTCAGAACAGAGATAAACAGCACGGTGTAGTCAATGGGCAATCGGCCACCGTCATGACAAAGCAAAACGCGAGCGTGTTCTTGAAACTGCCTAACGGCAACGTAGTAGCGGTCTATCCGGTGACGCACACGGTAGACGATCAATCTACCACCTGTTATCCGATGGTTCCCGCTTACGCATCGACCATCTGTAAAGTGCAGGGACAGAATCTAGGAAAAGTAATTGTCTGGTTAGATTCCGCAGTAGTTCCACCAGGAGCAGCGTACGTCGCGTTGTCTACAATAAGGAAACTTGCAGACTTGTACTTTATGACTAGGACCGATCCGGAGCAGTATAAGCCCATTGTGAATGTACCGTCATGAATGCTTTCTTTCAGAACATGTCCGACAAGAAGAAGTTCGGTTACTCGCCGCGAGGCGAAAGCGGCGTCAACTTTTTTAACCACTTTCCGCGCCAGCGCCTCAGGCCATACGGGGAGGTGAAAGAGCCGACCCCGGATTCGACGATGCTAGACAAAGCATCGGTGATCAATTGCGAGTTTCCCGCACGGCCGTCCATCGCGCTGTCGGAGTTCGCCGACACCTTCAGCTCCAACATGGAGCTCGTGCGCAATTTGCTATACGGCCTCGAGCGCGACAAACTCATGACCCATTACGAGCGCCACGAGGCGCTCGTGAAGATGTTTAACACGCGCTCGGAAGCGCGCGTGACGAGCTCTGATGTTCACAAACTTATAAGGTACGTGGTCGCCGATGAAGACCAGCATAATGATACGTTTGACCAGATGGAGCATCTTGGAATGATGCCCTATCTGGTAGGGTCCCATCAAAAACAGATGCGATCGCTTTTGTGTAACCCTTCCGACTACAGTCGGAAGGCGGAGGGTCTGCCTGCGACCCATGAATTTAAGATGGCCCCTACACTGAGAAATCTCAAGTTGTGGTGGGCCAGCGAGACAGTGACAGCAGACATCCCGGCACCAGTGGTCTCACAAAGCCATGTTCGAAATCTGCTAGCAGACCTCGGACCTGACCCTGAGGACGAGCCCGAACCGGCGCCCATGTCAGCCGGTAAGAGACCGAGGTCGCCGGTCGCATCGACCTCACGCTATTCGAAGCCGTCTACATCCACCCAGGACGACGACGAATCGTCACCCTCTAGCGACGAGGAGGAAGTCGAGGTGGCGCAGAAGACGCCACCTCGTAAAAAATCAAAGACCGCCATCATCCTAGAATCGCTGGGCGAAGAGACGCCCGCTAAACCGGACAGTAAGTCCAAGAGCGCGACCTCTGCTGAGGTCACGCACGCAAAGCGAAAGAAGGCCAAAAAGACCAAATAAGGCCACAATAACTTAATACTGATATTAGACTGATATAACAATGGTAATGTTGTTGCGATACTCTGATGCGTTCCATGAGACATGAGGTGGTAAAGCCTTCAGGTGCTACGCTCTCCTGGGTCAACAGTTGAGAGGTCGTACCCTGGTTAATATCTTCCACAGATGGCCACCAACTCACCGCCAACGGACGTGCCGATGACCCACTCAGAGGCAGAAGAAGACAGACTCCTGGAGAGCGACGGACCAAGCTCCCCCCACCGCAGCTCGCACAAGAAGTCTTCTCGTAGGTCAAAGGAGAGACGGTCCCGGTCAAGACGATCCAGCGATGACGACCGCGAACGTCAGCGACACCGCACCCACGCACCTCCGCCACCCTCCTCGTACCGGGCGTCCCGCTTGGTTGACCGCCACGGGACGTCCGTCACCACTCATGCACCACCACCGATCACACCACCACCTCCCACGACAGCACCGGCCACCATAACCCTGCCCACTGACACCACGCCATCGATCACTTTCACATCCCGTACCAGCACCACACCAGCACCGGCGTTCCGGCCGTCATCTCCAGCGTCATCTACAGAGGTCGCAACACGCCCAAGGGCACTTCCTCCTCGTCCTAGTAAGTACTCCGATATGTTATGACGCACTGTCGCCGCTTGACTTTAACCTTTCGTATTTTGTCCACAGGGAGATGCTTCAACTGTGGCCTCTATGGCCACATAAAGAAGGACTGTAGGGCGAAGAGGAAGCGCCCTCAGCGCCAAGGGCAAACCATAATTTTCCAAGGGCCCGTGCACAATCTCAACTTGCGTTGAAGTAGCGCTTGTGCACGGTCCCCTCTAACATACTAACGCTTTCCCCTACTAACGCTTTTCATCTCCTGCGATCTCTCTCTCTTTCCCCATCCCAGCAACAACGAGCTCATTTGGTCAGTGAGTGATACCCCCAACGCAATACCTCATTCTGAAATGAAACAGTGTTCAGCATGTCTTATTGCGGATGGATAATACCGCTTTAGTCGGGGGGACTGGGAAACCAACAAAGCTCTTCGCTCGCATCGCCCCGCGCACAAAGCTCATCGCTCGCATCGTTCTGCGCACAAAGCTCTTCGCTCGCATCGTTCCGCGCACAAAGCTCTTCGCTCGCATCGCCCCGCGCACAAAGCTCTTCGCTTGCATCGCCCCGCGCACAAAGCTCTTCGTTCACATCGCCCCGAGCACTCTGTTAAAGATCTCTAGCCAGGAGTCCCCAATGCCCATAGTACCTAAATAAATACGCATAAGAGTCACGGCATGGTCTGAGCCCATAGCCTTACCGAGGCTTGGGGGTTGCGATAGGAACATGACGAATGTGAGAATTCTGCCTCGCAATGATAGGAAGAGCCGACATCGAAGGATCAAAAAGCAACGGAGCGCCCCGAGACGGCTTGGCTGCAGCAGAAGCCCAGGGGGGGTGGGGTGAAAAGGTAGGCAGGGGTTGGGTGGGTGGGAAGGGCTGAGGAAAATTTTTACTCTGATGACAATCAAAATGTTGATGTGAACGGAGTATTAGAGATTGCGTTCGTCAATGAAGACACGGTGGGCCAAGTTTTTATTTCAAATGAAAGGGATGATGCATCTGCAGACACTAGTACTACAAGCAATCCACCAAGGCCTCGGAAACGTCGAAGAGTAACGAGAGGTACTCAAAACCAGGCGAGATGCTTACAACAACAACAACAACCGCAGTTTATTTGGAATCAAAACAATCCAAACAACACTGTTCCCGAATTCCATCTCAGACCTGGTCCAACTCGTGTGTGGGGAGGTGAGTCGAGTCCAGCCATTTGTTTCCAGTTATTCTGGGATGATGCATTATTTGAATTTTTAAGAGAAATGACAAATAAAAATGCAGAAAAAAAAAGGTGATAATCCTGACAAGCATAAGTCTCCATGGAGACCAATAACAAGTCTAGGTGAAATGAAAGCATTCATTGGGGTTTGTGTAGCTATGGGTATCCTAAAACTCGCAGATCTTCATAACTACTGGCAGAAATCATACCGATTGTTTGAAATTGGGCAATGGAATGAGCATATGAGCAGAGAGAGATTCAAAGGTATCATGAGGTACCTGAAGTTTTGTGATGAGGAAGTAGACAAACCTCAACCAAGGGATGGCCAAGACCAACCTTCACCTGACAAACTTTACAAAGTGAGAAGGTTCTTGGACAAACTTCTACCAACGTATGACCAAGAGTGGGTAAGCCACCAGTGGTTAGCCATCGATGAACAAATGATACCTTTTAGGGGGAGGGTTGGGTTTCAACAGTTTGTTGCAAACAAACCTTCCAGATTTGGGATCAAAGTCTGGGCAATGGCTGATGGAAACAATGGCTACATTCTCAGGCAGCAGATTTACACAGGAAAAAATGTAGAGCAAGGAACACCCGAAGTTGGATTGGGTGCAAGGGTTGTTCTTGACCTAACAGCGGGCTACCAAGACAAAAACTACATTTTGGTAACTGACAATTTCTACACAAGCCCCATTTTGGCACAGAAGCTACTTGCCAGAGGCATAGATTGTCTTGGTACTGTGAAAGCTAATAATAAACACTTCCCAAAAGACCTCATCTTTGCTCAAAAACCAAAACCTGCTCGTGGATCAGGGTCCTGGAGAAGCTGCCAAAAAATACTCGCAGTATCATGGTATGACAACAAGCCTGTCTACTTTCTAAGTACAGTGCACAGTCCAGAACATTCAACAGATACCCCACAGAAGCAAAGAGAGGTTAGAAGGAGAAGCAAGGGAGGAGCAGCTTCTGTACCATGCCCACCGTTGCTGCATGACTATAACAAATACATGTGTGGGATTGACGGTGCAGATCAGAATAACCGCTACTATAGTGTTGGACGGAAATGCAAGCGTTGGCCACCCAGAGTGGTGTTTCACCAGTTAGAAACTTCAATAAACAATGCCTTTGTAATTTACAAGGCCACACAAGCTGGTAAGAGACTCACATCCAAGGAATTTAGAATGACTCTGGCAACACACCTGATGTCTGGATACATTGCCAACAACAGCATCCCTGTTGCTAGGAGAAGAGTCAATGCAAATCTGGAACCAAGGTTGCAAAATGTTGGGCCTCACATTCCAGTAATTGGCCCTTCAAGAGTTTGTGCTGTTTGTTCTGCTCGTTTGTCCCATCAATACAAAGGCCAAGGCCAGCCAGATCAATAATCAGATGCGAGACATGTGATGTACATTTGTGCCTGAACAGTAACAGCAACTGTTTCTCAGTTTGGCACAAGCAACAAAAACTTTTTTAGTTTTCTATGGTGTTTTATTAGGGAAAATGGTTCTAAAATATTATCCTGAATCTTCTTGAACTGCTTAAAGCAACTTATAGACATTAATGTAAAATTAAGTCTTTCAAACTACTTTATAATACATGCAGATTTGTTCTGAGAATTTCACTAAAGTAATTTGATAACAAATTATGCTAATTATTAGTTGATTAATAATTAATTAATAATTAATTATGACATTACGTAAAATCTATAGATGCAAAATTTATTGCTGATTAATTTGATATATAGTTATCCATACTTCTGAGCAAAAAAAATGGTAATAACCTGTAAAAAGTGATGGCTGTATCTAAATTCTTAAGAGTCCCATAAAACATCTCGGGCAGAAAAGAGTTAAATGACGTGTTGGAACCCAATCTTCATTGTATCTGTCCCAGTTTGCTGCAGGCCTGCCAGAAACAAAGTGACGACTACAAACACGCTCGTTCTTCAAAACATTCTTTGTTTTCAAGCCAGCACGATCTATCGCGGAAATCCACAAATTTCACCTCTCTCGGGTTAACTCCTCGAATTCTTCGCCTTGATTAGTGATAATGGAAGGTACAGAATAAAAACGAATGCTATCTCGACCACTTTTGCTTCCACAATTGCCAATAATACAAAGAACCATGACGCTTTCCCGCATTCAAGCTCTCACGCTACTTTTTGTTTACTCCTGGGGGACACAATCATGGCGGATAGCAACGGTTGTCAAGTTAGGGGTCACGTGGGTGAAAACCAAGAATATGCAGCACAATACAAAAGGAACAATCCTAACCTGCCACCACATAGTCCTGCTCATGAGTGGTTTGACACAACTAGACCTGAAATGAAGGAGTTTATTGCTCTTTCCTTACTGATGAGGATTGTAGTGAAACCAGGAATTTCTGATTAATTGAGCACAAGTCCTCTCCTCAAAGGATCAATCTTCAATAGTGTGATGTCCAGAAACAGGTTTCAGAGCATTCTCCAATTCCTTCACTTTGCTGACAACAGCCAGTTTGATCCAAATGATCCTGATCGTGACCGTTTATACAAGGTCAGACCTGTTGTTGACTACCTGGTCAATAAATTCAAAGCTGTGTATATTCCTGAGGATCACATTTCTATTGATGAGGAACTCCTTTTATGGAAGGGAAATCTGTCATTCAAACAGTACATTCCAATGAAGAGAGCACGATTTGGAATAAAGATGTTTAGTCTGTGTGAGAACTCGGGGTATCTGTGGAACTCTTTTGTTTACCTTGGCAAAGAACCCAACAGAAATGATGATGACCCTCAGCTAGTCCGAAGGCTTGGTAAAAGTGGAGCTGTCATTCCCAGGCTGATGGAAACCCTGCTAAACAAAGGCTACAGGCTGTATGTGGACAACT
>BLFK01000386.1:2722207-2742384 GCA_014634185.1 Astreopora myriophthalma | reverse complement strand
AGTCAAGTCAATTTTACATACAGAGAATTAATATCAAGACAATCTAAAAACAAGAGGAATAGACGACGAAAATACAACGAACTGTGCGAAAGTTTGGGACACCTAAACAGTTCGCCGAACTAATCGAGTAGGTGACCCGATGGAAAACACTGAAATTTATCAAAGGAATACAGTGCTGAAAGAACAGTTTATAGTAAAAAGTATTACTTCATGGACTAACTACTAGCTACCTACCTACTGATTTACAAAGAAATAATGATATTTATAACTTAAGGATCAACAATACCGTCAGGGAGCAATCGAGGAGCAATGGGATTTTTTCCTGGAATGTCTGCTTCATTACTGATAAATTTTCAGTACATTTCATTTCAATAGTTCCATGTCTTTGAAAAGGTAAAAGCCTGGAGTCAATATTCAATGCATTGTATAAAAATGGTTTAACAGAATTGGGCAGAGTGACTTAGTGAAACAACAAAGTTCCAAACGTGAGGAATTTCACACAAAGAATAAGGTCATGAAAAATATATCCAGGCACTTGTTACGTACTTGTTGGAGCATTTTGCCCTAATTCTTTTTAATTGAGCATTGATATTTATTCGCAGTTAAAACAAAATTATTCTTTTCACAGGCATCGTCATCGCAAAATAAATTCCTCTTACTAAACGAGTTCGAGAAACCGTAACAGCTCTGTAAGTTACGGTGAGTGGTAAGTCTGGTAAGGTCCCCACCTTTACTCAGATGCACTCTGACAATGCCCCGTCAAAATTGCGATGATTGCCACAAATATCAAAACTTTCCCGTGGAAGCGCGGCTCTCCCCTTGATGCTATCCTTCCGTTTCGATTCCCACTGACAATAACAAATATGTACTGTAGAAACCTTACTACTGACAATACTTATCTACCGAGGCAAGCGTGCCTTTGTCGATCGGACACAAATGAAGCAATAAGCGCTTCACGTCCGTCACAGATTTAATTTAGGGACTGTGCAATAATTATCAGGAGGGGGAGGCAGTAAAACGAGAGGGGGGGGCACAATGTAAACTCACAGCCTTAGGGGAGGGGCTAACATCTTAATTTCTGCGAAAGTGGGGCGGGGGGGGGGCAACTGAAAAACTGACTTTAAGATTCAAATACCAAAGATATTTCACCAAAAGTTGTACTCATTACTTTCCGGACTGATTTAATATGAATAAAACATGGCTTACGGTATATCACATCAAAAATAAAATGGTATATACAGTCATTGCCAAGCGAAATTAACTTGATAAGATTATCAAAATGACACATGTTTATGTTGGTGTTTAAGAGGTTGATGATAGGAACTCTTCAACTAACTCTTCAGCTTCTCCAATGAAGTATTTAGAATTTAACAGGTCTCCTAAACAAGCTTTATCAGTGCGAGACGTAAACAAACCAAGAACATCTAGATCGACATTATCGATCTGTGGCCCTCCATACTTCTCTGGCTCATATTCACCATCAACTGGTGCCCCCCCCACCCCCCAGTGAAAGAAAAATAACAGAAGCTCTACTCTTTCGCTTTTCCACGGCCAAAGAACTCCTTTTTCTTGCTTTGCTTTTGTCTTCCTTCTTTCTCCTGGATTTTGATACGTTGGTTTTGGAACCAATAGAATAGGCAGCCTTGTATTTTTTTGATGCAGTTTCAAGGTCCTCAATTAGTTGAGCAATTTTATAGGAAAATCCATTACCTGACGAGGGAATTCCGCGTTCAATTGCACGCGAAAACCGATATCGCACGAATCGCGAAGCGATGAGTGCGATATCGGCGGTTATCAAGTGCAATTTAACGCGGAATTCACGAGTCAGGTAATGAATTTTCCTTGAATCGCATAATTGAATAAAATAAGGAAAAAAGAATCTCAATTTGACAATTTGACGACAGTTGTTACGTAGATGCGAAACAATATCACTTAGCCTCGTTTTCAACTCGCAATTCCACGCTAAATACTTCGCTTCGTTAACCAATCAGAATGCAAGATTTTATTCAATTATGCGATTCTATCTTGAATACCAGTTGAGATTAAGTGCAGAGTGTCTGAATTAAATTTATGGTGGCAGGTAAGGCCTGTTTGTAGCTTAACTGTTCTCTCACTAAAAAAAAAAGAGAGCTTCTGAAAGAAACACTCTGCCAAACATTGACTGGAACAATGAGGACTATGTCAGCTCGCTGACGGCACACAAGTTAAGATTGTACTTGAAGTAACACAATTTACAGGTCATTGGAGGGAAAGCAACGCTAGTAGCTCGTGTTCTACGTTACGTTCGGGCTGCTCAACAAATACCGGAACCCGAAGACAATGACGTAACTAGTGATTCTGAGCTGCAATCTAGTGACTCAGAAGACGATGCACAATCAGACTCTTCAGAAATGGGCGACTTTATCGAACACAGTTACGAGGTACGAGGAAAGCATCCTCCTGTACGGCTCCGAAACTTGGAACATGACGAAGCGACTCCAAGAAAATCTGGACGGCACGTACACTCGTTTACTCATGCGAGTAAAGAACATATCCTGGCGTCAACACAAGACTAAAGCTGAAATTTACGGTGACCTCCCTCCTATATCAACGTTGGTTGCACAAAGAAGAGCAAGTTTTGCTGGGCATTGCTTCAGAGCTAAAGATCAGATAATCTCCTATGTTCTGTTTCTGAGACTAAAATATCCTAATAGAGGAAGAAGACCATTTAGCTTCCTGGACAGCCTCACTAGGGACCTGAACATCCAGTTGGAAGATTTGCCTGCCCTCATGAATGACAGAGAAGAGTGGCGAGAAGTTGTGAAGAATTGCTCGACTGCGGTCGACTAACTATCTAACTACGAGGTACTCTTTGTCCCAGACACTGATGTCGAATGCGAGTGGTGGTTGGGGGGGAGGGGGGCGTCATAATTTTTGGGAGATTTGGAGGGGGGTCGGAGCTAATTTACCTTTGTTGAGAGGGGGGTATCGTGTAATATTTCTCCTTGCTAAGCTCATTTGCCCCCCCCCCTCCTGATAATTATTGCATGGTCCCTTGGAGCTGTTTTCAAACATTGTTCTTTCGTTTTGATCGCGGTCTCAAAACTGAGGTGTAAAAAGTCAAACTTTATCGACAGATGCACGTATAAAATAAAGGTTAGTATTTTCCCTCGGTATATTTCTATAACAGCTCCAGACATTGGAGTATTGATTACTGTGCAATACACTATTTTTTTTTTAAATCTGTTTTTTTTGGACGAGTACAACGTGTTAAAGATTCTCTTTTATGAAGCTAAAAATTTTGGTGTATCTACACGCACACGCGCTTTGTCATATAGTGTGTAAACTAGAAGAAAATCACAATTCACGTCTTTTCACTGAATTTGTCGAGGAAAGTCAATTTTGTTTTAATGAAGAAGATCGAAGTCAACATTCCCCAGTTTAACTTTACAATATAATTCTGTGACTGACAGTGTTCAGCTAAGGCTCGTCAACACTAATATATATTACTCATCAGTTAGATTCTTTATAGAGCATCTAAAATTTAGACCGTTGTTTAACAGCTCCGCAGCCGTCTTCAGCTTGCGGGTAAACGTGGACATTGAAACTGGAAAACAAGGGGCGCTTAAAACGAATTAGAACCCAAGACGAAAAGAAACTTAAAAACAAATACCTCTTGCGTGCATTTGAAATTGATGCAGGCCTTACGGGTCCCTTATTCCATGGGGGATTCGCCATAATGCGAAAGCTTCATTCGTGTTTGATTCTCTTGAGAGGACAAAAGACCACTCGGAAGGTTTTCCACTTTTCAGCGAGAGAAAACATAGATAAATGACGCCTTTTCGACTCGAAGACTTCAACAAAGGCTACCAAATGTCAGCAGTGGATTATATTTTCCCTCTATGTAAATTACAGGTGCTTTCTGCAAATTTCTCGCTTGACCGTTGTCATGGTAATGACAGTCACTTTTTTTTGTCGATCCACGTACAATTATCCCGGGCAAGCAACGTTCAGGTGTTCCAAATTTTGCCTGTACTACTAAAAGCAAACGATATCGTAGAAAGTTTAATGGGATTAAGGCACTTCTTATTAAAATTACTTTTCATGGTGTTGTTCTGCGTATAAACGGGAAAGAAAATGCTCCGCGGCAACTGCTTTGATGAGCTTTGCCATAAATTAAACCATGAAGGTAACTAAATATTAAAACAAGAACAGACCCTTGGAATGGCATTTTGCTAGTTTCAACTGGATCAAAAGCAAGACGTGGCCAACTCATTTTAGGCGAATCTTTCCTTTTTTTAATCAAATCAACGAAAACTGAATAGGTATTGGGAGAGAAAAATTGCAAGCCCGTGTAGAGATAATAGGAAGGTGAAAAACAATATGCAAATAGGAGCTAAAACCGTTAACAAGAAACTGACATGTGATATATCATTGTCTTGTTCTGCTTGGCAGGAACAAGGAAGTTTGGTATCATCACATGCATCTATTGTTCCTTTTGTGGTGTCAAACAGAAAATTTCACAGATAATTTATTACTTCCATTCCACGCTTGTGTCTTTTCAGTATTTTAGTTTCAACCAGCAAGAACAAACACTGAAAATTCAGGTTATCATTCTGAAAACGACAAGTTTGATGCCGCGTAATAATATTGTTGTGATATGTATATGTATGTATATGTATAACTAAGCCAAGCAGAATTATTGAAAAAATGTTTCGAAAGTTCACGCTGTGTTGAGGCGCGGAAGTGCTGATTACTTGCTGAGCAAAAATTATCGCTTTTTGAAGTGTGAGAAAATTGTCGATAAATTTGCGGTGTGAAAAAAAAAAAAAAAATATATATATATATATATATAGGAAAGCATAGAGTATCATGATGGTATGCAAGGCGCCACTGTTCTTCTGGCCTTCGAAAATTAGGTGATTAAACTTAGCACAAAGTGCGGGCTATCTCTTGCTTGTTGTGATTATGCATCACATTAAAATTGTAACATTTTATGGCGACGTCTTGAGTAAAGACATTTACTTACTCAGAAATGCGGCATCTCTTAATTTAAGAAACATTCTAGCGGGCATCACACATGAGATGAAACTAAATCGAACTCCTGAAGACTATTTCGAACTCTAACAGAAGGAAAAAAACCTCCTTCGGGAAAAACTCAGGAAAACATTCCTCCGGAAACGAGTGTTTCTCGTGGAAGTATAAACCAAGATTCTCAAAGTGGCAACAGTTGTAGAAAGGCAACCGCGAGTGACTCTGCGACGCGGCGGCGTCCACTCTTCGGCTCTACTCCTTTAAGCTGTCCATAACCTGTAGACGAATTGAAATGTGATCATCGCGGTTAACGAAACAACGTAAGCAGTTGCAAAGAAGACTGAAAAAACCAACTGAGCTATCAAACCATTCAATCAGTCCAAGTTAGTCAATTGCGAATTCGTATTATATTCCGTCTCTTCTTTGCAGCTGCTTAAGTTGTTTCATAAACTGCGATGGACACATTTCTCTGATTTCACCACATATCCCGCAGTTCACACATGTGAAAAAGAATTTCAGATATATATTCTCCATCATCTGTAACCATGCTTTTGTTAATACGTTTATTACCAATAACAAAGCCCGCCTTCAGTTGCTTGTTGACAAGGCTGTTTCCTTGTTTTCTCGGACTGCCCTTTCTTGCGTTTTCTCTGTTTGGTTTCCACAGAGAGCTTGAGGAAGTCATACCACCATAGATACTATTCAGTTTTTTATAAATCGAATCGACTATGCAAGATCAGTGTCAACCCTCGGCTCTATTCCTTTATTTTCCCTAATATATACTTATTACATTCAATAAGATCAAGAAAGCCTACCTTTTTGTTGATGAGGAGTTTTGTTCCTTGTTGGAGCTTTTCTCGCCGTGCTCCTTCGTACGTTTTCCTTTGGTTTCGTCCATTGGGAGCAGTAATCAATAGCCGCGGTTCACTGTTAATACCTTGTTTGTATTTATCTTTATTGCATGGAAGGTCACTTTTTGTAACGGTAAGGCACTATTCTGGCTGATTGCTAGATAAACATTAATTATCATTTGAAGGGGAAAACATTCCTCCTCTTTTGGAGGGATGATGTTACACCCACTGACAGGCAGTAAATATTCCTATGCCGGAAGAAGTAGCGAGAGAAACGATCAGAGTGTAGTCAGATGCAGAATGTTTCGAGTAACTGCTTGACTTTAGACGACCCTGATTTTGTTCAGAGAGATCTCTACTTAATAAAGAATTGATTGGAGTGAGACATGGGGCTTGCAAACATTTTTGCATTTATAAAAAGAACGTCTTTGCGCAGGAGCCATAACCCGGAGCGCACACTTCCCATACCAGGGCTACGTCACGGCATTTTTACGGAAAGTAATAGATAGAGCGGTTTTCAATTGAGTGTCGTAAAACCAATACCAAAGTCATTACTCTGTCCAATCACAGCAGGTGCAAACAGCGCAATGAGCCAATCAAAATTTGTAACAATCCCATGTAACTTGCTCAAAGCGCGGGAAAAATCGCGCGTGCAAGTCGCGATTGGTTTTGGTTTTTCATCTCATTGGTTGATAAACTGGCGCGAGATTTTTGACCCAATCACAAAGCGTAGCAATCGGAATCGCGTAATTACTTTCGACAGTCATTTGAAAACCACTCTAACATCGACCTAAACCAGATAGACAGCCCATGACATGTTACACCACGCATCACTCAGTTCTTTGTATAGCGAGTAACATCGGCCTAAACCAGATGAGCGATGCTGCCTAAATAGCACTTCGGTTAGCCTAAATAGCGCTCCGGTTAGCCTAAATAGCACTTCGGTTAGCCTAAATAGCGCTCCGGTTAGCTTACATTGCTTGCAGTTAGCTTTTACATTAGGGTTAGGATTTTTAGTCAAAAAAATCGAAAATTTGGCAAAGTGACATCGGTGGTTAGGTGGGTATAATTCCTGCTTGGTAGTCCGGTGATCCGGGTTCGAGTCTTCTTCATTCCAACTGTTTTTTAACTTCAGAAAAAAAGTTTAAGTGTGATTTCTACGTCATGTATGAAAAATAAGAAGTTTCACATGGCTTAAGTCGATGTGATCTAGTTGCTTCCTATTTTCAGAGACCGAGCTATTTTTAGACATGTTTTTCTCGCGAAAAGTTCAGTTCCAGTTCGCACGCGTCCAAGCAGTTAATTATGCAGGGCTTATAATTGGCGAGCAAGGCTCCTGTGGGGAATCGAATTCTCGGGAAAATCAATCTAAAAATAGCTCGGTTTGTGAAAACGCCGTGACACAAGTATATTGAAGTTGTACGGTATGGATTATAGACTCCTTCTTTGCGTTACTAAAAAGAACCCTTTTTGGCTCTGGAGAGATTATGCTCACCAGCTGGAACCGGTGATAAGCACAGTATTTCAGGAACTCCTCTCTCAGGAAACAGACAGTCCTAGCCTAATTGGAAGCTTGCTAATGCTACGCCTATCCCGAAGGAAACTCCTTTGCAAACGTGCAACCAGTTGAGGCCAATAATATAACACCATTATGACACTAATTGAATGGGTTGTGCTTAAACAAGAACTGTTTACACAGTTTGGATCAACCTCGTCCCCAGGGTCTTCTCGGCTTTCAACATTGCGGCTTTTCGCCATGTTCAAAACCGAGAAGACCCTGGGGATGAGGTTGAGTTGGGGTCAGGGTATAACTTCCCCGTTTTGATGGGTACTTGTTAAGGCTCCCCGATTACATGAGCCGGGCCAGTCCGGTCAGCTGGCCCGGCCAGGCTAGCCCGGTTTGCCGAGATCCCGGCAACTCACTAAAAATCAGCTTTGCGACAGGTGCGATTATATGATAAACGGGCCAGCCCGGTTAGCCGAGATCTCGGTATAGCGAAACCGGGATCCCGGCTAGCCAGGGTGAGTTTTCTCTATGTAATCGCGTTAACCGGGCCAGCGATTTCTAACCACTTTACTCCACTCAGTTTAGATTAAAATGGCCCACGAATTAGTCAGGTTTTTTAAATATTAAAATCAGATAAAGGATATATAAGACAGTGTAAAAGAGCATTCGATAACTAATTGGCTCGCGTTATTTCACGTTGCCAGGCGTCTCTTGTACTTTCTTGGCACTAGGCTAGTCGTGAAGGCCTGGGTTTGAACTTTGGAGGGAAAAACAAAGCGTCGCCTTTGTTTGAACAAGGGTGTTTTTTGGCACGTAGGAAAAAGTTGCGGAGCCATCCCGCGCTTGTTATTAGAATTACGCCTGAAAGTTTGTTAACCGTGTGCCGTGGCAATCTTACGGAGTCCACTGCTACAACAACAAACTTCAAGGCTGCTTTAAATTCTAAATGATTATGGGCTCCTGAAAATGGTTAATTTTAATAACAGTTTAGCGAAACAAACGTCTCTCGACTTCTTGTTGTTATCTTTTTTCCACAGGACATGAAAACGTTGGCCAATAGTGGCCCCAGCGGTGAGCCCATTGCTACGCCGTCCGTTTGTTCATACAATTCGCCGTTGAATTGAAATAGCTGGTTGGTAGTAGCGATTTCTAATAGATCCGTCAGTTCATGCTTTTGAAGTTGCATGCCATGCGTCTTTTCCTTGACACTCAGGGTTTGTGACAACTTTCTGCTCGTAAAGACTGGTTTTACGTTGACATCGATCTTGGATCCCAGAGAATAGATATCTTTGCGTACACGATCGGCTGATCGCTGATCTTTAAAGGGCAATACTATGCAAACAGATGGGTCTGCTGATGGGTCTGCAGATGGGTGCAGATGAACCAGTCACCCTCGAATGCTTTGTCGACGAGAATGAGACCCATCTGCAGACCCATCAGCAGACCCATCTGTTTACATAGTATTGCCCTTTAAAGATCAGCGATCAGCCGATCGTGTACGCAAAGATATCTATTCTCTGGGATCCAAGATCGATGTCAACGTAAAACCAGTCTTTACGAGCAGAAAGCTGTCACAAACCCTGAGTGTCAAGGAAAACAAGCCCCCGGTCGTTAACACCCAATGCGTTGTATATTTATTTCAATGTGATTTGTGCGATGCAAATTATGTCGGGTACACTGCCCGACACCTACATCAACGCATACGTGAACACCGTCACTCAGCTATTGGAAAACACCTCCAAACACAGCATGGCAACCACAGAACAAAGACTGACCACCTTTTCAAAGTTCTGAAGAAATGCAATAGCAAGTTTGATTGTTTAGTGTACGAGATGTTGTACATAAAGGACATCAAGCCTTCTCTTAACACGCAATCCGACTCCATTCGCGCCAAACTTTTTACATGACACTATCGTACATTTATTTATTTGTTATTATTATTTTCTTTTTGTGTATTTTTACCTTGGGGATTACACCCATAGCACCCGCAAATATTTAATGTATTTTTCAAAGATTATATATTCATTTTACACACTACACTTTTCACTTTTTAACTTGATAATGGCGTAACGTAGCGCCGAAACGTCGTTCACTTTTTTACAAATGTTTTTTAAAAATCTTTTCGCGTTTAACGTTTTAGTCAAATAAATAAATAACATAAATAAATAAATAAATAAATAAATAACATAAATAAATAAATAAATGAATATGGCCAGAAGTATCTTTCGCGGATTTTCTTTATCATGTTGTCTCTCCCGACACGCCCTCCACAATTCGATGCATGACATTCTATAAACATTTTCTCCTGTTCACCTTTGGTGACAAGGAGTTTCTTGCCTTTTCCAGAGAACCAAAGCATAGGCCTTCCTTCATCGTCGCTCAAATTATCCTTGTTGGCTGGTGTTATTTCTACAGAATATCTTTCGGTCGTCCTTCGTAGTACGTATTTATCGACTTTTTGAAAATCAGGAGGATATTCCTTGTGTAAAATATAATTGACTACTTTATCGTAAAGAGATTCGTTCATTTTGTACTATTGTTAAAACAAAGAAATCAAACAACAAGCAAATAATGCGTGCAAACAGGATTAAATTTCCCGCGAAATGTTATTCACATAAGGCTGGGGAACACGTAGCACTGAATTGAACTATGGGGATGGAAGGGGGAACACACTGAGCTAGTGCCCAGTGTTCGGGGGAACGGATGACACGGGGGAACACAAAAATGCTGACACTGGCCCCTTGAAACATAAAAAGCGTTCTCGCGCTGCACCAGTCAGCGGTTTTGGGTCATGAGCTATTCTTAGTCCTCCTCGGTCTCACTCAAGGAAGCTGGAGGGAGCTGGACGGCTTTATGTTTTCCTTGACAATTTTTCCTCGCGTTTTTTCCGGCTTAGCTATCTTTGAAATCGGAGGCAATACAGCAAGGAAAACAACCCACTCTATTGCTGCTCAACGTCACGCGTTGCGTCTCCGTCGTACGATGGCATCAGCGGGCGATAACGGAGAGAAACCCAAGCATACGAACCGCCTTCAAAATTCCATGTCTCCTTACTTGCTGCAACACAAGCATAACCCAGTAGATTGGTGAGGAAAAATAGTGTGTCGCTTATTAACAGGAAGTTGTTTTTTTGGGATCATCCGACGTTCCTCGGGATTTTGGAAATGCTGACACATTTGCGTTTAGGGTGTTAACATGTGTCGATTTTCATTGGCTGTTGAAAAGTAAACACCTGCCCTAGAATTTTAAATTGCTTGTCTGCTCGTTTGTCAGGGACTTCACCTGAATGTAAATGTACACTTCAATGTCACGTCACGTAACATTTCACTACTACCTTTTGCAACTTTACAAGCAATTGGTGGTTTTATTGACTGATTTATATAATTAGCTTTACCTACAATAATAAAATAAATAGGACTGGAATATAAGGAAAACAGTGCACTAGAAAGTAAGTGGACAAGGTCCATGCCAGTACATATTTCAAAGGCAGGGGCACTGCAACTGTTTGCACCCATTACTGTGGGCCCAATCTGGCATCACTGTAACCATAGTTATCATGATGTTGGTGTCCAGAACCACACAGTCATGTCTTTGGAATTCAACTCCAGTTGTATGCAAAGATTATGCAACTATTTTTGGCAACATTTCCATACAGGTGCCTACTTCATCATGTGTGCACAGTCTTAGCAAAACTCTATTCACGCTCGTTCTCTTTGGAAGAGGGTTAGTGGGAATGTGCATGTATTTTTAATGTTGGGAACTGTACGAAAATCTTTCCCTAGTTTTGATCACTTTGTACACCAAGGTGACCTTTTAATCATATGATTGCTAAGAAGCAATACAATATGATTATGCCCATATCACACAAAGCATTGTCACCATTAACTCCCTTCAAAGTCACAGACCTATTTATGGCAATAGGCTTAGTGTTAGAGTCAAGGGTATTGTTAGGTTAGGGTAATAGTATATTTTCATGTTTTTACACATTTATTGCCTGTAATTCTGGACATATTTAAGGCACATGCTTAATGGATGTTTAGTTGAGTAGTATTTATCACCAGTAGCAGGGCTCAAAGTTTATTTTTGGCTTTGGGAGCACTTGTGCTACCAGGTAAGGTGCGCAAGTGCAATCAAACATGAGTTCTTTAGGCACACAACCAAAGATCTAGTCGCATGTACGACCAGTTGGTCGTTAACTTGGAGCCCTGAAATAGTGTGCATTTTATTATCACGCAGTTCTAGACATATCTCAATGGGTGCATCACAGCTCAGCGGGCTCTTTGCATGACTTTATCACATGCTTTGATACCACTTAGCAATGGTATACTGGATGGCAAGTGATCCAGGCATTGTGCCGCTCAATAAATCTTTCACCGTGATAACGCCTTGCTCAGACACATTTTGCATTGAGTTAAGATCTAAAGCAAGGAGGTAAATTTATTTTTTATCTCAACCATAACATCTAAACACTGATAATTTTCATGCAGTGATCAGCGTATTAATCAAACATCTGAAATCAAAGAATTGAGCTGTTTATGTTCAGAAGACACCATTCTATTATTAGAGGAATGTGTAATCATAATCAAAGCTTTGTTGAGTGGTATATTGCCTGTATGGCTTGCCATCCAGCACACTGTTGCTAAGTGGTATCCAAGCACATGATCAAGTCATGCAAAGGGCCTATCCTCCCTGCACCAATCCCCACCCCTGCAAAAATTGAGCCTCTTTCCTACAGGATCAACCCATTTTGATTAGTTTTGGTAACTTTTGTTGTTTTTATGAATTCCTGTAGAAAACAATGCCATGAGTTGAAAATATTATGGAAAATCAATTGTTAAAATATAGCTTTGTGTTCAAAAGACCTAGAGGTGCTTTTACTTGTATGATATGATGATACGTACAGAGCTCTTACCATTTACAGCTGTAACATAGAAATCTGAGGAATTCTGATTGGAAAGTCTGATTGGGGTGTTTCAGAAATTATGGGCCATCAGCCTGATCAGTGTGCACAACTTCTGTTCTGTTGGAGCTTCCCTGTTAATGCTGGTACATTTTGGGATTTACCTATCTTCCATAAGGATAAGCTACATCATTTAAAGGGTACGTCCAAAATCATGATCTGCATGGTTTTGGTAAATGGTAAAGCAACCCACCAGAAACTCCCCTGTCAAAAGGGGGAGTTGATAGGACAAGTGACGTTGTCTGTAACATTTGAATAAGGTTTGTTTCCCTTTAATTTAGGTACCCTTGGGGAGATGAAGCCTTTGAAAAAGCAAAACAGGACAACAAACCCATTTTCCTCTCTGGTGAGATGACACACTGTTTGAAAAAGATACACAGACAGTGCAACTTTAAAGGGCACCACTTCAGTTATTAATTTTGATGAACTTCAAATGAGTTCATTGAAACTAAGAGAAACACTGTTGCTAAGATTGTGAACTTAATTGTGGATAAATGAGCAAAAATGTCCTGCCAAACTGTATTGTGAGTGTGATTCTCTTTTTTATTTTGTCCACTTACTGAAAGAAAATGGTCGGTTGACACTTAAATTTTCCTCTAAATCTTTGAATGTGTGAACGTGAGCAGTTCGATCACTGCTTGATTTCCATAGTAAATAATTTACTGGACATGCCTTAGCCCCATAAAAATGTGATGGGAGCCAGCAATTTTGCAGGCTACAGTGAATTTAGCAGTTTCATTCCCCAACCTAACCCTTATTTGGCATGCAGTATACAGGTTTGAATTTCTGCAAAAATGCCCTTGCTCCTCCAAACTTCCCATGTCCATCATAACTTGATAATTTTTATTCTAAGCATGAACCAAATGAATGTAAAGTGTCTCATTCAGGTTTGAATTAACTATATACCATTGTTACAGTATAATGTGAAAGTAGTCTTCCTTGAAGTCTAAATTTATGCCGATCTACCAGTTCTTTTATATACCTATCTTCCTTTTTACGTGTAGTGGGTTATTCAACCTGCCACTGGTGTCATGTGATGGAGAGGGAGTCCTTTGAAAGTGAAGAGATTGCTCAAATCCTCAATGAGAACTTTGTTGCTGTCAAAGTGGACCGAGAGGAAAGACCGGATGTGGATAAAGTTTATATGACCTACATTCAGGTGATTAAAGTGTTTTCACTAAAATTTGAAGTTTTTAATAAAAAAGAGTCAATACATTTTTTCCCCATTGTTCTGTAGCCTGTTAATATATTTATTGTTCTCTATAACTCAAGCAAAGGGAAAGGACCACCGGAAATACATTTTGCTGTATTTGCAGGATACCTATTGCTTCATTGTAGCTCACTGCAAATCTTTTCACTGTCTATTGCTTTAAATTTGGCAGTGGTTTAAAAACTGAATAACCAGAAAACAACAACAACAACAAAAACAAAGGGTCAGTTACAGTGATAATGCATAATTAAAATCTGTGGTTTGTAAATTTGTTGATTGTTTTGTTCTGTTTTGCTTTTTCAGGCCATGACAGGTGGAGGTGGTTGGCCAATGAGTGTGTGGCTGACACCAGATTTAAAACCATTTGTTGGTGCAACTTACTTTCCTCCAGAGGACCAGGTTGGTCGACCAGGGTTCAGGACAATTCTCAACCACATTTCCAAGCAGGTTTGACTTAAGATAATTAAATGATTCTGACCAGTAATCTGCAAAAGCTACTTATAACTTTCTTGCTCTGTGCTCTTCAATTAGTCATTAATTTTAGTACATTTTTACTCCATGTTACAATGCATTGAGTAAGGACAAATTAGGAACCCAAAAAGTATATGCAACGTACATCCAAAGAAAGTTACAGATTTAAGAACCTCAACTGGTAGAACGCAGACCAGTTTGTTAACTTCTCCGATTTTATAAAAGGATCTTCAATTATTGACGGACAGCAAACGGTACTAAAGAACTACACGACTCTTACATTAAATAAAACGACAACCTAACGAAATGGAGAGAGCCCTATCTCAAAGATTACAGCGAGTATTTATACTTTGTACCTTAGCCATTCCGAAGGGGCTTGTGACAAAGTGAATACCTTACTTTACAAGACAACCGATTGGCCATTGTAGTGTAGGGGATAAGGAAACAATGTATAAACTGGACTAGCTAATGAACTAGTGACAACAGGTACATGATCATGCGAAGTTGATTACAACTTGCTAGCAAACAAATCATACTACGTTATGGCGCTTGCACTTATGTAACACGGTTGGCTATTTACGAAACCGAGGAATTCAATCAGCAAATACCCAGAACAAGTCCAGCTAGTGGTTAGGGTGTGACCGCACCCAGGACCTCTCCTTCCGGCTGTTTGTGGGGAGCTTAAGGTGGCTGAACATAGCTTTTCCGCCGTCAGTGGTATTTTTTAAAGGCCGACGCGGATTTTGAAAAACAAACTAAATATGGCGGGACAGCAAAAAACTTGTTCTCTTGCTTGCGATGGTTCGGCAAATGGGATGTAATTTCGTAAATCAAAGCATCAAAAATCATGCGTACGAAATGCTGCCTATGGGCATTGCTTGAAACATTTCAGACTAACGGCTGTTGCCTGTTTTGGCCAATTTCTCGCGAACCAGTCGTAAGAATTTAGATAAATTTGGAATAAGAATACTTCAGACGACAAATGAATGGTCTATCAAAAAAAAAAAAAAGAAAAGAAAAAAAACCCTGAAATTTAACAGAACAATTTTTGAGAACCACAAAACGCTAGTCAGCAATTAAATTCGTCTGTTAAAATTCAGTCATAACAGCTGTTACAACACTTACTATATTTTCTGTTTTGTTAGTAATCAAATGCTGCAAAAAAATCCAACAAGTGAATTTTGCATAAATGAGGTAACACCATCCTTCAGCCCTTGTTTAAATCTAGATGCGTTACCATGGCAACAGCCCGCAGAGCGCCCAAACTGTCAAAAATATAAACCTTTGTGGTAGCGCTTGTTTGTGGTTACGTTTGAGCTTTCACGCAAAAAAGCCTAAATATTGCCGTAGTGGAAGTATAGGTACTTAAAAGCTGTGTTCAGCCACATTAAGCAAGAACTACGACGACGGCTACGACAACGTGATCTGAAAACATTGAAATTACTTCGCGCTTATTCCAACTCGTTCCGCGTGTAAAACAATTACGAACTGTCCAGGAACAGAATTGGTATGAACCCTGTTAAAGCGTTCATAAGCGCAAGCAAAAGACATTCATGTCAGGTGAAAACCAACAGTAGCCTGCAGTGCAGGCGTATTTTTTGTGGACGAACGCTCAGTATACCCCTTGCCGAATTGTTTGGCCGAGTTTCTGAGGCAGAGGAGAGTTGGGGAGAGAAATAAATTGCTACCAAGGGGTTTGGGATATAGACGAGGGGAATTAACCTCTCCCCAATCCCCGCCCATCGCAGACCCAACATGGCGGGTCCGTGAGTGAGTGTATTCGAGAAAGGTAACTCGGGCTCGCTCATAAGACGCCTTCACTGCAGGCTAAACCAACAGTAACTCAAGCATAAGCGTAAGGAAAAGGAAAAATTCTGATCCTTGCGCTTATGCGTCGAGTCCGTTTTCACGGTGAAATAAGCGCTCTTGTGCTAGCGCTTATGCTTGCGACTGTGCTTGCCTTGCTAGTGAAAACCAGGCTTTAAGCTCCCTATTAACTTTTGATGTTTCTGTGTACAGTGGGAGGAGAACAGAGACAAGCTGACTCAGCAGGCAAATATCATTCTGAAGGCCATACAGCAACATACAGGGGAAATGCACAAGCCGAGCGAGGCAGGAGATATGCCAAGTACAGAGTGTATTGGCAAGCTGTTTAGTGACATGAAAACGAGCTTTGATGAGGAATACGGTGGACATGGGGGAGCACCAAAGTTTCCACAAGCTTGTGAGTAAACAGACACACCAGATTCACACAGAAATTTCAATTAAAATTATACTTGAGAATTCGGCTTATACGACCGCCATTCGGCCGTTTAAACTTGGTCATAATAACGAGGATGCGACTGTGGGAGGACTAAATATTCCTTGGGGATTTTTTCGTTAATTTCATTTGTGTCTGTTCCTTTTTTTCCAGCCAATTTTAACTTTCTTCTGAGGTTCTTTTCCTTTAAGTCTGGCTGTGAGGAAGGAAAGGAAGCTCTGAACATGGTGCTAAAGACGCTGGACTTCATGGAAAAAGGCGGCATCCATGATCATGTTGGGCAGGTGAAGAGCTTTGAAATTATTCTTCAGATGATACGCTGAAACGGGCAAATACACGGCCGTTTTGCTGTTCTCTGGTCAAGGCTGCAGGAAAAAAAAAAAAAAAAAGGCCGCATAGCGTGCACGAGGCTACTGCTGTTAGTACAGTACGATTTGCTGCAGTACGAGACACCTCGTCTCCCTTTCGATACAAACCAGTTTGCTTTGGTAACACAGCAAGGCAAATTGCTATGAACATTGAGCATTTTTTTGCACTACAGTAAGGATATGCACGCTATGCGAGCCTATTTACCTGCCACCAAATATGTGCATGTACTTTCTTGGCTACGTGCAGTGTTCAGTTTAGTAGCCACAAAAGTATCCCTTACTTCCTACACTTAAGCGTGAGATACGCCAGTGGATCTAAGAGGAATATGTAGAATGATTTTTGCAAAGAGAACCATGTTTTGCATTTCTGTAAAACGAGAAGTGAGCGGAACTGGGAAAAAAAAAAAAAGAATCAGCAAACAGCGGCATGAATGTGGTCAACGTGTTTATGTAAGTAAACAAACTGTTCGTTATTAGCGCGTTTTCACGTACTGAAACACATTTTAGCACTCTACGGGCACTCTCTACACTCCTCTCTTTCAATTGGAAGCGAAATTCGCCGGTAACAAAACGAGTAGAGGCCTGTGTCCGAAATGCGATCGCAAAGCTTGCATGGATTGTTTGACTGGACAGAACGGCCATATTCGGTTGTTACATGGCCGTTATTCGGCCATTTTCTCGCCGTTCTGTCCAGCCAAACAGTCCTCGCATGCTTTGCGGTCGCATTTCGGACACAGGCCTCTACTTGTTTTGTTACCGGCGAATAACAACGTATTGAAGAAAGATTAATGCCAATCAGCCAGGACCGCGTTGTTCGAAGCAATGTTACGCTGAACCGGAATAACAATCATGACATTTTTCTAGGCTTTGATTAAGCATAAAGGTATAAACCACGAGTGATTCACGAATTCTTCGAGTGTCCTTCCAACGTCCCAAGTGGTTTATCATGCCCAGACAACAGAGAAAAGTGTGGTCTATTGCTTTTGTGTAATAGTTCAGAAGAGGCGAGAAATTTCGGAAGCTACTGGCGAAATAAACTGTGGCCGGTTGCTCGAAGCCCGGTTAGCGCTAACCATTGGTCAAAAGGTATCAAAACCGATACGTTTCCATGGTATTTAACCCTGGTTAGCGCTAACCATGCTTCGAGCAACCCGGGCCTGAGCGTCACATTGATTTGGTTATGTTATAATGAGATGTATCCCAGGGTTAGCGCTAACCTTGCTTCGAACAACTCGGCCCAAAGTCTTTACGTGACAAATGAATAAGTTGACAACTGAAATGGATCAAAATGAACCTGTGCGAATTGGTCATTAGGCTTAACAGCTATGTTTTCTTACAGGGATTTCACAGGTATTCAACCGATCGCTTTTGGCATGTCCCTCATTTTGAGAAGATGTTGTATGATCAAGCACAGTTGGCAGTTCTGTATGCGGATGGGTATCAGGTATAAAACAGTCAAAACAGGAGGAACATTTCACGCAACGTCATTCAACATTTTTCTTGAAAGTGACGCAGGCTTACTCGGAAAAAAAAAAATTCTCGCAGTCGAACATATGACTCCCGAATACTAGTTCGGTTGCTTCAGCACTGAGGTACACGAGACTAGTGGGAACGAATCCGTGAAACTCACCCAACATTGCTGGATTTTACTGCAACGTGTTGCGAACGGAGGTAGTCAAACACACGTCCCCCCCCACATCGGTTTGCCGATTTAGGCCCGTGCAGAAGCTTATGATTGACCAGCCTAGGCCAGGTTGATACTTGCCTTGGTCTCTTTTTAACCTTCTAAATCAAATAGTAATGGTCACCGATGGTATCCACTTGTTCGCAAATCAAGTTCTTCGAAGTCGGCTGTTGAGGCGACACAGTTTTTTCTAACGCGTTTACTGACCCTTGTTGCGGCACGATGATGAAAACAGCGATGCCACGACATTACAATTTTAAACGATGTGTGAACGCGGTCAAACGGTAAAAACTAAACAAGAAAAGAAAGAAAATACATAGGAATCAACATAAAGGAAATCACTTGAAACGACACCCGAAAATCACTGACATTTCTGTGCCGAAACCTGGAGAAAAGACAAACTTCGCCGTGGCATTCGCAAACATGTGCTCTTTGAATCGTCGCGTGATATTTTGAGTATGAAGGTTTCAGTGTCCAACTAAGGAAAACATAAAGTAACCGAAATAAAAAGGTTCAGACAAAGTAAATGCAAATTTGCTACAGTTCAAGCTAAACATCGGCTTAGCGGTTCGTTGTATTATTGAAATTATTGAGGGCGATGAGAGAGACTGGGACAGGAATAAAGCTCACGGATGGATGAAGACGAGACAAAAAAAGCTGTTTCAGCAGTAACATTCGGACGGAACTTTAATCACCTATTTAATTACAAACTGCCACAATGTTGCGAATGGTGGTCAAACAGATGCAACATGATACAACATTCTCGAGAACAGTAGAATGTTGCGAGAGGTTGCAAGAAAAGTTTGGCCTATTTCAGGCTTGACGGATCATCCACACAACATGTCACAACACTTCGTAACACCTCACAACATGGCACAACAGGGTGGTAAAACAGACGCAACATGTTGCTCGCAACAAGGCTGCTTGATGTCGAGTGAAATGCTGCCTCTGTTTCATTGGGGATCAAAAATCGCTGCTGATAATAGATCTTTGAGATATAACACGCACACCCCTTCCCTCTCTCCCAATCAAAGTTGTTCGTCCTAGTTTTGAGCATGGTCTTGCATTGCTTTTCATTTGATTGCCGAAAGTAATTACGCGATTGCTTTGATTTTCGTTTCGGTGTTGCCCGTGATTGGATCATAAAACTTGCGTGAACTTCCCAACCAATCAGATGCAAAACTAAAACGAATTGCGATCCTCGTCACTCTCTCGTTTTCCCGCGCTTGCCACCGGCCGCCTTTACTTGCTGTGCCTTCTGATTGGCTAGTAAAACCAAGTCGTGAATTACTTCGATTGGTGATTGGCTGAAGGAGGACCCCTTTGTTGTACCTTTGTTGTACCTTCAACCATCTGTTTTATATAGGCTAGCAAGAAAGAGAAACTTGCAGATACTACAAGGGACATCTTGTTGTACGTGATGAGGGATTTGAGCCACAAGGTAAAGAGAGAAATTTTTATCACTTTCGAGTTACTCACTGAAAACTCAAGAAACGTTTTATCGCCTTGTAATTTTCACAGCTTGGCGGATTCTATTCTGCTGAAGACGCCGATTCTTTGCCGAGCAAAGCTGACTCTCACAAGAAAGAAGGGGCCTTCTGTGTTTGGGAAGAGAAGGAGATTCGAGATCTTTTGCAGGAGGAAAGGGTCACAAATAAATCCGGCGAGAGTATTCCTGTCTCTTACCTGTTTCTAAAACACTATGGAGTGGAGAACGAGGGAAATGTCAAAGCCCATCAGGTAAAACCAGTGGTACCCAGGCTCTCCCTCTTCTTCCCCACCCTTGCTTTCAAGAGATACACCCTGGTTGCAGCTGGTCACATGACCGCTGAGGGTGGGGGGGGGGGGGGGGG
>BLFK01000386.1:2677268-2722197 GCA_014634185.1 Astreopora myriophthalma | reverse complement strand
TGGTCGTGTAATCAGCTGTATCCAGGGTCTCTCTCTCTCTCTCTCTCTCTCTCTCTCTCGACGACAAGGGAGGAAACAGAGACATTAGTAAGTTGAGCAGGGGTGCAATCACGAATTTTTTTTTACGATTGAACGCCGTGGGGTTTGGATTGATTTGTTGGGAAAGAGCAAAGATATTCTAAAGGGTAAAAATTGGTTATACCAGGAGCCATACGTAGGAGCGTCGATATGTTATAATCCGTGCGACCAGCACAGGAGTAGATGAGGTTATTTTTGGTTTTTGAAAATCCCGAGAAACGTGGTTTCAATTCCATGGTTACAAGTGCATAAAAATGAGCTGTCAATCGTTGTCATGCTAAGCCATTTGATTGGATGAATTGAATGAACGTGCCTGTCTCGGTTTTTTAGTGCGCGAAATGTCATTCCAAAAATAGCTCCGCTTATCCCTGTGTTGGCGTACAAACCCGGTGATGGAGTGGGGCGCTCTTACTTATGCAATCCTGATTATATGTTCTTCTCCGGCCGTGTATATTATTTTCTGTTGACATATATTTAAGATGAGTCATTAGCCGGCTTGGCGTACCTAACCAACAACACTTTGCATGCGCGTGTGATTTTCAGGATCCCCATAAAGAGCTTCGGGGCAAGAACGTTCTCATTGTGCGCGGTAGCTTGCAGGAGACGGCAAGAGTAGTCGACGTGGATGAAGCAGCAGTGAAAGACCAACTGGCGCGAGCTCGGGAAATCCTGTTTGAAGAACGAAGAAAGAGACCACCACCTCATCTGGACACCAAAATGATCACAGCTTGGAACGGTGAGTGATTTGTAGCGTTGACGCTGTTGGACGAGCTTATCAGTGGTACTACAGCCTTCGATGAAACTGATGAAAAACGTTTCGCAGACTGACATCTCTCACAGTCACAATCCTTTCAACGTAGAGGATTCGCCCGTCCTTTCAGTTAACAGGGAACTTGCGCGACGACGCAGGACGGCATCCGAAAGCGTTTTCCTTTAAACCTGCAGAGTAGAGATGATTTGCTCGAACATTGGGCGAAATTGCTGCGAAAAGTTCTTAATCGGTTGCTGTCCGTCGCTTTTAAAAAACGCCGGCCTTTGCTTAACTGAGCATCCTGTTGAACATCAAGTTGGGCGCAAGGGGGTGGCAAAGGCCTTCAACTGTTTTTCGTGGATTTTCTGCCACAAGAGATGGAGAAATAAGCGCGCTATTTTCGAGTTACACCAGCCAGTGACCCTCGAAAAGAAAATGGGTTCGCCGCCAGGTGGCCGGTTTGAAAACAAAAGTGTTTAGGCGTTAAAGAGAATATGGAAATACTAAACAATTTGTGCAAAACATCTATGGAGTAGTTTGCCCGTCTTGTGTGAACTTAACGCTTGTCACCAAGCCAGTGCGAAAGCTATATTTGTCAAACCATCCAGGCAAAATTGTCAATCGCTTGAGCAGTAAAGGAGTGAAGTTTGCAGAAAGAAGGCGGAACGATAAGCAAACAATGTACGGATAAGCGAGAATCGACAATGATAGAGAGTTTATGAATTTTGTCATACACTGAACTGCAGTGAAGTGAACAACGGAAACATTTGCAAAGAAACCTGAAAAAAATCCCGGCTTGACATTTCATATCTTCCCTAATTTCACTGCGATGATCAACATTTACATCATAACAGAACCGAAAATGCTACACAATAAAATCGTACCGTTTGATATTGAACGGAATTCGTCGCGCTTTTTAGATCGGGATAAGAATAAATGCAATAGCCTCTAGATTTTCTGGTTTTAGGTGCTCACGATTCGATAAGATTTGCCTTTAAATAGATGAAATGATTGCTGTAACAAGACATTCAAGTGTATTCTGGCAGCTTTAACACTCCTTGAAGTGGATGGAGTTAAGAAATTATGTTTGTAATATTCTTATTCCTAGGTAAGTCGTATCCAATTCTTCCTTAAATCAGACATCGGATTCATATTTGAAATCGTGAGGCTGTCGCTCTTGAACGCAAATTAATCTGGATTCCAGCCTGGAAACCAGGTGTGTGGGGGGTTCCTTGCGGCTTGTGGCGCCATTTTCACTAGCGCGCTTAAACAAGGGCGTTTTTAAGCGACGGACGTCAACCGGAAATGAACTTTTCGTGTCCTTGTACGGTGGTTTTGCCCAAAAATTCGCCGTTGTGTGCAACTAGCACTTGTTTCCATCGCTCAACTGACAAGTCCCTTTTACTTCGAGTTACGGGAAAGAAATGTACCAACTTCAATACGCACGTGCACAGTCATTGTTTTGCTCATTAAAGGCTATTGTTTAGTGGCGTTCTCACTGACCACGTCGCCGTCGTACATCTTTAGGTCCCTAATTATTGGGATGTCTAAATCCAAGTTGGCGATGAAACGTCACGCCCTCGCCCCAACAGGCTTTCCGGTTTAAAGTCACGGTTACTGTTGCTGCAGTAGATAGATAGATAGATTGTTCATTTAAAATCACATCACAGCCCGAGGGCTAAATTAAGTAATTTTTTACAATGGTATAAGAAATATAATGTAAACACTATTTAAAAATATACAGTCAAATTCTCATAGAGCTATAATAACAAGATCAATATAATTACAATAGGTTATTAAACAACGTTTCCATCCTTATATTTAAGAATTTTTAAGAAACAATCTGGGACTTGTGCAAAACGCATTGCGTTGGCGGGCCATTGAAAATATAAAAGTGTTATTAGTCCTGTTGGTGACGACACGAGGTGAAATGAAAATGCGATTGTTTCGTAGAATATATTTGGCGTGATTCTTTTGTGGCAGTAAACTGTTTAGCTTATGATTTGGGTCAGCTAATATGTCGTCGAACAGTTTACTGCATAGTAGAGTATGGTGCTCGGCTATTGGCGTTACGCCCAAAAATTCGTAGGCGTTGTTGTAGCTCGATTACGTAAAAACGTAATCGCTTTGGTTAGCAACTCTCATCACCGAGGACTAAACTTTTTCTTTTTCAGGGCTAATGATCTCTGGACTTGCTCGCGGGGCTCAAGTCCTTGGCGAAGACATTTATGAGAAAAGAGCGATTAAAGCGGCCGAGTTTGTGAGGAAACATCTGTTCGATGAAAATTCCGGAAAGCTACTGCGGAGTTGTTACCGCGGCGAAAGCGGCGACGTGATGCAGATGTAGGTATTTTTTTAAGCATTATTTGGTGGCACTACAGGTGGAATCAAATCAATTTCAACTCAGATGTAAAGGCTTTCGAGAAATGGGTCCCGGGTCCGATAGTCGAACCTAAGCCACATTGGCGGGTGGCAAGTGCTTTCACCACTGCGCCAATCTTGTCCCTTAAGAGATGTGGCATCTTTTAACCAATGTTTTACAAAGTGGACCGAAGAATTGTGTACCATGATTGAAGCATCCCGCGTAAACGCCGCGCGGGGATCGAGAATAGCAGTTGCCGAGAGTTCGTTTGGACGGAAATTGCAATGCGCTCTCGGAGACTTTGTCTCGCGCGCTTTAACTGAATTGAAGCCTGCTCACTGAAATTTTTCAAAAACAAGTCGAAGAGAGTCTTCTCTGACCCAAACGCAGTCGCAGTTTGATCAGTAGTACCTTTTGTTGAGACAAAACACTCATTAACAACAATCAATGCGTCTGCATATGTCGTACTTTTAAAACCAGCGTTGTCGCGCCAGTCTCGAATCAGTATGTCGTAGGCTCAGCAAACATGCGCAAAATGACACGCTGGTTAGTAAACACATGCAAATCTGATGAGAACCAACTTCCGAAAACTGTCATCTTTGTTCGGTCCGTGCGTAAAGACAGTCCAGTGGGAGCCTGATCACTCAGCAATAACCCCTTACTTTTCCTCTTTCCAGCGACGCACCCATATTCGGGTTTGCAGACGATTACGTGTTCATGATTCGTGGGCTGTTGGACCTGTATGAAGCGTCTTTGGGTGAGCAGTGGTTAGAATGGGCCGTGAAGCTTCAAGATAAGTTAGATGAACTACTGTGGGACAGTGAAGGAGTCGGTTACTTTATGGTGACACCGGGTGATCCCTCCATTCTGGTTAGGATGAAAGAAGGTTAGAAGGTTTGTGCGGGAGCCCATGACCCTGAGCGTACAACCTCAATATACTTGTGTCACGGCGTTTTCACAGACCGAGCTATTCTTAGTTTGATTTCCCCGCGAATTCAGTCTCCCACTGGAGCCTCGCTACCCAATCATAAACCTTGCATAGTTAATTTTTTGGACGCGTGTGGACTGGAACTGAACTTTTCGCGGGAAAAACCTGTCTAAAAAATAGCTCCGTCTTGAAAAACGCCGTGACGCAGTCCAAGTATGGAAGGTGAACACTCCGGGTTATGGGCTCCTGGTTTGTGCCATTGCAGAACTCCGCGGATATGCTTGTTCAGGATGTTCTCACTTGCAAATAGGACGCCCGAAGAAACCCCATAATATTCTTCGATGTACAGGGATAGCCTCGCATTCAGGAATTGCGTACTTCTTACTCATAACATGAGCAAAGAGTGTCACGCGCGTAACCAGCCGCCATATTGGTTTACTGAAACTATAAGAATAGTTTGCATTTAAATAGCCTCTATAACCCACGCCCGATATTTGATATACCAATATTGATCCAGTATTCTACGCCAACCCTGCTTGCACATGTTCTTTTCTTGTGTTATTATGGTTGGTCAGTATTTATTGTTTCGGCTTAAGTTTAATGATTAAAGATTGTGTGTTAAAAAAAATCCTCTTACTAATCTCAAACAAACTAAAAACAAGGACTTCGCTGACATCACAGTCGCTTCTGACAAGACACGTCATAACATCGCTAGTGCCAGTCTCCTTTTCACGCTGCAGTGGCTGCTAATGAGTACTAGACTTTGGCGACTCATAAAAATTGCGCTTTTACCGAACAGCAAAACTTTTTTGGGGTCATTTTGTGCAGAATAACAATGACTAATGTTTAACCTGGGGAAAACGTTTGGGGGCTCCCAGTAAGTTTTCGAGTATGGTAATTTTCAATTGTTGGAAACTGTGTTCATCTGAAAATAGCACCATTTCAATATTAGACTACGAGTTCGAGTTTTCTGTGGGTCAATACATAGTCGATGAGGCGCGTAGCGTCGAGGTGACTATTTGACTATAGAAACGGGAACGAGTAATCTAATTGTTGTAGTAGAAATCCAATCACATACCACCCTCGAATTCATTCCAATTTTTATCAATTGTTAGATTTGAAGACGCCGCCATTGTTTTGCTATTGTTCAAAACGCTGGCTTTTTGCTACTCACTCTCTCTCACTCAAATAGATAGCGAGTAGCGAGCCAATCAGATTACAGGGTTCTTGGTAGTATGTGAGTAGATTTCTGCTGATGAACATTATCATCGTCGTTGTATTAATTTTTTATTAAACCTTTGTAACACACAACACCGTTTTTACATTCACAGCTCAAGACGGGGCTGAACCAAGCGCCAATTCTTCATCTGTTGGTAATTTGGTTCGGCTGTTCAGCTTCACTGATGACAAGAAATATCTGGACAGAGCCGAGCAGATTATCAAGGCATCTGTTACATTGCTTTCCAAGCTTCCCCTGGCTTTACCTGAATTGGTGTCCAACTACATAATGTACCTCCAACCTAAAAGACAGGTGAAGATCAAGCCGTTACTTTACATTTGCTATTCATTTTGATCCCTGGCCGGAGCAAAAACAATGATCCTAACTCCTTGATGGCCAAGAATGATTTTACTATAACGGGGGGAGGGGGGGGGGGGCTCAGCTGTGGAACCTCAGTTGTGGCATGGGCAGACACCCCTGGTGTATCAAATTATGCGTATGCCTTAGCGTGGACACAGGAGATCAGGTGGACGCGTTTGATTCCTGCAACTTATCAATGATGTTGGTGATGTAGTGCACCCGTGATAAAATGACATGCTAGTTGCTGGGCAACGAGCAAAGTGACAACTCAAAAGGAAAATCAGAGTCCCAGCCAGGAATCGAAACTAAGATCTCCGTGACATCGGTCGGATACCTGAACCACTGAGCTACAAGAACTCTTGATGAGCTGGGTCGTTTATCTAAGTTCTTATACAAAGTGTGCCAAATGATTCCTTTTTGGTGAAAGGAAATCGGAGCGGTCCGAATACTGGGCGTTTGGACGGGACTTTAAAAACAGCTTTTTTAAGTAGGCCTGAAAGGGCAAAGAGTGATTTTAATTTCCATTTTTCAGATAATCATTGCTGGCGATAGAGACTCCGAAGACACAAGAGAGCTTCTAAAATGCGTTCACTCGCATTACATCCCTAACAAGGTTCTCATGCTATGCGATGGTAGACAAGATAGCTTCCTCGCCTCCAAGTTAGCAATCTTCAAGACACTGGTTCGGAAAGAAGGCAAGGCTACGGCGTACGTCTGCCAAAACTATACATGCTCGCTTCCAGTGAACACCGTGGCGGCCTTAGATAGGATTTTGTCGAGATAGAATGCTTATGGAACTGGTTAAGTCCATCCAGCTCGAAGGATTTTAATTCAGGGGTCGAAGGTAACCTCGTTTGTGGTGTAGTTTTTATCTGCAGAGTTCTGTGATTGGTTGAAAAATCTCGTGTAAAATCATTTAACCAATCCGCGCAATAAAGAAGCAGTGTTTTTGCAACCAATAAGGAGAAACCTTAACACCGAGTTTCGCTTGTTTTCCCGCGCTTAGCGTCGTTCGTACCTGTTTCTGATTTTGGCTTACCAACACCTATGACGTATAAACCTTATTCACTGGACAGATCCGATAAGATAAGGTGGTTCATACTCCGTAATACGCATTGTAACATGTGCAAATGATGTGGGCAAGGAAGCTTGATGGACTTTCACACTTGTACAGAAAAGGACTGACAGGCCCCAGTTGTTCAAAGCATGGATAACTTTATCCGATACAATAACAAGCCACTTTTCTATTACAATCGAATCCTTGGAACTCGCTCGTGAAAGTGAGCGGGGAAGTGAAACAGAGTGGGTGAAGCAGTGATACGAAATTTGGGGCCCATCCCACACTTCAGTGATTTTTCGTAGTAGCTATGCAGGCAGACTGTGTGTATATTTATAGTGACATGTACGGAAAGCTTTTGACATTATTTGATCTTCAAACTGCCTGATGATAACTTGTTAACCGTACCGAGTTATTTATAGGTTTGGAACAACTTGGGCCAGAGTGTAGCAATATTCCTCTGTAACTTGAGCGCTTGGTGCCCCCGCCAGGCGATGAATGTTCATACATCTGCGACAAAAGGGCATGCGAAAATAAATGTGCTTTTAAGTGTTGATCAGATTCTTTTCTTTCTTTTAATCACGTCCCTAGCATCCGCAGTACTAGATAACTGCAAAACTGATTCGTTAAATTTTGACTCGTAACGTGAACTCGTCATTGGATTTTAAGTATTTTTAGATATGTAATTTTAGATCTGAATTGTTGATTTTAATTTTTACTAGTCCCGCACTCCCTTAGTCGAAGGATAAAAAGAACGTTGAATTCATTGACCAATTAATCATTTCGTGCAAGGCTAATAAAACGACTGCTCCCGCAGTCCCGCACTCGAATGATGTGTTGACGGCCGCGGGTTGCAGGAGCAGCATTTAAGACGCATATTTAAGTGGCCGGGTATATCAAAAGTTGTCTTTAGTTAAGAGTGAACGGCCCCGCGAGTGGATCTCGCTGCTCCAGAGTTCTTCGTGTTGTGGACACCGTACTTCTCACGTCCAGCATTCAGGGAAAATCATTTTGTTATTCCTGCTGCGCAAAAAAACTGACAAGGACGGTTTTAACTGTTGAAATACCGGTAACCATGTTTTGTGGTCTACGTCTCAGTTGATTTGTTCTTTTCCCGGCGGGACCCACGCTAGGGTGTTAAACTAACGGAAAAGAGAGTGAGTTCGGCTTCTGCAGTGCAGTGAAACAAAAATGATACTAATAATTAAAAAAGATGATCACGAAGACTCCGTCCGTATCGTCCCGTCCCGTCTCCTGCACCCAGTTGGGAACGTTAGCAACGAGGACAGCATCGGCAACGGAACGCCACAAAACAACAGGTTTGATTGGTAAAAACAATCGTTCTGCACGCTCTTCACGTGCGTTTTACAATTTAGTAGTTTTTTTTTTTGCCGCCGTCTGCAAAACAACAACCTCAAATGACCAAAATCAGCGCCTTCCGGAGAACGTCAGCACACCGCGACATTGAATTTTTCTCTCTCCAAACCTGAACGTCGTTCATACCAGTTTCGTTTTTGGACAAAGGACACTCATTTTACATATTGAAAGAGTTGAAATAGTCGCGAAATGATTACAGTAACGCCAATTTCTGTTTGGAAGTGACGTTCTCGTTTTCGTTGCCCTTCTTGTTGTTAAAAATCCCTAGTCTGTCAAGCTTAGCCCGGGGCATGTGTGCGGTCGTTGTGTGTTGGGTTCTGCAAATATGTGATGATTTGTCGCCTAGTAATTGTTAGCAGGAACATATTTTTCTTTTGATAACAGCCTCATTTAATACTTCCGAATGTTATTGAGGATTTTGGAAAACATGGTACGCAAGCTTGTGGTGTTCTTACGTGTGGAAAATTTTTTGAGTGCTTGCAACATGGAGATATACAATTAGCGAATGAAATAACTCGTAAACAGGAAGTTTAAAAAGGTACCCTTCGACTGCATGAGCATATCGTTTTGTCACAAGACATTTAAACCTAATCACATGCAAATCAGCTCGAACAGCGAACAACTGGATTTACGAGGTCGTACGGGTTATCGTTAAAATTCTGGAAAATAATCAAGGTCATCATAGACGTAAAATTCCAGGGAAATTCTTAGAAGGTACGGAAAATTCTGTTTCCCACTGATTTCCATTCCATACCTTATCCAAATTTTCCAGGAATGAGATATTTGGAACCGACTGAGGTTAAATCCTTCTCTTTTATTGGCCGTTTTCATACTTGAGTTACGACGCACAATCCATCTCAGTGAGACGGACTTGGGCAAACATTTTTCGTGGGTCTGTTAAGTTCGTCGACAGGGACCGAGGAGGGGGAGGGGGTGGTAGGGCCGCGGCCCCAGCACTCTTTTGCGCCCCCGGCCCCCACTTTTTGCGCTAAAAAGAAAAATAATAAAAATAATTTTCTGATTTTCAATATGAAAAAATTCTTTTCAATTGTCAGCCCTCCCACTTTTCACCTTGCTCCGCGGTCCCTGGTCGAGCACTGATAAAGACCGGAACGAAACGGATTATGCGTCTGAACGAACTCTCCTGTTTGGTGCATCTTAACAGGCACACTTCCCAAGTTCGTCAAGACCGATAATCCGTCTTTACACCGGACGAACTAAACAGACGCACTAAAAATGTTTGCCCAGGGTCCTTCCATATACGAATTGTGCGTCTCTATTACAAAAACGGCCAACGTACCTAGGGCAAATGAAATCACAACTTTGTCGGCTGGAATGTCCTTTCAGACCACATATTTACCGTTTCCCTACCGACAAACGGTATGTTTACCTCGCAGGGTAACACTTTAGAATTCTTATGTCCTGGACTTTGACTTGAATGTCATTGAAAAGTCGCGGAACTTTACCCTGGGGGTTTCAGAAGACGCATCATTTTTCGTCAATACATGTGCCGATTTGTTGTAGGAACTCGTAGGGGTACTTGTCCTTAAAGAAAAAGGATGAACGAATGTATGACAAAGATGAAAGAATGAATGAATGAATGAATGAATGAATGAATGAATGAATGAATGAATGAATGAATGAAGTGTTCAGGTAACCCAACGGCACACTGTAGCTGTTGCATGGTTTCCGTTCATTCGAAGGATATCCTGCTTTCAAGGAAGAATGTAAAGAAACTCAGAAACGACGGAGCACTGCAGTGGTGACTTAACTTGTACAATGGACGTTTGCCGGCAATTGAATGGAAGAAAAAGTTACCAATGGACCTATTTGCATGCCAGAGGGTCACCCTTCCCGGTAGGGCGGGCAACCCGCCTTGGCTCGGTCACTGGCTCGGTCATGTCAATATGATGAAGACAATTTTGAACATAACATGGATAGACTCGTTAGCCCACCCAGGGCTAAACGGGACCATAACAGGACCTTGTAAACAGGGCCTTGTAGACAGGGCCTTGTAGAGAGGGCCTTGTAGAGAGGGCCTTGTAGACAGGGCCTTGTAGACAGGGCCTTGTAGACAGGGCCTTGTAGACAGGACCTTGTAGACAGGGCCTTGTAGACAGGGCCTTGTAGACAGGGCCTTGTAAACAGGGCCTTTGTAAACAGGGCCCTCTAAACAGGGCCTTGTAAACAGGGCCTTGTAAACGGGGCCTTGTAAACAGGGCCTTGTTTGCAATTACATTAAATTAATTACTTTTTACGCCCAAGCCGCCTTCGTGAAAACAGGGCATTTATTAAGTTGCAACCACAGAAAATTAATTACATAGTTTACATCCCAATGAAATTTATTCAGTTCTTGCCGCATCACTGCACGGGTGGGAGCATTACTTTGAAGTCAAAGTAGAGTATACTGGTGAGTCTCGTGATATGTATATAAAGTGACAAGCGAGGAAAAAGAAAAACGTTCGACGAAGGCCTGGGAACGAAGGGACGTGAATGGTCTTGTTATTTTCGAAAACACCCAGAGTTAAAATCCTGTTTCCGTCGTAACTGAAACATCTAAGTTTAAGTAAATGCGTAGGAAAAGAGAGCATTTACCTTTTTGGCGATAATTTTCAGCTCGAAAGTGCCTTAATTTTTAAAATGCTTTCAAATTTTCCAGTGTTCGAACTTCAGGAAAAACACTGATCTGCGCATGTCAACTAAGTCTTTGGTCATGCGCGTTTCTAAAGTCATCCCATAGTAGTTTTTATGGCGAGGTGAAAAGCATCATTTACGAAGATCTTCCTTACTGTATTTGAATTAATTTTCCCCTTATTTCATCCATTATTGCGGGATTTTAAGGCTGAATGTCCTAGCAGTTCTTCTAGCTACGAAATTATGCTTCTAAAAAGCGACGCAGCGAGGTAATGGCGGATAAACGAAAGCTTCAAGGTAGGCGAAATGCATTGGCTATTTTTGACCTAGAAAAAGTTTGGGCACACTTCCTTTTAATTCGCTATGGTTTTTGTACATTTTCAGGGGAAATTGACCGTTGTCTAAAGAAAGTAACAGAAGGAGTAGAAACTTTTGAAGATATCTGGCAAAAGGTATCTGGCAAAGTTGCAAGTCAAATGTGAAGTCTCCATGAATTATGATTGATTGTGATGCTATTCTCAGCACGTTGAACTCACAGTTTGGACGATTCCAATTTTTTTTTTGCGCATTCTTCCAGGTACACAATGCTACAAACGCAAATCAGAAAGAGAAATACGAAGCAGATCTTAAGAAGGAAATCAAGAAACTGCAGGTTTGATTGTTTTGTTGTAACGTAATTTTGTTATATTAGACATTTGAACCCATATCACGTCTATCCACTTTCGGTTTACCGCCAGTTTGTAATTTCAAAGTACTTTCGCTTATTTTGCAGCGATTACGGGACCAAATTAAAACATGGATGGCCTCGAACGATATCAAGGACAAACGAATCTTACAAGACAACAGAAAACTAATCGAGACGGTATGATTTTCTCATAGGTTTGAGTTCTTTCAAAATGGCGTCGACAAGGAGTTGTTAACCCGCGCCAGTCAGTAATAGTTAATACCAAATTACGTTACATCGATAACAATTATCGTTGTGTAGGATATGTTGGGTGTAAGTTTAATTAAATGGGAAAACTATGTGGATTGTTGTCACAGTTTCTTTAAATTTTTGTGTCTTTTGTAGCAAATGGAGAGATTCAAAGTTGTTGAGAGAGAGACTAAAACAAAGGCTTACTCCAAAGAAGGTGAAGTTCATCAACAAAATTAAAATATCAATTATTCTCTGGTTCTGACGTAAACTATGCCATTAAAAAGGTTGTGGTCGTTGATTGTGGTGAAATACAATAAAAATTAAGTATTTGCGTCAACAGTATATGAAGATGAATTTGTCACTTGTAATATAGGTAACTACCTTATGACTGCATACAGAAAGATTTCTGCACAGCTCGTTATATAAATTATACATGCATATTCCCACTAACTCTCTTCCAAAGAGAACAAGTGTGAAAGAGTTTTGCTAGGAATATGCATGTGTAATTAACATGGGCAGATGCGTGGAAATCTTGCCCTGCATACTGTTAGTCTTCATTAGGGCCGATTTACACAGTACGACTTTTGCTTACAACTGTCGTATGCGATTTCTTCTGCGCGCACTGCTCATGTCACGTAAAGAATCGCGTACAACTCTCGCTATTGAGCACAGACTGTGCTTACGATTGTCGTACAGTTTTAAAACATGTTTTAAAATCCTACGACATTTTTTGTGACGTACACGACAGTTATAAGCGAGTTGTTAGGCATGTCGTAAGCTTGTCGCATGCAACAAAGTTGAACCGTGTAAATTGGCCCTTAGACGATCAGGTCAACTGTTTACATGTCACCTTTAAGGCATTATGCTTTGCTCTGACTGGATGTTTTTTAACTCTCGTGATTGGCACCTTTCAATGCAAACTGTTTTGGTGGGTTGTTCTGTAAGTGATCCAGTGTTGTACCTTGCTCCTGTTAATGTGGTTCTGGATTGAAGGCATCCATACTTCTAAAAACTGATTTCTTTTCCATTATCCCTGTAATGTTGTTTGGTGCTTTGTTGTGTTAAGCAATGAGAATCAGAATCCATAAACATTAGTGCCTGGCGTTATGGATGGCATTGTTTAAGGGTTTCTCGTGAATACAGCAGACTCTGTGTCTGTGAGACTAGAAGACCATGGAAGATAGAATGAATAAAGGAGCATGACTTGAGACACCTGGTTCTCCAGTACCCTAGAATGCTACCATCTCACAACAAAGTTGGTTCATCATGATCCTCATAAGTACACATGCAGGATCAAGGAGGCAAATCACAGAAGAATTCTAAGGCAATTTTAGTACCACTATTTGACATTGATGATGACTGGACTCTGTGGCAGTAACTTGGTAACCCTTAGAGCTTCAGAATCAAGATGCATATTCTCGTCACTGGCGCTAATATCAAGATGCATATTTTCATTTCATCTTTCCCCCCTTTAGTCTTGTTATCTGGTTGTTTGATCAAGTAGTGACATGTAAAGAAGGATGAATTGTTCATTGGGATTTTCAGTATTACACTTCCCTCCAGGATTTAATGTACGTGTACAGTTGTACTATGTACATGTACAGTTGTGCTATGGGTTACTGTTTCTCTCTGCCTTATGGGAAGCATCCCTTGAGTTTCTCCCTTACCTTGACTGAAACTTCTTTTCTCATGAGCTAATGTTTTTTTTTCTCCACAGGCCTTGGACTAGCTGCAAAGATAGACCCAGCCACGAAGGAGAGAGAAGAAGCCAGGATCTGGATAACTGTAAGACTGAGTGTAAATTCTATCTAAAAGTACATTTTTTTGATACAAGTGCATATATTAATAACAATTGTTAAAAATATAATAAGCAGTGTTCCCGATAACTTTTTGAGGCAGAGTGCCCACAGGGAATCTGAAGGGGTCAAGCTAGGGTCATTACCAGTGGGTCTCTATACATTGTCAGGGCTCGAAATTGCGACCAATACAGTCGCATTTGCGACTAAATTTTTCCCTTTGCGACTAAAATATCCGGAGAAGTCGCAAATTTGCGTCTTGTTGTCACCTTCACTCTTTCGAAACAACAGGGTTAGCAGCTGCCTCTTTGCTGCTACTTTTGCTAAAATAAATAAATGACAAAATTATTTTGTTTCTCGTTGTAAATTTTCTCTGAAGATAACGTAATTGTAGAGTAATTTAGCTGCGATGTTACGTGCACAGCTCCAGTCCTTCGATCATTCGCCATTTTCAGTGGTTTCTTTATACACACAAGTATTGCGGGCTCATTTTTTTTTGCTAAACCGCTGACAACACAATGCCGCGCGGCGATTTTGCGACTAAAATTTGCGAAATTGCGACTAAATTTTCGTATCTTATCGCAAAAATGCGACTGGATTTCGAGCCCTGATTGTCTGAAGTCTATCACTTGATTTGCGGTGTCAGGTCTTCAGGTTTGCCGGGTTTTTGACCCGAGACTTGTCCCTTATCTGGAACACTGAATAAGCTGAATTATACTCATGCATGTTGATTGGTTTTTACTTCTGATTTATTGTACGACAGGTGCACAAATTAATGACATCATAATGTTTTAGTTTGTTTCTTATATAAAACAAATAGTTTTGGTGTTTCTGTGCATCCTTTCACTTATAGATCAGAGATGATGTCAAAATATGACAGAAAACATGAGCGACTCACTCACCTACGTGTAACCGCATGTACTTGTAATAACCATGTTCATGATGCCTCTCGTGCTTATATGTCATGTATGTTGTAAGGCAGACACTAAAGATTTCTATTTTCATCTGTCAGTTGCAATTTTCCCCACCTAATTCTATGCATTCCCTGTTGTCTTCAGCTCAGCGTAAATTAGATAATTATACTGATGGTTTAATTTTTTTTCTTGCAGGAAGTTTTAGATAGATTGCAAATAGAGGTATGCATTTTTACAGTTTTGGTCACATGTGGACTGGGTCCTAAACATTATGGTCTGCTTGTAATAAGAGAAGTACTGTACAATATATGTACATCACTGTCATTATGGGAGCCTAAGTCAAACAGTAGGGAGCTTAAGCAAGAATGATGACGATGGCTATGAGAAAGTCATCTGAAAACATAATTTTGCGATCACTTCTCGCTTATTCCAACTCGTTCTGTGTGTAAAGCAATTACTAACTGTCCAGGAACAGAATTGGTATGAACACCATTAAAGTTAAGACAAAGAATGGAAAATTAATCGTCTTGCACTCACGTCCTACACAAAACTTCAAATTTGGTCTTTTCACGTCGTTGTTAAGCCGAGAATGGCAAAGAAATGTACCCAAATGTGAAATGCACATGCAGAGTGTGGGCAGCCATTGTTTTTGCTCATTACACCTTTTGTTTTGTGGCGTTGTTGCTGTTGTTGACTTCATTGTTGCTTAAGCTCCCTACTGTGGATTTTTAGGAAAGAACCAAGTTAAGTTTGTTGTGATATTCTAGGTGGACCAGATTGAGTCAGAGATTGAACAAGTCTATGCAGGATCCAGAAAGAAGAAACTTGATAGAGACGTAAGTTGTGAAATAGATCTTTTCATGGTTTATGATGCCATTCTGGTCAGGGAGCAAACACTTAAATTACAGTAAATAATAATTATATTGTATGGGTTTCTTGGCTGACTTGAAACCACCATAATGCTGCTACACAGAGGTTACATGTAATTTCCAACGTTTGACACACACCTATTTTTAATGATGTTACTGATTTCAATCATCTGAGAAAAAAATCAGGTCATTTAAGAAGGTAACCATATCAGGAAATTGGAATGGAATAGAATCTTATCATTTCACATCCAGTTTCATGACGATTAAATTTTGTGTAACATTTTTATTGGAAGGGTTTATGTGAAATGAAAAATTGGTTTATCATCATGGTTTCCTGAACCTATTCTTTGTACCTCCTGAAAATAATCTCATTACAAATTCCTTTTAAAATTTTTGGCTGTCAAAACACTGCATCCCTAGCAGAGTTACTGGATTTCATAGTCTGCCAAAATTCCTGTAGGTTTACTGTAATTTAACTGGTCTTTTCTTCTCAACCAAGATGACATAATAAACTGTGAAAAGGTCTATACAATAATAGGTGGTGCTGTGTAATGGAAACTAGGTCATAAAATGAATACAGAAGGAATGCATGTGTGGCGAAATGGTTCTTTCTTGATCCTGATGTCTTTAACCATAGGTGTAGTTACTTCTGTGGCTTTACTGGATAGCCTGAAAGCATAAATGGCTGCCTGTTAATTCTTCTTTCAACTTTCTGCTAATAAGCCTCACTAGCCTCGTCATCATGTGCAAAATTCAAAAGAAATTTCACACAAATGATGCCAGTGAGTCTAATTAGCATTTGTACAAGAGAATAATAAACAGGTTTCCATTTATGCATTCTGGCTATTCAGCACTGATTCTTGATCCTTGAAATCACACAATATTTTCCCTAAAGGTGTTTGATTTGTCTTGAGATAACTATAATTGTTATTACATGTACACGTGTTATGGTTTTGGTTTTGTGACACAAAATTAAATGGGAATTAAACTGCCCTAGATAGTTAAGTGGCAAGGTAAATTTCAATAACTTGTTCTAATATCTAGAAGCAAGATAAAGTGGACGAGTTACAAGACTGGGCTGGCAAACATCGGCACCATAACCAGCAATGGGAGGTATGTGTGAATGTCTTTTTCAGAATTTTTGTATTGATCAAATATTTGTAATCTGTTCTGTAATGCCTGATAGATGATGTCAAAATGCTGAAAGAACAAAAAAGCTGTTAAGGCAAATATTACAGTACCGTGCAAATGTAAGTTGACAGTCTTGACTCGAAACTCGATCCTCGATCCTAGAAGCTATCGAGGATAGAGGATTGAGGTTCGAGTATCGAGTATTGAGTTTCGAGACACTCGACGAATTTTTCCAGGATCTCGATGGCAGCTTTCGAGGAAATGATTAATTTCTCGAACCTCAAACAACAAGAGAGAACAAAAGCGATTATCGCATGTCTCTCGCATGTAGTCTGTTCTCAGTTTGGTAGAACGTTCAACTGAAACCATACTGATCAACGGCACGGAATGTTCGATAAATCTGTTTCGCCGCGGTCTTTCTTTGGCGTGTGTTATTTTTGTTAACACATCCATTCCTTGCTGTTGTCAGATCTTTTGAATCAAAACTTCGAAAACAGCATTTCTTGATTAAAAGCGCACAACATTTTCGGCAATCGGCAAGAAACCGTGGAAACTTTAACTTGATCACTTGCTTGTAGAGTGAATTCTTTCTGTGCGGTAACTTTGACAGCTACCGCAAATGTTTATGCACTAGTGATTTGTTTCCCCCTCTCCCCCACCCCCGCGACATAGCAGAGGAATTTGCAAACAAATGCTAATTATGGGGAATTCCACCACCTACCAGGGCAGAATTTCTTTGCAAAACCACCACCCCCCGGGGCTAGCTGAAAGACCTTGTAAAAGAAGGGATTGTCTATTTCTGCGCTAAATACATTTTGAGAAACAAAGCGTAAATATAATCTCTGGATAAAGGGCAAAGTGTTTTCTTTCAAATGCCATCACGCTTATCAATGGTGCATTCATTTACATAAGGATATAAAAGGATTGTTGACACTTACTTCGTCATGCTATCCTCTCTGGTAGACATGTTGGATCGCTGCTCGTGAGGAATGCACCCAGAATCCTTTGCACACAGTCTCCTCGTGAGCGCTTTGTTTTTGAAAATTTTCCCAGGGGTATTTTAGGTCAGGCAAATTTGAGGTAAAGTCCCTGGGGGTCTGGGCATAAAATCGTTGCAAAGCTGCAGTAATTTCCCCGCTATTGCCTGACAAAGTCCCAGCATGTTGTGGAGGTTGGGGGGGGGGGGGGGGGGGGGGGGGGGGGGGGGGGGGGGGGGGGGGGGGGGGGGGGGGGGGGGGGGGGGGGGGGGGGGGGGGGGGGGGGGGGGGGGGGGGGGGGGGGGGGGGGGGGGGGGGGGGGGGGGGGGGGGGGGGGGGGGGGGGGGGGGGGGGGGGGGGGGGGGGGGGGGGGGGGGGGGGGGGGGGGGGGGGGGGGGGGGGGGGGGGGGGGGGGGGGGGGGGGGGGGGGGGGGGGGGGGGGGGGGGGGGGGGGGGGGGGGGGGGGGGGGGGGGGGGGGGGGGGGGGGGGGGGGGGGGGGGGGGGGGGGGGGGGGGGGGGGGGGGGGACAAATGACTAGTGCATTACACATTCATTGAAGCATCACAAATTTGCATAAATATTTTTCGAGATCATCTTTACTTAAAAGGCAATATTCACTTTTTTTTACATTTTCTGTCTACTGATTTCGGATTGTAACCATGTTTTGTTCTGACAGATGACTGGGTTACTTGTTCATTAAATACACGATTGCGACCTTTACGGCGGCTGTTTTACAGATGTAACAAAATAAGAATGTAACAGATCGCTTCCGAAATACCCTCGCTTAAATAATTACGAATGATTGTATTTGAATCTTTCAAATCAAAACTTCGAAAACAGCATTTCATGAACTGAAAACACAACATTTTCGGTAGTGATTGGCAAGGAATCGAGAAAATTCCAACGCGGCCGTTCGCTTTATGACCCAACTCTTTATTCGAGCAGACTTTGACTTCGGCCGCTATGATTGTTTACATATCGCTCCAACACAAAATACATTTATTATGCAAATAATATTTATTACAACTTCTATTAAAACATACAGTTACCGTTTACATTGTTCATAGCTTACCCCGCATCCCTTATGGTGTGTTGTGTTTTACAAACGCAGCCCAAAGGACGGTACATGTAAAACAATAAAAATCGAGTCCTATCATGTTAGTTTTCAATTTTTTTTTAGAAGACATCGTCCTGATGCCGTTTTATCATTATGTGTAGTATTTATTCTCGACTCAATAATAGAAGACTATAAATGAGGAAATTTAAGATTTTACAGAGAATGTCTATTGAGGTTCTCGCAGTAAGTTGTCACAACAGTGTCATGTTAACGAGCGAAAGTTGGTTACTGTAAAACGAAATGAAACTGTGGACTCTCCGATAAGACGTGTGAAAAACTAATCACGCGGAAAGTTCTTTGTTTCTTGTCTCGAAACTCGAAGCGCTCGACTCTATACTCGATGCACTCGACTCGAACCTCGATACTCGAAAGCTTCGAGGATCGAGGATCGAGTCTCGATGTTCGAGCTTTGAGGGACTGTCAACTTGCATTTGCATGATACTGTATGTTACTAGTGTGTGTCACTCAAGGCTTTCACTACTGTACATGCAACTTTTCCAGTTACCAGCATTTCCAGGTTGCCAGTGAAATGAGTGTGGCATCAAGGGTGAATTCTACTTTTGCTTTCTGAAAGTAAGAAGGATTAAACTCAGGTTAGGTGGGGAAAATCCCTGGCCCCATTCTTACTGCCAGCACTGTAATATTTTCACATTTGGAAATCTATAATCTCTTGCTGAACAGTTGTGAGTAAGTGTGGCGTCATAACTAAGCTGTGCCACAGTTTTTTTTTTGGCACGAGCACTCTGTTTGAAAGGCATTGTCAGAGTCAAATGATCATACTTTGCGAGGTTACATGTATGTCAGTGTTAAAGCTTGGAGTATACCAGAGCTGAAACTACATGTATATAAAGTGTTTGATTTTGTGTTTTTGCTGTAAAATGCAGATGATCCTTAGGATGTTGGACAATTGCACAATACAACCTGATGAGGTAAGAGGTGTTATGCTATGGTATTGCACTGTTAAGAAAGCATACTCACAGGCTCTTTCAATACTAACGTGTTAGCTTTTTATGGTATAACTTCTTGGTTTTGGATCATTCTTCAAGCAAATGAGAAGTGAAGTTGAATGATTGAAGTTTAAATCAGAGACAGAACCACAGTGTTGTTTTGTATGTTGAATGTGAAAGCTGAGATCTATGTGTGTAGGGAGACTCATAAGCTTTAGGAATCTGAATTACTGTACAGTAGAAAGACCCAGGGTTTCACTAAGGTTCTGCACAGGGGTTCATTAGGGTTTTGCAGCCCGGTATTCTAAATGCTCTTTGTAAAAGAAGGGATGAAGACAAGATGAAAACAGCCAGGCGAAGTACAGCTGTATTAGGAAAGTTGTGTTTAGAGCCGGTAGATTTGCCTGATGCTTGGCCCCTAATGAAACTGCAGAGGACCTTCATCTGCTTCTGCTTCTTTATTGCGTACTTGAAATGTGGTGAATGGAATTGTGTGTTTAAGTATTATAAGCGGAATAATAAGCACCAGATGAAAGACCCAGGTGTAATATATGTTGTGGTTTACCCAGAATGGACCAGGAAAAATTTTTAACCTCCACGTACATTCCCAAACATACATACTGGCATCTAGTTAGTGCAAACACCTTAAGTTGTACCTGCTAAGGATTTTCTTAATGCGTGTCACCAGATTAAGAAATTGCAAGAGGATATGGATTATTACCTAGACTGCTACAAGGTACATGTAGATTTTAATGAGATGAAGCAGTTGTTTGAATTACATGCAACAAATCCTGGAAAGAGAAGCTCCTTGTTGAGCGTACAATCTAATGATGAGCGTAGAATGCATCAAACACTTTTTTTCGTCTCACATTTCATGCAATAACTTGAAGCAGTAATACTGATAGGATTTAGTTCAAAGCTCACTTTTGTAGTGTTTAAATGTCAAAGCTCACCGACATAGTTTGTGAATGTGACCAATTACTGCAAGCACCAACCAAAGTGGCATTTTTGAAAGGGGCGCTATCATTTAATTTTGGTGTCACTGCAAAAACCTATATGTCACGTTTTGGTCTTAGATTGGTTTTCAAGTGAGTTTCGGAAGTTATCATGCGATTGTGTCGTTTTTTTAGGTTTGCTCTATGATTGGATGAAAAAGTGTGTACATACTTTTCAACCAGTCAAATGCAAAACACAAACCGATTGTGACTTATTCACTCTTGCTTTCCTATGTATGTTGCTATTGTGAATTACTTTAGTTTGTGGTTGCCTGAAGGTCGTTTTTAGTTCAGATTGTGATTGGCTGTGTAATTGCTTTGGTTTTCATTATACAACACTCAATTGAAAACTGCTGTTTTGGTCTTTTTGCAAGTAGAATTAGGTGATGTCTTTAATTCTAGTTGTGTGATTACAGTCTTTGCAGTCATGGCTTACTTTGATTTGTGATGCAGGGTTTGAAGTTTTTGCTCACTCTTTTTTGGCAGGAACCTGACTTTCAAGAGAATGAGTACATGTACGATGACTTTGACCTTGAAGCAGACATTGCGTCTTGTAAGTTGCTTTGGAAAAGAATTGGCTACATATACATGTAACTTAAAAGTTAATGTAAAACAAATGAACAAGAAAAACAGCTGCTTAGTTGAGCACTCCCCTTAAGGGTCTTTTTAGAGCCAGTGAAACAAAGAATGCAAGCTAAGATAACGGATTGAAGAATCCCGACTGGCGGGTGTTGACCATTCGGCCATTTACAAGTATTGCCATGGAGTTGAACCAAGGACAACCAGTAACAACTCCAGCTTGTTGTCAGAGTGGGACTTGAACCTTTGGGTCTCGAGTCCAGGGGCCTGTTTCTCTAAAGTCCCAAAAACTTTTCAGGCCCAAGAAGTCATTTGTAAAACTATGATTCGCTTTTTTCTAGAACGCTGTTGCATTAATATGTTTTGACACCAGAAAAAAAAAAAAGAAAAAAAGAAAAAGGAATGGCAAAGTTCCACGCTTTGAAATGTTTGTGGTTTTGAGGACGGTATCAGTCACGTGGGCTCAGAAACCTGGGTTCAAGTAATGTTACTAAGTGCTTTCCTAAAATTCTATTGGGCCCAAGTACATGTACATATAGGATTGAATCAGAAGAAAATAATGATATGCTCACAAAGTTTATCATCAGGGGCAGAGAATGTGGTCATTTTGATTCTTTGAACGTGACTTCGACTAATGTCTAGCTTACAACAATTGAAGGGCTTGAGGAAGAAAAGATGAAAGCAAACAAATTCTGGCTTCTTTTCGTTGCATTTCCCTATAGCATGGGGAAGTTCACTCTGTAATTTTAGTGGAGTTGATTCAGAGAAGATTGGCCATGATTTTGCAAAATGACATAAAAACCTTGCAAAATTCAGTTATGTAATTTTTCCTGCAGCCTGACAATTACTATCATTTCAGTATTATCTTAATAATGTGCAGTTCTCCTGATCATCCTTTGTAGTAAACATATTGGCTACATCACCTACGGATGAAGATGGAGACGTTATTCTCAATCATGTTCCTCTGTCACCAAGTTCTACAATACCTCCAAACTCTCCTGGAACACCTGGAACTCCGACCACACCAGGGACACCTGGAGGAGTAGGAACAAAAATAACACTGGTAATGGTCAGGGATAAGTTATTGTGCAAGATATTACTGCACATGATTTGACTGTGTAGATATTGGTAATTATAATCCGTCAAATATTTTCGCTCGCACGCGATTGGTCTGAATGCGTTATGTGACCAAATGTACCCCTGCTAAAACTGGGGAATATCCGAGAATATTCCCCAAGTGATATTCCCCACTTTCCAAAACTTCAAACCGTGAAAATATTTGAAGGATAATAAACACACTAGCCTCAATTTGGCTTTAAAAATATGCCCAGATATTTGTTCTTGGACATTATCTGTTCCTCGAAGCTCACAGTTTTCCTCGAGCTTCGCCCTTGGAAAATTGTGCGCTTCTCGAAAACTTCTCAAAAACTGTTCGCTTCTCGGAACAGATGATGTCTGCAGACAAATATCCGAGCATATTTTCGCACCAAATGGAGGCTATTGTTTATTTAGGCTGGTTGCGATTGATTTTGGCATTGGGCTTGGATAAGTTGCTGGTAAAAATTAGATCAGCTAAAAAAGAATTATACACTTTGTCTGCTGTTCATAATTGTGATACAAAAAATTGCAGATCAAGCTAGTTATAGTTACAGCCATAGTTTATACCGGAAATTTATCTCAACCTGCAACATACAGGGTACATGAACGAAATCGAGAGAACATCCTACTGTTGCTTCACAAGTTCTCTCTCAAATTAGTATTTGAATTTGTTTTCTCACTGAACTGTATATCTACACTCTGCTTGCATCTGCAACAGAATTCACCAAGGAAAAACTCGAAGAATGGATCGTCACAAGGAAATAGCTTGCCAAGCTCATCACCACCTCGAGCACCATCCTTTAAAATGAACAACAATGGCCAACCTTCGTTCTCTCAAACATCATCAGCAAGTATATCGAGTCCAGTCATCATCAAAGCCAGTGAGTTGGAGATGTTGTCGAGTCATTTTAGTTGTTGATGTTGTCAAAGAATTGGTTTTGTCGGTTAGTGCCATGAATTTTGTTTGACCATTAATAAATTATTCTTCTGTTGCTGTCTTTCAGGTAATACACCAGCTAAAGTTGTTAAGTGAGTATCACTGATCATAAGCTTCTGCACTATGCATTATTGAGGCATTTGGCCTAGTTGTTTCAGTTTCTAGCTTTAAGCTGTATACCTTACAGCTTGTGTTTGGGCCTTTGGGGGATGTCCCAATTTCCAAAAATGTCCTCAGAGTTCTCAAAACCCAAAGCAAACCTAAGAAAATCCAACCTTACTTTGAAACCCAAACATTTCCAAAGCTCAGTTGCTTGCATGACAAGGTTCAGTGCATTGCATCAACTGAAATTGAAAATTCAAATTAACCAGGGGGCGTGTGTGTTTGAAACCAAACCAAAACGTTACAAGTTGTTCTACTGAAAACCTGATGAATTGTTTACTACAGATGATCACACCAAAGTACAATACTGCAAGCTGCTCGCTGAAAATTTGTTATGTCAAGGAGAAGCTCAAATTAATGCGTTAGGGTCTTTCTTTTACCATCTGTTCTAAGCAGCAAATTGCTGCATCATACAACCTGTACCTCTGCAAGCTATTGGAACATTAATTTTGATTGATTCTTCTTAATATTATGGTGTGTATTTGTCTTCTTTTAGCTCAATGATCCATGCAAATGCTTTTGAGAATCATGAGTCCAGCAATGGTGAGGAGCCTGTGCAAAAAACCTCGCCCTCAAACACACCACCTCCGCCAGTATCTGGTTATGCTGTAGCTGCTGGTGCACAGCACAACCATGTTGATAGTGGGCCAGTGTCACCACCAGTCTCAACTGTACCATCCAGAATGGTCAACCACGTCTCTTCAGCAGCGCCAACTATGCCAAGTACTTTGTCACGGCCTGGCTTGATTGCTGGAAATGGAATGGATCAATCTGTACAGAGCAACCACCTTCCAGGTCAGTGGATAGTTCGAAATTCAATTTACAGCCCGTTATGACCATGTGTCAAACTCTGTGGCTGATAACTGATTTAAAGGGGCAGTTTCACGGTAGTTTTGCTGTATTTAGGTCTTAACTGGCTGAAAATAGAAACTTGGTGCTTAAGCTGACAAGTAACAATATTACTGACAAACCAAGAAGAAAATATGACATGAATTTTAACAGGAAAAAATATTCCTATGAAATTTCTGGTGATTTTTGACAAACACCGTGTCGGAACTTGAAAAAGTTGGCCACGTTTTTTCAAGTTTCAAAACGTTGGCCAAGTTTTTTCAAGTTTCGATCCACTTCCATCCTCGCCATCCTTAGATGCAGATGAAAAAAAAAAAATGGTTTCAGTGCACTAATATTGTCCATTTGGAGTACAGCTCAAATAGTGTGACACTGCTCCTTAAATACACGTATTTAAAATATTCAAGAAAGAATCCGAGTTTTTCCAACAGAAAGGGAACCAGCAGTTTGACTCCTCCAGGGTTTGTACTGGTCATGGAAAACCTGGAAAGTCATGGAATTTAATTGTCAGTCTTGCAAAGTCATGGAAAATCAAAGCCATGTGTGGTACACAAATTATTGCAGATGTGGAAGCAAGGGCAAAATACCCAGAAACAAGGGTAGTTTTGGCAACTTTTGAAAGTGGAAGCTAAACGTGAGGTCCTGGAAAACTGAAAGTCGTGGAAAGTCATGGAATTTTAAAAGCTCAAAAGCGGGTGAACCCTGGCCTCCTACAACTAGTTGGGGTGCTCACCTTTATTGTACATGCATGGAACCTAAGCTGTTAAACTAGTTTTGTGGGACAAACGTCATGCATGATGAGTTGCACGTGTGCCGTGCAAATGAAATGATTGTATAATTTATTTTGCCATTTTCCTCTCCCTGTATACTATCTATGGACCACTATCATGTTGAGACTTCGTTTAATTTTTTCTGTATTTCGAAGATAATCAGCTACTCTTTTGTAACGTGCTTTATGTAATTGTACAAAACATGGCTAAGCCTGAAACACAGAGTTGGTCAAATTATCTTAAGATAGGAAAAGCCCCTCCTTCAATTCAAACACCACAAAATGGAAGGTGCTTCTCAAACAAATAATACTGGCATGATGCTTTTAATCTTTTGCAGAATCCGAAACCATATCATCAAGCATCTCTGACTTTGTGTCATCCATAGCATCTCTGTCCATCACAACTCCCCCGAGGATATTAACAGCAACAACACCATCGCAGCCAAATCCTTTGCCACAAGCTTCGCCTGTTCTTAGCTCCGTTTTAGGCATCAAGTCCTCAACTTCTTCAGTTCCACAGGCACCCACGCAGTCTGCATCAACAAGCATGACACCTTCTCTACCTCCCAACTCGGTGCCTTCTTCTGGCCAAGCGTCAGATCTCAGTGAGTTTAATTTATCGATGGCTGCACCACTCGTGTCAAATTCGGGGTCGGTACTCTCCAACTCCACTGTGTCGATGGAAGAGTCTTTGGTGTCGTCATCCAACCAACAGACGGCAATTCTGAGTGGTTCTCGTCTCATGTCCAATCCAGGAGTGAGTCAGGTATGTCTTTACCTGAAGTTTGAAGCAAGGGAGCTTCTCCTGTCATCCTTAATTACAAAGGTCTATGCATTTTGAAAAGGGGCCTCCTTGGGAAGTCCCCAGCATATTATATGTAATTTTGTCGACCAACAGTGGACAAGATGGAAGCTTATTTAATTTATTACGGATAGCAAATAATTCTCGCATTTTAGGAGCATACATGTACAGTATTGAAAAGCGAGATCTTTTCTTTAAATGAGCGTCGTCTGTAAGAATTTGGCCGCGATAGGAAGCAGAAAATTGCCTGTTAAAGAATATTGTCCCTTAAGTTAACTGTTGCACGTAGTAGACCCATCAACCCATCAGTTTTGAGGCCAGTGCCTCAAATATTTTGTGTGAACCATTAGTTACCATATGTTTTAGCTGTTGCAGTGAAATTGATATTGTGTTAATTTTAAATTTACAAAGCTCAAGCTGTAAATGTGCAAATTGCAAAATTGAAATTGGGTGGTGCTGAAGGGCTAGAAGTGTGGTCGGTTTTGAAGCGCACCTTGGATTTTAATCGTATTTTCTTAGATTGTTTTTTTGTGTCATCCTCTTGACTCAATTTATTGGCCTTTTTGCTCGCAGCCTTCAACATCAAACTCGTTTACCTCTCTGAAGTCAATAGCGGCACAAGCAGTTGCCACGGCGGGCTTAAGCAATCCAATCCCTGCTCCGACAGACTACAGTTCAGAAAGTAGAGGTATGTAGATTCCTGGGTTGGGAGCCCCTCCCAGGGGTTTTGGGGAAGAAGGGAACGTGACTAATTTAAACTAAGGAACAGGGGAACGAAGACAAAATGTCTCAGGGAACAAGGGAACGCAAACCATTTTAGGGATCAAAAAGCTGGGGAAAAGTACGGACTTATTTTCGGGAACAAGGGAACACAAGCAAATTTTCAAAACGGAACAAAGGAACAAGGACCCCCCCCCCTGGGAGGGACTCAGTTAGCTTCACACTATAGGCAGTGGGTCTAGAATTTTCCTTCTAGGAGCTTTGCTTCGGGTCATGCATTGTACAATTTGATTGCCTTTGGCTTAAATAGGTTGTAATTGGAAGTGAATACCTTCAACTCCTTTTGGGTGAACTCTGATTTTTTTTGTACTTTGGGATTTTTGTTAACTTACCTTTGACGTACTGTTAGGTAAACCCTGCAATGGGCTACATCCCATGCAGGAAGCAGTAGCGCTATTTTTTTTGCTACAGAAAACCTGGTCCAAGGTCTGGTTAAAGAATATCAGTGCTCTATTTTCAGTGGATGTGTACTAAGCCACCAAACTAGTTCACCGGCACTCCAGCTAAATTTCCTGAAACAAATCCCTCGGATTAAACGTAACATGGTTACAAATTCCACCTGTCAGTTGGCAAACAGCTGGCTATTTACAAAGGGTGCATTTTTTTGGGGACTATTCCGGAATAGTATTCCGTTTATTCTGCTATCGAGATCAGAATGAACGGAATAAACAGAATACGGTTTACTCGGAATACACAGAATACGCGTTTTGGGGGATTATTTGGGAGCGAAAATCGCGCGCGGCCGCCGAAACGTCAGTCTCAGTCGTGTTCAGACTATTCCAAGTGTCAGTTCTCGAGTGACCTTTGCAAGGATCATTCCGTTTTTGGAATACGCGTTCTTTTGGAAAACCGTTTTCCAGTTATTCCGTTAATCCTAAACCGGAATAGGGGAAGACAATAGTCCCAAAAGAATGCACCCAAAGTGTGTTGGGGTTGAACGTGGGACCCGAAATGGTTAGTGTCAGAATGGCATATGAAGCTGAGGCAACTGTATCAAAACCCGGTGCCCTGACTTCCAGGTCATTTTGCTGGTGGCCGGTTGTATGGGCCTATTGAATCCAGTGTAACCGCACTTGCAGTATTGATATGACCATAAACATTGCTTATTGTAATGCTTTTTGGAAACTGTTAAAGCGGCGGTGCAAATTTTACAGAAAGTGAATGAAACTGTTGTCTTGTGCTTGGTTTCAACTTGCTTTTTTGTCTGTGTATTTTAGGGCTGCTTGATTCAAGCAGTAGTCAGACAACAGATGAGAGTAAAACAGTACAAGAGACCAACACGGCACACCTTCAGCCCCTCCTGGGCGTGGCACCGTTAGGTCCCGTACCCCTGAACAAGGAGAGGTGCTATCAGCTGGCTATGCTGGAGGCTGCCTACCATCACCTACCGCTTCCTGCAGATTCGGAAAAAGTCCGGTGTGTTCATCAACTTTATATTTCCGGCGCTTTTGAAGCATTTGTTGGTCACATGTTTTTATCTCGACAAGAATAGTCGTGTCTCATTCCACTTGATGCTTTGAAGAAAAAACTTGTTGCATGCCGTATTCAGTCGTTGTTGAACATAACAAAAAAGTCCGGCGCTAGGATTTGAAAGACAGGCTAATGTTATTTGAAGAGAATTCGCGTAGTTTGTGGGTTTTAAGGACTGCGGTGCCTAGATTGTGGACAGGTTTCTATTAATATTTCACTACTTTAGTGTTGTAGACCATGGATACCGATAGCGTTTTGCGCTCTTCCCCTGCCCATAAACACGAGAAGTGAACAAAAGTTATTTTTGCTTCTGTTCGCGCTTTTTGCTCTTTGCGCGGCTTCCGCGATTTCGGAAAGGAAATCTGTGAAACGTACTGTGTCTCTATAAAAAATTTCACATGTGGAGAACGTTTTCTTCAGTAAGAAGCAACGGCTGAAGGTTATCATGTTTCAATTTTTCTTTGTCAACAGACCTTTCTTACCGCGCAATCCGTATCCTACACCGGCACATCATCATCAACATCCTCCTCAACACGTAGACTCGATAGAATTCTTTCAGAGGTTGTCCACAGAAACGCTATTCTTCATTTTTTATTATCAAGAGGTGGGTATCTGGTTTCCATCCTACCGTTACAGTTAGAAAAGGTCGAGTGAACTAGTTTTCGGTTATGGGCATTGAACCTACGTCTTTTATGGAGAGCTGTTTTAGTGGTCTGACTTTGTCTTCGTAAGCTTAGATACAGTCATTCGTTTATCCGATTTTAAGAGTCCTTAAGGTGCCGACGTTGCTGTCTTTAGGAATTGGGGCAACTTAAGGTAAAATGAACTCTAATTGCAAGAAGTGACTCTACGAGTGACTCGAGTACGAGTACGACGGATGTGGGGACCGTATAAGGGAATCTGTTGACAGCATTTAGATCACAAGAACAGAAACAAATGCTTGTGTTTGCGAGTACTGGTTTTAAGCAGGAGAGTTGAGAGCTAGCAATATTTAAAGGACGCAAATAATAATTTATCAACAACCTCTCATTTCATTGCATCGGTATAACACGTCGTCAGTTCTGTTGTTTTAAGGGCTAGGATCCGTTCTTTCTGTTGTCTATTCTTTTCTGAACCATACCCGATAGCGTACTGACCCTTTGGAAGAAGAAAGGGGCACTTTGTATCCACATTCTGCGGCTTCATTGTTCCCTTTGAATGTTTGATAGCTCGGGATAAGATAACAGTTAGGAGGTTGACCAATTCTAGGTTGAATATTTCAGGGAACAAGAGCACAATACTTAGCAGCTAAAGCGTTGAAAAAACAGTCCTGGAGATTCCACACCAGGTACATGATGTGGTTTCAAAGACACGAAGAACCCAAAGCAATCACTGACGAATATGAACAAGTGAGTTCAATGAAGACTAAAATTATTTTTGGAGGGATATTGTTTATTTGAGCCCGCGCAGTGCCATTTTAAGCCAGAGCGTAGCGAAGGACGCAAATGACATTTCAAGAGTGTAAATAAACAATATCCCTTACAAAAGTCTTCTTTTAAGTATCATTATTATCAAGAAACGAGGCCAAATGATATCAAGAATGCGAGTTTTAACGATGAAGCAAGAACCAGTCAGCTCTGGGGCCGATCATGCGTTTGCGCTGTAAGTAATTTGTAGCCCGCTAATCGCGTATTTGCAGGAGGCCAGCTTCTCACTTGGCCGTTTATATTAATAATAATTTTTGTGAAAGGCAGTGGTGTAGTAGCTCTCATATGCTGGTAATTCTACTGGTCCTCCTGTTTTGCATCTGCTATTGGTTTTAGGGTTGGATGCATTGTTTCTGTTGTTTTATTTTCGTCTGGAAGGGTAGCAAGGGTAGCTGCTACATGGCTCGTTCAATTGGCGCTGTCGCGGTGCTATAGCACCTCTATGGCCTTTTATCAGTAGAAGGGCAAGAATGATGGTCTAAGTTTGTTACTCAAGGCTAGCTTATGACAGTGAAACTCTATACGTGGTTTGCAACCAATCTCTAGAGATAGATAATTGTGGAATGTACAAATGCTGTTTGATAAACAAAAGGAGCTAATGAGAAATCTATTGTTTTCGTCAACCAACACGGGCGTTTATGACGCAGCGGCCATGTTGGTTAGGAACAATAGAACAATAGAGCCTTGAGTTGATAAGTTTGAGAAAGAGCTCCGGGCGGGACGAAACAAACGTTTTCAGTCCCTCGGGACTCAAAATGGCCGCCGCGTGATAAAACCCCATGGCGATGAAGTAACGTGCAAATCACCTATTGCTCAAAATTCTGCTACAGATGCACGTCAAAGGCGGAAGCAGATCAATTCAGCCTTTTTTATTTCAAAGAAATTACCAGAATTTACTGTCATTCGCCTTCCTTGCCAAGATTCCATTGATATTTTATTTTCGATTTTAGGTAGCGTCTTTGTTGTGAATGAGTAAAAGGACTATGAGGCTACTTTCAAATTGTCCAAGAACAAAAGAACATAGGAAAGTGCAAATTTGTTCTCTCAACCTTTGCTCTTGCACAATTCGAAAGAGGCCTGGTAATGATGCTAGCAAAACCTCGAGGTCTTAATTTAACACGGTGAATCCCAGTAACAGTATGATTTGAAGTGTAGGTGTAACGGTTGGACGTGGAGTCAGGAGTTGCATGCCTTTTTGTGTACTCCTCTCTCTGCGGCTCTGCCTTCCCGTCTACTCATCTTTTCTGTGTAGTGCTCCGCTCTGGCCTGTTCTTCTCTTTACCCTAGGCCTATTTCATCCTAAATACAGCGTTCTGAGCTGTCATTAAGCTCTGGTGTGTTCTTTTAGGGAACCTATATCTATTTTGACTACGAAAAATGGGGTCAACGGAAAAAGGAAGGCTTCACGTTTGAGTACAGATACTTAGAAGACAAGGAACTGCCTTAGAGGAACATTAGCATCGGTCAATAACCAGGCATGGTCTAAATAGCGGGACACAAACACGAGGAATCGAACCAAGAACGGCACGTGGCACGTGGGCCTCGTGCGCTGGCACCGTGAAGATAACAGACAGGAAGGATGCGACACGCTTAGCTCGTGCATAATTTTTTACCGGTTGTGTCCATGTTGGGTTAGTTTGAAAGGATCGACGGATCTGATATCGACAGCTCCGTACGACCTCGTCTGTTTTATGAACACTGGCTTGTTTATAATTGTAAATATGAATGCTAGCTCTAACAATTCCGTTCATTAAAAAATTGAAGCATATGCGTCTCTCTTGACTTCACGCCTTTGTCTAGCTATGGTTCAACAACTAACCTTCGAACTATTCCAGAACGGCCGATGAAAGGTGCATGAGATAACGTCTACGACAGTAAGTCTTTAACAGAATCCGGGATGAGAAGTATGCCCTTTGACTGGAAAAACACACTATTGTGTGTACCTTCTCAGGGTTTATGACGCCATGTTGGTTAAGGGCAACTAAAATTGACGGTGAGCGTTTAGGATTTGTATCAAAACTTATAAATTCGTTTACGGTCGCTGTAGGTTGAATATGTGATTTTATGCTTGGTGAGGACATTTTCAGTACAAGTGCCTTTCTCTGTCAAAATACTGCTTCCGGAGCGGAGTCACATGGGTTCAAAGTCGGCCAAAGTCCCGTACACTGTAATGTTAGCCGTGTTCGCTCTCAAACCAAGATGGCGTCATAAACCGTGAAAAGGTTTCAGTGTCGTGCTGCAACTCTGGCCCCAGTTGTTCAAACGGTGGATAGCGCTATCCGCTGGATAAATCACTATCCATCGGATAACGCAATTGGTTTTGCTACCTCTTATCCGGTGGATAGTGATTTATCCGCTGGATAGCGTTATCCACCTTTTGAACAACCGAGGCCTGAAGTTCAAATTTCAATGAATGTTTTTTTTTTCACTGCAGCGGCGACGTCGACGAGAATGCCACAAAACGGTACACTGAACTGGGAATAGCAAATGCACCGCACGCTCTGCACGTGCGTTTTACATTCTTGTAGATTTCTTTGGCGTCCTCCCCAGAACGATGTAAAATGACCAAATTTAAGGTTCTCTGTGGAGGACGTCTGCACACGACGGTGAACTTCCAGTTGTTTCACTTAGCTACGCCGCTGTCCACACCAGTGGATTTCCAGGGCAATTGGTGCACATTTTACTCGTGGAACGAGTTGGAATAATTGCGAAAGTTACTTCGATGACACAAATTTGCAACTAGTCTCTGGAAACCTAGAGAACAACCCGTTGCTTATCTTAGATCTGAAACCTGATAACACTTCATTACATTTAATCGACTTGGTCGCAGCTTGAGGTAAGCAAATTCTTAATTAAATTCGATTTCTGTTGCATCTTCGACTGAGCGAGTCGAACATTCGACGGAAGTTCGACAGTGGTTTTATACCGCGAGATTTTACGTTTGCCGAATCAAATGACCGCACACAGGTGGCTCGGTTGGTTGAGCATCGGGCTGCCATGCGGGAGGTCGCGGGTTCGAACCCCGGCCAGATAAAAACTCAGGATCTTAAAATACCTGAGGAGAAAGTGCTGCCTCTGTAATGTCATCTGTAAATCATGGGTTAGACTTCCACTTATGTCCAGAAAAGCAAGTAATTAGATACACACTCAATTTTGATATCCATCACGAAGTGTCCCGGTAAGTCTAAGCGTCTGGTGTCTATTTCTAACAATAAGGGTTGGGTTAGCGTTAGGGTAATCTTGGAGTAAGCGTAAATGCAACCGTTTATGTTTACTTGAAAAGCACAGTTTTGGGGACACTTTGTGACGTTTATTGTCTGCATTTCTGGGAACAAGTGATGTTGAAGTTGAGGAGAAGAACAAGGGTACACATTACTTGCATTTCTGGACATATCTGAGACTTTCAAGTTTTCTCGAATAAGGACTATAAACCGTAGGCCCCGTCTCACAAATATCTTCCATGTTCATAAGTACCCTGTTGGGCGTTAAAGAACCCACACACTATTCGAAAAGAGTAGGGAATGCAGTTCCAGGGGTTGTGTCAACTCCTCAAGCAGAAAAGCTCGCAACAGTAGCAAAAACCAAAGCTTGGGCAGATTTTCAAAGGCATTATCCGATTGCAGACATGAGCAAATGACGGCAAAAATAACGCAATAGCGGAAGTAGTAAAGGCAGAGCCGAGGGTTTGTTTCAGGGTGAATTCGGCTCAGTTCTCAAAAATTTCACAAAATTTTTCTCAAAAATGAACACGGAACAAAAGAAATGTTGGGGAACTGTTGCAGCAACGTTTGACCGGTTTCAGTCTTCGTGCAACAACTCCCAACAACACGCAACAGCATCCAACAGGGTGTGCAAGCGGGCACAACACTTAAAGCCCCAGCCAAACTATCGAACAATGTTGGATCTAACGTTCCAACTTCGCGCGATTCAACAGTGTTCGACTGTTTGGCAGCCCATGTTGCATGGTATTCGTCAGGACTCCAACAATTTTGCGCCCGTTTGCACTGAGCCTTAAGTCTGCAGCTAAAATCGTTATACCGATTTCACGTGTATTTTACCACAAGACGAATCCTGTTCCAGATGGGTGGAATACGGAGCATGAGCGCCTTGGTCGGCAACACAACTGTTGATCAAGTAAAAAATCATCACGACGTCGCTTCTTACGAAAGGCTCAGAGCTGAATTTGGAATCAGCCGCAAAACGAACTTCCGTTTTTCTCACGGCCTAGGCGCTGTTTGTATTTGGGTCTCATACGAGGGCCCCAGCTCAATAGAATACCCATACCCAGACCGTAACAGCAAATTTACGGATGGGAGTGGAAAGGTCAGCGACGGCAATCCCGTACCGTATATCCAAACCAACGACGGTGCCGGGAAGCAGTACAATTATTTTGTTCCCAACACATCGCAGGCCGGCCACTCGCGAATAGTCGAAGCTTTTGTGTACTGTGTTTAAGGCGCGCAGGTAAATGTCACAAACAGCACTTTGAGGTTCGGAGGCTGCGCAAAATTAAAGAAGCACAAAGCGAGTTCCTGGTCCTTTTGGGAGAAACTATCAGGGAGCCCGATTTGGCAAAGAGTGTACAAGGTGGATGAAACAAAGGTTCGGCTAGATCTAGCCGTGTGCCCCAGAGCTCGGCTGCTGCCCTCGCTAATGGTGATAAAGGTCAGAAAAGGAATAGCAAACAAATATAGGTCATCTTACATACGAGGAAATAAAACGACTTGTTATTAAGGGAAAAAGCGGCAAAGGTAACTTGTAGTTCACACACACCGAGCAAAGGAAAACTTTCAATCATGACACTTGTCAAGGAAGATGTGCTCCTCAGTAACCGGCTTAATTTTGCTAGCAGTTTGAAGGGCAACATCATTAGTTTCAAGTTGCTTCACCATCGACCATAAGAGGCACAGGCTAACGTTCTCAGCCGAGTGTTAAAGTTTCCGTTTGACAGACTCGTGTGTAATAGTACCGCCCTCTTTCGTGTCAGTGTTAGACTCTTTTTGAGTTATTACATCAAAGCATTGCAGAAGTCTCAAGATAATCTTGTAGGGCATAGTCCTGCGCCAAAGAAGGCCAAAGTTTGCAAAACATGCATGAGGGGATCAGAATCTACTGTTCCTACGCCTTAGGGCCTGTTTGTATGAGGCGGGCTAGCCCGCTTTACCGAGATCTCGGCTAATGTCTATTTTCTTTGGTAAAATCTTGGTTCGTTTATATGACAAGACGGGCTGGCCCTTTTACCGAGATCCCGGTCTGAACTGCCGAGATCTCTGCAAGGCGGGATGAAAAATTCTCATATAAACGGTCCAACCCGGTTTGCCGGGATAAACAATTTTCATGACGCTGGCGTTGCCATGCAAGCGCTGGCAAATTTGTATGATCGCAGGATTATTTTTGCATCTTTTGTTTTAAAATGACATTCCGTACTTGCTACAGATAAAATAAACGTTCATTTTGATCCAAAACAACACCAAAAAAGCTCACTTGTTTTCCTTTGCGGCCGTGACTTTGACATTCATAAGCACGTGGACAAATTCATCCTGGTAAACCGGGCTGGAATCTTCCACATCAGCAGCCTCTCTGTCATGAATTATTCAATGCAACGATGCTTGTTGAAACTGTTCATGTTGTCCTTCAGCAGCATGATTAAAAATGTATAAAATGTTCGATTGAGGCCTAAAACTGCTGTTTAAAAGTACAAACTAAAATCCAAGCTTTCGCCGATCAACGGCATCATCAGGGATGAGAAAATATTCTACGCGTGCTATATATATGCAAAGAGGGTGTAGGGTGAAAAGTGTAGAAGATGTGACGTATGTATGTAAACTATAGAAATAAACTGTGAGTAGAATACAAAGCTCTAATGATGGAGTGTCTCTAAACAAAGGACCTCTGAAAGCGCTAGGAATAAAATAGAATATTAAAATAGAAGGTCTGCGAATTCAGTGCATTCTTCCCGGGAATTGAGTGTGGGCTTGTACTTTCTAATGTAAAATGCTTCATAGAGGCGTAAATTAGCGGGGTCGTTTTCACTCATGATTATCTTGACCTCAATACCTTTGTAGTCTTCGTTCTGGCAGGAATGGATGCTTTCGTAAGACAAAAGGTTTCCTAGAAACTTGCCCAAGGCAAAATCCTAAAAAGTGCTGAAATGCTGCCCGAAATGCCAAAAAGTGCTCAAGGGTGCTCAAAATGCAAAATAGTGCTCCAAAATTGAAACTGCCCAGCGTAATCGGACATGCCTACCGGAGAAGGCACGCACTTACGAACACTGCATCTAGCAGAAATGGATCTAGCATGAATTAAATTAATTGATGCATTCAGAACGACAAATGACGTCGTTTGGATTTGGAAGTCATATATTTAATGGAGTTTTCGCATACGAAGCAAGCACATGCGATCTTTTCTTGGTATCCGATATCAACAGCGCAGTCCGGTTTTACCGTTTATTGCACCAAAATCAGTTCTACCGGCTGTATAATAACGGCAAACAATATTTTTGTTGATTAGCTTTACTTAACGCACAATTAGCTAAGTGGGCAGTACATTTTTCACGGAGTGCAGATCATTTAGTCCAACCATTTTTCATGAAATAACGAGCGCACAAGCGCTAATGCAAATCAGGTCAACTCTGAATATCATACTAACTTCCATAAATTTACACTTTTGACGGAAAATAGCTTTTCTCAAAGGTTGTAGAGAACTTGGAGCAAATGTATCCATTTGTCAGACTTGGCCAATCAACCATCCCTGAAAGAGACAATAGCAGAGAAGATGTAATAGTACTGAAACATGTGCGGACAAAGTGCGTAAGAAAGTACAGCATGGACTGCTTCTTGAATTATTAATGAGTTCATCAGCTTCGTCTTCGGACGGTCTCTGATATCTCGAATTATTAATGAGTTAAACAAGCCTACTTTTAAGAAATGTGTCTGTGTATAGTGGGGACAACGGCCTGTTATTAGTAAAACTGATAATTGTATTTTATCTTAATGGTATTTCTTTTCACCTGTAGTAGTTTCTTTTGTCCTGAAAACATACGCGCGAGACAGTTACTCAGAGATGACATTTCGCGACCCATTGCTACTGCTTTTATTGCAAAGGAGAATCTACGAATTACTGTACAACTGTTGAGTTGGAAAATTGTCTGAACTCACCTCTCGTCATTTTCCTGCGGCAGTTTTCTGAACCGCTGAAACCCACCAGCCCTCTGCGGTGTCCCGGCAGCTTCATCCACGTCCTCCCCTCCGTCTCTCCCATCTCGTCCATTGGTTTGCAAAATCTTGAAAAACAGCGCGGTGATGAAAATACCTGCGATGATACCTAGGACGGCACTCCAAATCATGTTTTTACGAAATTTCATCCCGTACTGTGTTCGTGACGGCCGTTTGGCTGTGATCTGCTTGTCCACTCAGTTGAGTCAAGGTTGAATGGTACAGAGGTATTACTGATGTGGGGTTATATGTTTCGCATTTACATATGCTCCATCAGACAGCCAATGAATAGCCCCTAAACAGCGTCCAAAAAGCGTCCAAAAAGACTTCGTGGCCTTCGTTTGACCTTTCCCAAAAGTGTTACTGGTGTACTTCATAACAACCTTCTTATGGTTGTCTTAAACTTCTCACCTATGAATTGCAAAAAAAAAAAAGAAAGAAGAAATGCTATTTGAACAGTAGTTTCGGAATCTCTATGTCTCTATCCCACTTTAGTAGTTTCTGGTATGGTAGCTAGCTTGCAGTAATGTTTGCGCATCCACGCGTTGCCGTAGTCGGAAGTGAAGCGTTCAGTTTCCGTGCCGAGTATACCTCACTTGTTCCATCTCGCCGGCGGCAATAGATCAGCTCGGGACTTTCTTTGTCCAGAGGCGATGCGTAAATGAAATTCACTGACTCATTCGAAACTAGAAATGAAGTCCTTCAAATAGGTCAATCAAGATTTGGAACTCATATATTGAGTAAGAAAATGGTATATACTCATATTCTCAGGCGATGCGTAAATGAAATTCACTGACTCATTCGAAACTAGAAATGAAGTCCTTCAAATAGGTCAATCAAGATTTGGAACTCATATATTGCGTAAGAAAATGGTATATACTCATATTCTCATCTATATATAGAACTCATATATTGAGTGTCGCACGCAAAGCAAGTGCATGCGATCTTTTCTTGGTATATTCTTGGTATACGAAGTTGTGGCTGATCATCAGCGCAGACTGGTTTTACCGTTTTAGCATGTAATTATACCAAAATCAGTTTTACCGGCTATATAATAGCGGCAAGTGTATCGTTTAATTTAAACACAGGCAAATCAATGCCCCAGTGTATCGTTTAATTTAAACACAGGCAAATCAATGCCCCAGTGTATCGTTTAATTTAAACACAGGCAAATCAATGCCCCAGTGTATCATTTAATTTAAACACAGGCAAATCAATGCCCCAGTGTATTGTTTCGTTTAACACAGGCAAACAAATGCCCCAGTGTATCGTTTAATTTAAACACAGGCGAACGAATGCCCCAGTGTATCGTTTAATTTAAACACAGGCGAACGAATGCCCCAGTGTATCGTTTAATTTAAACACAAGCAAACGAATGCCCTAGTGTATCGTTTAATTTAAACACAGGCAAATGAATGCCCAATGTCATGAAACTTGGCACTTCAGTAGAGCTACTAGACATGTACCTCAATAAAAAGTATGTGCTAGTTATGTAATAAATCTTAAAATAAGCTTTCCTCTTTGGATACCAAAAGTGCAAATTTCATCCAAGACCTCGCGTACCTGGGCAACGTTGGTCAACGTACAACAGTGTATGTTCTCACCACAATCCCTGCATTTTCTAGTTGATGGAAGGAGGAGGGAATTAACATTGGGACAGAAAATTTGAACATCACTCAATCACATCTGTCAACTTGTGAGTTGTTCCACCAACCTCTTTTCACTAATGTCCAGTTAACTTACACTCAGTAACATTTCCCTTACATGTTTGGATCAGGCTAGGGTTAGTTTTAGGGTTTGGTCAGGTTAGGTTAGGTGGGTTAGGGTTAGAACTTTATGTTAAAAGACTGACCACTCACTTAAGCGAAACAACTTGGGATGCTAGTAACTGGACATAGTGAAACTACTCGTTGCTGAAAAAACCCACAACAGGGGCAGGTTCAGTTGACAATATTTTTGGGCTGGAGGAGCAGCATTTGAATGGCAGGACGCACACTCAACGTGAAAGTCCCAAAACCTTTAGGTTGATGGCCATCTCCCAAGCTTAAGAGGAAGACTTGAAAGCCACCAACCAATTTGCCACCACATTATTGTTTCGGGACTTTCGAGAAGCGCATGTTGGATGCTTTCAAATTCGACTAGAGAAAGCAATGACTTAAACTACAACATAAAAAAGCATACAATATCGAAGAAAAATTAAACGAATCGTCTTCTAACTTACCGTTAAATCTGCAATCGGTGAGAAGTTGTTTGCTTACGAGTTGCGCCGCTTGAATCGTTGTTCCAAAGCACTGACACAGCTCGATGTTTGCCATTTAACCAGTCCATTCATCGGATAGAAAAGAAATTAACAGACGACTGAATGTGCTCTAGCGTAACTACAGATATTTCGGAGAAAATTCAAACAACGCGCCACAACTTTTTCTCGCACCTTTTCAAGTTCGAGGAGACGCCGGACGGGATACACTGGATAAGCATGTGACCTTAAAATGAGCCCGCGTTACGTCTTTGGGTATCACCGCATCCCGCAACCCGCGGAAATCGAGAAATACTCAACTCTGTGAGTAGTTGAGGAAAACTCAAACTGTGTGAGTATTTGAAAAACTCAACTCTTGAGTAATTGAGAAACACTCAACTCTGTGAGTAATTGTTTATTCTCTTGTTGGAGTAAATTTGACTTGCCTTTCGCTTACTCAAAATGTTGGGTTGTTTGAACTCAGTATGTCGAGTAGTCGAGCGCGATTCGCATCGTTGGCTTTGTAACCTAGCAACTAAGTCACATAAAATGGCGGTTTATTTTAGTGTGAATTCGTTCTTTCGTGTTTTGAGATTTTTCTTGGTATAAGAGGCTCCTAGACATCATGCATCAATATCTTACAGCGCTTCTTAAAATACCCTTACGTCGAAAATATAGCATTGCCTTTTGGACATTTTTACATACGATTTTTTTCTGCAAGGAACTCTGATAAAACAAAATTATAAGGATTTTGAACTCTGGGTTTACACCACAAATAAGTGAAATCCCAGCTTTTAGCATCAAAACGTAGGGTCGACTTACACACCAGAAAATACGGTTTTAATTGCGGGTGTGCTAAAAAAGCAAAGGTGTGTTATCGTTCAAGGTGTGTTTGGTTGGAAATTACACTACCCATCATGTGTTGCCCTTTAAGGTGTGTTTTGTGCTATATGGTTGATTTCCTCACTTGGTACGTTTGCATATCATTAATTCACTGTGAGTTGCAAAATACCCACGAGGTGTGTTAAATATTACGCACATTGTGTGTTTTCTCACACACCTTTGTGTGTTTTCAAAAACAGTGAGGTAAAACGACGAAAAGGTGTGTTACCATAACACACCTTGAGGTGTTCAAAAACCCACAAGGTGTGTTAGGAAAACACACCTAATTTAAGAGTGTTAGCTTTATTTGTAAAGACAAAAGGTTTCCTAGAAACTCGCCCAAGGCAAAATCCGAAAAAGTGCTCAAATGCTGCCCGAAATGCGAAAAATGCTCAAGGTTGCTCAAAATGCAAAATAGTGCTCCAAAATCGAAACTGCCCAGCGTATTCGGGACATGCCTACCAGAGAAGGAATGCACTCGTGAACGCTGCATCTCGCCGGCGGCAATAGATCTGCTCGGGACTTCCTTTGTCCAGAGCCGATGCGTGAAGGAAATGCGTTGATGCAGTCGGAACTACAAATGAAGTCCTTTAAATAGGTCAATCAAGATTTGCAACTCATATATTGAGTGTTGGACGCAAAGCAAGCGCATGCGATCTTTTCTTGGCATACGAAGTTGTGGCTGATCATCAGCGCAGACTGGTTTTACCGTTTTCGCATCTAATTACACCAAAATCAGTTTTACCGGCTCTATATTAGCGGCAAACAATGTTTTTGTTGATTAGCTTTACTTAACGCACAATTAGCTAAGTGGGCAGTATACTTTTTACCGGAGTGCAGACCACTTAGCCCAATCATGTTTGATGCAAGAGCGCACAACTACTTTACATTTTTAATTTACATTTTTGACGGAAAATAGCTTTTCCCAAAGGTTGTAGAGAACTTGGAGGAACTGCATATGGCAGTCCACATGTTAGACTTGGCCAATCAACCATTCCTGAAAGAGATATTAGCAGAGAAGATGTATAGTACTGAAACATGTGCGGACAATATGCGTGGATCAAACTTGCACCAGAGTACAACATAGGGTGTGCCTTAAATTATTATTGAGTTCAACAAGCTACTGAGTCAATCCTGACTCTGACCGGCTCTGAACCTTGAATTATTGATGACTTCAGTTTCGACATGCTTCTTCCGACCGACTCTTGAATTATTAATGAGTTAAACAAGCCCATTTCTTTGGCTCTAATACCTTGAATGGTTAATGAGTTCAAAAAACTACTTAGTTCCTGACTCTCACGCCAGATATTGTTACATCAAATATCCTCTCTGATCATACTGTATTTACGTCTCAAAAAACTGATGATTTTTCCAACTTAACATTAAACAAGGACATAAAGAGAACAGTTAGGAAAAGTTTTTCCAACAGGTTCTGATGTCTTGAATTATCGATGAGATAAAGAAGCCTACTTAAAAAAAAAAAATGTGTCTGTGTATTACGGGAGTATGATAGTGGGGAGAAAGGCCTGCTATTAGTAAAACTAGTAATTATATTTATCCTCAAGGTTTTTCTTTTTTACCTGTAGCGGTTTCTTTTGCCCTGAAAACATACGTGACATGGTCCGCGCGAGACAGTTACTCAGTGATGAGATTTCGCGTGCATTGCTACTGCTTTTATTGCAAAGGAGAACCTACGAATTACCGTACAACTGTTGAGTTGGAAAATTGACTGAACTCACCTCTCGTCATTTTCCTGCGGCAGTTTTCTGAACCGCTGAAACCCACCAGCCCTCTGCGGTGTCCCGGCAGCTTCATCCACGTCCTCCCCTCCGTCTCTCTCATCTAGTCCATTGATTTGCAAAATCTTGAAAAACAGCGCGGTGATGAAAATACCTGCGATGATACCAAGGACCGCACTCCAAATCATGGTGTTACGAAAATTCATCCTGCACTGCGTTCGTTACGGCCGTTTGGCTGTGATAAACTTGGCCACTCCATTGAGGCAAGGCTGAATGGTACAGAGGTATTACTGACGTGGGGTTATATGGTCCGTGTTCTCGTATGCCCATCAGACAGCCAATGAATAGCCACTAAACATTGTTTATATTTAAAACTTTCTTCGTTATCGACATGTCCTTCGTTTGACCTTTCAAAAATTGTGTTCCGGATGTTGTCTACTGAGCGGGCCACAAGTGTTACTCGTGTACATCATAACAACCTTCATATGGTCGTCTTAAACGTCTCACCTATGAATTGCAAAAAAGGAAAAAAGGAAACGCTATTTGAACAATAGTTTCGAAATCTCTATGCCTCTATCCCACTTTAGTAGTTTATTTACCCCTAAATATAACTTATAATATAAAGAAATGTTAACTTTTGAAACGTTCGCGAAGCTGAAGACAATTACACGTAATTCCCTGGCTCATCAACGAATGACATAAAATTACACTCATACTTTCTGGCCAAGGGTCGTAGTTTTCGTAACACGCGAAGTGGTGTAACTTGCAGCACTAGGAATAAATTTATATTTCACGGACAGCAGGGTTTTCGAAAGGTTGTGTGTAGTTATGCGGTAAACGTTGAGCTTTGTCTTATGTATTAGAATTGGTCTTTTAACCATTCCTATCTAAGATAAGTACCGAAAATTATCATCCATGGAACCAGCACGCACTTCTTGTAAACCAACGGAACAAAAGCTAGTTTTGCCAACTGGGATAGAGAGCAAGATGTCATAACTGTGATAAGTTGTGTGACTTACACGTGGCTATATAATATCCGACTGTGATCCTGCCAATTAAGTATTTTTTACGCGTCATTGCTCAACCATTAATTAGTCTGCGGGTTACGGCTTTTGTTTTCTAATCACTCTGCAGTGAAACGAGAACAAATCATTTTCACACTAAGCTCCATAACACAGACCAGAGTCAGGAATGGGCATCTCGTTTATTGACAACTACTAACACCACGGGCCACCTAAATCCAATATTTCTAGACAATTCGACTTTCTTCTGATCTTTTCACCACTAGAGAAACGAGGCAAAAAGAAATCGGTACGCTAACTTTATTGAGCTTATTGAGATAATTTCTGAGTGAGCTAGTTACATCCTGCTCTACCAATTTCCTCAGGCTATTTGATGTCACACCCACAGAAAGCACAATCAATTGAAGTGTGATCGTCGCAGTTACCAAGGCAACTTAAGCAGTTGCACAGAAGACTGAAAAAAGTCCAGGCTTGAAAGAGACTCGAACCCATGAGCGCGCGATTGCGCTGCACAAATCAAATCAATTCGTTATTTAAACAAGTTAAAAATTCAACCAGGTCAGTACAATAACAACCTATATTCAATCAGGTCCGTGAGAGAAAAAATATGCTTATCTTTAGCATACAGTACTATGTATAGACATATATACACACACATACTTACCCTTACCTAGTTGTGAGGACTTGCGTTTAAAACCTGCATTGTGGAGACCCTGTGTTCCTTGATAGTTATCTAGATGATAGATATAGCGTTTTAATGTACTCGCTTAGAGTAACCTACGCACTCCAAAAAAAATTTGAAATTCAAATATTTGCGCTGTGGGGACACGTTTTACACTCATTGTGGGGATCAAAACTTACACACTTTTGGAATCGTGGGGACATCGAGTACAAGGCTTACACTGTGGGGACTTTAGTCTTTAAAGGTACTTTATGCGTTTCAGTATCTTTAGGTTTCTATTACAACGTACTTAAAAAACTTCTTAAAGGAATTTTGATTGAATGAGTTCATAAACAACGGCCGAGGAGGGGGATGGTAAGTATCCGGGAGGTGAGGCTTAAAAGTGGAAGTAAAACATACTTTCCAAATGAGCTACGGCAGTTGATCGAAATAATTTTTTTCATTCAAGCTTAAAAACATTAATTAAATGAAATTCATTTTAACTTTGGGAACAAAATGAAACCTGAAACAAAACGAACGTAATCGGAAGGCAACGAAATATCTAGTCTTATTTGAAGATTTCGGTTTTAGAGTGGTTAATGTTGAAGAAACAAGGAAAAGTAGAGAGGAACTTATACCCGGTTTAGCTTATACCAGTTTGTTTGTTTGTTTGTAGGTAAATGGTGTCATAAAATTCTTTTCTTCTGTTGTCCCTTGTTTTCCGGTTGTATGGCTTGTTTGTTGGTGTTGATTGTTTGGTGTCAATGTATCCTAGTAGTAAAACCGTAATTAGTACGTAAGGAATAGCTTGTAAGTTTATTTGTTCGTAAAATAATTATCTTGTATAATGATTGTAAATGTAGGACTGTTTAAACAATAAGTACGTACGTTAAGTGTTAATTGTGGAATTATTTCTCGGTATATAAATGTAAGTTGATAGAAAAGACGTTGTTGGAAAAGTAGGTACTGAGTGGACGGAAAGAAAGCAAGTAAGAAAGTTGAAGGTTGGAGGTTAGAGGGCAGGAAAGGACGTAAAGTGATTCACTGTCAAGAGTCATTAACAGGAGCCAGCCGAAAAATCAAAAGACAAAATCCCTTTGTCAGCGGCGGCGAGAACGTTTAACTGTGGAGAGAGAGAGTTCAGCGAGCTAAGAGCAAAGAGTGCTGAACCGTGGTAAAAATCATGTCACTGCGAAGTTGAGGACGAAAGAGGAAGAGGGAAAGTCAAAGAGTTGGCGGTAACACTGAAAGACGGGAAGAAGAAATTGCAGAATTTAAAGGACGTGATGTAATCGAGTTAGGAACTGATCACGTGATGTTGGTTGATTGACAGGGGAGAGTCGAGAGAACGAGAAAGGAATCTAATCGGAAAGGAATGTGAGCGCGAAAGGAAAGAGAACGGTCAGAACGGAATTGTATCAACGGTGTAAATTTCAAGTCGCTTGTAATCCGTCCATGTCGGAACAATTTCAAGTATTAAAGAGTTTGGATCGATACAACAGGACGGGAACGCGGTACAGGAGAGGTTTGTCAGGTTGTTGTTGGCTGCAGCGAGAAGAAATTAGAAGGAACTGAACTGTATATAATTGTAAATACTTGTAATCATAATCAGTAAGTTAGTTTAAGTAGGATTAGTTTTATTCGTATTCGTACATTTGCGTGTCAATACCTTAATTAAAATCATTAGTTCATTTTTAAGAAGTCTGTGGTGGCTATTGTGCATATGTTCATTCTATTTTGTTTTGTTTTGTTTCTTTCCTCTCGGGCCATTGGGACCCACGTCACAAATGGGTCTACAACTGAGGGGATTTATAAGCGGAGGGGGGGGGGGGGG